>JABSTQ010011330.1:0-546159 GCA_013358835.2 Ixodes persulcatus | reverse complement strand
TTTTAAGAGCGCTCGGAGCTCTTTTACTGATCAAGTAAATGGCGCATATGACGAGTCGTACAAGGTTTCTTAATAAAATTATCTTTTTTTAGTTTTGTGCGGACTAATACAATGAACAGAACAGAACATGTGAGAGTTTAAACTGCAACATCCCCATGTGCTTTTTTTTTTCTTTTTTTTTCCGTTTTTTTTTTTTTTTTTTTTTTTAGCTGATGTGAACAATAAATTTTTTCCGAACACCGATTGACAAGGAGACGTGGTGCCGTTTTCAACGCAGCAATTCACCGAGGAATTATTTTCTTTTTTCTAACACGATTTGAACTAGGGTTTGTACCTACCAGAACGATCGCATATGTTTGCACTAGTTGGGTGCCCTTATTTCAAGGGCACTACTTGAGAACACTAAAAATGAACGCGATCAGTAAATTCTAAATCGAAACTTGCGACGCCGGAGTACGCTCAGCGATTTCTTCAGCTTCGTTTGGGCTGCATCAGTTTCGAGCCTCTCTCTACATGTGCAAAGCCGCGGTTACTTTGTTGTTCATGATTCCGAATAAAAAGACTATTCGACACTAGCTTCATTGATTCAAGGAGGAAAATCAGCACCTCACAAAACTGAATGTACACACGTTTATAATTCACCACTATATGAGTCTGTGTAACGGCGAGTTTCTCAGCGATATTTGCCACGGAAACGTCAACTTTCAGAGAAGCGAAGTATAAAATATAACACAGTGCTATTTGCAATAACAAAAATTTGAATATACAGCTTACCAGCTTCTCAGCGGGTGCTTTATTATCAGCTTCGAATGCTTCGAATTTAAACGCCAAAAACGCAAGTGTACTCCGCAATCTCCGCAGCAGCCTGGCAGCACCCCATCGCCCGGCGCCATGATGGCCTCGACTCCTCTCTGTCCTCTAATTGGATAACCGTGTAACGGTTTTCGGTCAAGCATTCTTTTATTCCTTCCCGAAAAAAATTGGGTCTCTTATGTTTTTAAAAATTAGCATTACTGGTGTAATTCCTTTGTTTTATAACGATTACTTTTACACGGCGTTCTGTAACAAGAAATCAGAAACATAAAAAGTGTTTAGTTCGCGATATGTGGTGAGGGGCGCTGCCTAACACCCGATTACCGGAAGGGGCCTTGAGTGGGACCACTCAGAGCCGTATATTAGGAGAGTTTGGACAATAGGCGGAGCAAAGGCCGCCGCCAGCGCCGAATATTCCCCCCACGCTTAGAGCGTAAACTAAATTTGTGACACAGCGTCGACCAATCGGGAGACCTCTACTCCATCTCACAAATGTCGACAGTGAAGACAAAGGCACAGGCGCGTGAGCCTAGCTCAGCGAAACGCTATTGTTTGTACGAGACCTCGTGCATAGGGGCACTTTCCAAAGCCACGCGCTCGTGCCCATGCCTTTGTCTGCACTGCTAGAACAGCGTCCTGAGACTGGCTGAAAGAAAGCAGTGCAAAGGGTGGGGTGCGCGAGCGTCTTGAGACGCGGAGTTCCGCTCGGCACGGCTCAAATTATACTTCGTTTCACTTTACCTGCGAACGAAGCCAAA
Organism: Ixodes persulcatus; assembly: GCA_013358835.2. NCBI lineage: Eukaryota > Metazoa > Arthropoda > Arachnida > Ixodida > Ixodidae > Ixodes > Ixodes persulcatus. The sequence continues at coordinate 544,588 of JABSTQ010011330.1, read as the reverse complement.
GCTAGAAGCGCGAGACCAGCGCTTTTTGCATTTCTCCCCAGCTCGCGCGCTCGAGCAAAGCCTGAACGCACGGAGCTTCCGTGCTCGCGCTTCCAGTTTTGCCTTTGCTCGCACATAAGGTAAAACGAAGTATAGTCGTGGCACAAATTTAGAGCACGCGACCACCGCTAGGGGCTGTTTCGCGGCATGTGGTTGGCCCGAGATGCTCGCCTATTCAAACCAATGTATGGCCAAACTCTCTCAATAAACGGCTCTGGGACCACTGTATGCTTATTCACTGTGGCAGCACCCATGCGGAGGAGGATGAAAAGGTCTATACGGCAGGAGTTTTAGCAGATCGTTCGATAACCTCCTAGCCATACCCGATAACGAAACTATGCACGGGCAAAGGCGCCGGACGATCCTCAGCTATCGTTAACGGGGGTATGAATGCGGTGACGACGAGCTCTTCCGCATCACTTTTCAACACATTACAGCGGTTCGGTGCGTGCATACCACTCCTGAAGAAACTAGTAACAAGGCAAAAAAAGTTCTCACCCTGCAACGCATTCGCAGTGTGCTCCAACGATGTCACCCGTCGCTTTAAGGTACCACGCCGACACGACGTACACACCGCTCTTCATGGACGGCGCACACGTCGCTCGCACAAGACCGAGCTCCTTGTCTGCGGTGTCGAGGTTGAGCCTGACGTTCTGAACGTATCCTTCTTCTTTGAACGCCCAACCACGATGTGCCTGACGGACTGTATGTGTAACCGAGTTCAGGTAGCTCCAGACGCTATCACTTGAGATGCTACAGGGCGACACGTCCGACACCCACCCCGTGGCCCGAAACGGGAACGGGACACTGTCATCTTCCATCATTTTGAAGCACCCGGAAATGGAGAAGAGGCTGCACGGACGGACACCTTGCGTGCACGAGCTCCAAGGCAAACCAAAACCATGCAGCACGAGTTGTTTTCCAACCACCTTCTAGCCTCGCACCCAAGTTTCCGGCGTTGCGCGATAGGTGACGCGCACTATTTTGCAAATCGTCAATTGTAGTCCGCAAGAAAAAAGAGTCCACATGTATTTTTACTTTCTGAGATGAATGGGAGGTTTTGTAATATATAGGACTTTGTATATGCGAGAACAAACACCTTAGAAACAATATAAGATAAAAAACGAACTTTTTTCAAAAATATTCGGTGCCCCTAAACCATACAGATTGTTTTCCCTCCTTCAGCCCGCTAAGCACCCGGATAGCGCTCCGTAATCCGCCACAAGACCTTGAACTATGCAGACAAGGCTGGCGGCGCGCATGCGCAGCTGCGGCGTTTTCTTCGGGGATACCGTAGCGGAGGAGAAAAACGATCTACTACAACTTCCTATTTATAGCAACTTGCCGGAACAGCTGGACGATCCAGAATTAACTCCGTAGTCAATATGATACAAAGACATCTACGCGCGACATACCTTCAAAACTTTGCCGCGGCGCCGATTCTTGATCGGTATCCAAGCGTGCAAAGGCACTGAGACGCAGCGCTTCGGCATGCCAAGGAAGCTTAATTTGATCACGCCGCGAGACCGGCGAAACTTGCTTTCGACGAATTGTGCCTTTTTCCTGCGGCACTGCGCTTCTGTAAAAATTCTCACGTGATCTCAACGACAAGTTTCACGGCTCACATTTCGGCAAATAAAGACGAATGAGTAGAAAACGTGTCTTCAGCAGTAGCACGCTGCCGCCAGACTCCGCAACGCTCCAGAAACGCGATTTTTTGGCTTCACTCGCGGGAGTTGGAAGCGGGCCAGTCCAAGCAATGGAAACTTAAGTTCCCCCCTCTTCAAAGTTCCCATTTGGGGGGGGGGGGGGGGGGGGGGGAGGGGGGAGAGGGTTGGGAACTTGTGATAGGACAAACTTTATACAAATTTAAAAAACAAGAAGGGATGACAAAATGTTAGGCTAGGTAACGCAAGCTACCGCCCGTTACAAAGTGTATAGCCATTACCATCTATCCAATCATCAATCCCATTGTATTCGCGCCACGGGCGGTAGCTTGCGCCACCTAGCATAGAAACCAAAAACCACCGGAAGCTCTTGGTTATCTTGGTTGTGCGTCGCGCTCGCTCCGCTCGTTGCGCGTCCGCTTCCTGTCTCCTCCTGAAGTGTTTGTGTTCGTGCGTGCGTGGGGCCCAACCGAGTTCTCGAGTGTCCGAGTCCGGCTATCCGGCAAGTGTCTCGACTTGCGCGGCCGACAGACCGAATGTGGCTTTAACCGAACGGAGTCGACAGCGCCGTGTTTCCCTCCGAGCTCAAAGCGCTGAACATGCGGACTGCCCCATGGCGGCGTCCGCACTGGGTCTCGGCGCCGGTCAGAGCGCGTCGCAGCTAACGCGGACGCTCGAACGACTGCTGGAGGACGCCCAGCTCACCGGCGAGCTCAGACTGAACGGACGCAAGCTCAGAGAACTGCCCAAGTGCACCGCCAAGTATGATCTTCGAGACACCGTGCACGCAGGTGAGTCGCTCGCTTCGTCGGCAGCGTCCAGATGCCAGCGGACCCGCTTTGAACTGGGCGCCGCTCGTGTAACGGCGCATTGTCTCGGCCGCGCGACGTCCGTTGTCCCAGTGCTGGCGGCCTTATCGCCCTGTCCAGCGATAGGAGAGCGCGGCGGACGTAATCCGAGACTTGCGTGTGGCTCGTTGGGCGGGGGCCCGCATCGCGCCGGATGTCCATCGAAAGGCCGTCAGCCGGGCATGGCCAACACCCGCGGGCCCCTTGGCCTCGTTCTGTCGTGCGCGAGCTGATTCGAGCGTTTAATTCGAGCCGCTGGCAGTCTCTCTGGCGCCAGCCCCGCGGCCGGCCACAAATTGTTGACATGTGCGGCCATCGTCCCATTTAGCATCGGAGCCCCACTCGCGCGTTCGCCGAAGCATTCGGCTACGCACGGGAAGCGGCCGACCCCCGCACCGACGCTGGACAACCGCGACGCGAGGACGGGGTTCTCCCATAGAACATTGCTCGGGGAAATAACCGTTTCGATCTTTGTTTGCAGACTTCTGACAGGCGTGTCAAGTCGCGATGGCCTTTTTATGCCCAGTGTATGACACCCCTTTGCCGGTTATGGTGGGAGCGGACATTCTAGCGCCGTCTGTCCATGTCATCCAGTTGCGTCGAAAATGTTCAGGAGATTGGGGTGTGATTTTCCTCCCTTTCCCCGGATTTGTTTTGGGCGGGGGCAACACCTGGCGGGAGGCGATCCGGGCGGCGTATTTTACGCATCCGGGCGCCAGTTCACAACTGATGACAACATTGAACGTGCGCGGCGTGAACAGATTTTGTCGGATAGACGAGTGGCAGTGGAGCAAATAATTTGCGAATCAGGCGAGGCTTTCCCTATGCAATAGTGCACGACAGACTTGGGCTTGAAAAGGTTTGGATTAAAATAAAGGTAAACACTCGACAACAAGGGGCATACAGCTTGTTCACTCCACGGTGCAACCTTAGCTTTCTCGGTGCTGGGCAAAGCCGGTGCAGTCATCCTTAAATTCGTTTTCTGTTTTCTTTACTGGGCCTTGTTGGTTATCCACCAGTAATAAAATACCTTTGATTTGTCCCTAATGGGGGCCATGAAAATTGTTTTAATTTTCACTAAATATCACTCAGAAGATGCTTGCACTATCCAGAATGTGCATTAGTTTTCTTCTTCATGCGTTATCAATTGCTGAAGACATTGGAGGAAAGCAAGAGGGCACATGCCATGCCCCGGACATTGTTGGAGTTTGGCAATTTCCATCCCAGCAGTGATTTCACATGACCTCCAACCCCCAAGTTCATCGAGGCATTGATCATAGCTAGGGGTTCCGTGTTTTCGGAGTTTATTTTTCGTCAAATTCGGAGGGTGTTTTTCGAAGTTTATTTTTTGCCGAAGATTCGGAGTTTATCGAAGTTTATATTTGTTTGATTCCCAATTCTCCGAAATTCGGAGTTTAATTTCGCAATGTTTCCTTTTAAAAAATGAAAGCCGTTTACAACTCCCTGTAACGCCGAATTAGAGCGCAGCTCTTGAGGAGGAGGAGGGGAAGGTACGTAGAGGGGGCAATGCCCCTCCTGTTCTCCTGCCCTCCCGCATTTAGGGGAAAATTTTCCGCTAGATTTAGCGGGGAAAGTTTCCGCTAAATTTAGCGGGTAAAATTTTTCGCTAAATTTAGCGGGGAAATTTTTCCGCTACCCATGATGCACCGCGCGGTTACGCCGACGCCGACGCCACTCAAGCCAGAAACGGGCGCCTAAGAGCTGCGCTCTAAAATCAATAAATAATAACCGAATGTAAACATATGCCAGATAAAAAAAAAATAAAACACACTTGTATCAATTAAAATTTCTTCAGTTGAATTTGGCGTTGGTTCCATTGCCATTGGCAATACTAATTTATCCACGACAAAAGTCACACACAAGTGGCGCTTCGATAAACGTCGATACCTTAAAATCAATAAACTCCAGGAGGTAGTCGCTAGGAAGCTCGTAGTCATCCCATCCTATTCCATCAATTTAACCCGCTGCTGCACAAGGTGAAGTGGTTAAGGATGTAATAGAGAAGTTTCAACTGCCCCTATTCCCTATTTTATACAATCTCTATGATCCATAGCTTTCACTGTTACATAAACATACCCTCTCCTTTCTCTAAATCACAAATCGCATGGCTCAAAGTAAAACAAAAAGAGTGGCTTTTGTCGTGACCCGAATGTACAATGACCTGTTGCCCTGAATCAACCTTGATGGGCAAGCGGTAAGACCTCTTTTGACAAGGGTTTGAAATTTGAAAGATAATTAGGATGCCATTTTCCCAGGATCATTGACCCTGCGCTGATCAAATTCTAAACAAGTAAAAGACGGTCAGTTTTACTTTTCTTTTTTCCAAAAAGGAAGAGAGGGAAGGGGGGGGGGAGTGGCACTGGCACATCAAAATTCGGAGTTTATCGGATAAATCCGAATTGACCGAAATTTTACCGGCGGGTGTTTTTCGGAGTTTTTCGGATTCATCCGAAAACACGGAACCCTAATCATAGCTGAGTCCGAGCCAGATGTGGCTATAGCTTATGTGGTGCTCGTGTCCGATCCACGAATTTTATCTGGTTTTGTTAGCCTTGGAGGATCTTCACATCTATGCTGACAAGCTTTGCAAAAGGGAAAGAAATCCTTCCAGCAACTGATAAGAGTACTGCACTGCTTTCCCTCACCTCTTAAAACTTTTGGTGGGTGTCAGTGTCCCTTTACAGTTGTTTTATTTTTTGCCAGGCAATGTATTATGGTGTCAGAAGACTACACAATTAATATTTTGCTACAGCATCACATATATGTTTAATAAAGTCAAAAATCGCAACTGCTCGAAACCGGAACTGGACTGGGGAGGAAGAAGAAATGTAGAGGAAGAGAGAGTTGGCGGAAGTCACGTGGCTGTTAAATTTTTTGTTTCTTCAATCAACATATTTGCAGCTTTTTACAAGCCACAAAAAATTGGTGTCATCTTTCATTACTATTTTTAATATTGAGTGTGTGCCTTCGTTGACCCACGACTTTGATTATATTTGGTGGTTGTGACTAAACCATAGAAAATGGCACATGACAACAGAGAAGAGAGTGAGCGTGACTCAAACCGGCCAGTTCTCGATCGGTGCTTTTCGGGCAGTAAGAAAACTAATTTCGAACCGGAAATTGTGTTTTGGGTAGTTGGGTTCTCATATGTCATGTACAAATAAAAACCTTGGTGAGCATAAATACCCTGTCCCTTCAAGTCATACATCCAAATGGCTGCTAAGGTATAAATTAATGCCTAGTCAACCCCTACCCTCAACATCATAAAGCAAGATAAAATCTTGTGGCTGAGTAGTGTTAAGTGTTAGTAGACTCGCGTGACACTTGTGTCACTATGCTTGCCTAATATGTTGTGTCAGTATGCTTGCCTAAAATGTGGCAAGTTCACAGTCAATATCAATCACCCACAACTCCTTAAAGTTTCAACCACAGCATTCACTCGTCCACAAAATGTGTAGGCGTGAGCTCCCCAGTGGAGGCCTCTAGTGCACGGGTGCACTAGAGGAGAGGAGCAGCTCTAAAGCTTATCAGTCACTGCAGAGCACAGATTTGTGGACGATCCAGGGTCACCTGCGGCACCGAGGATGCAGGCCGCAGCCGACGACTGTTCTCTCGCTCCAAAGTCTGTACGCTATTGTCCGTGTTGTTGGCATCCCTCCAACTGTACTTGCATCGCTTTTCTGGTGTCATTGTGGTTGTGCCATTATACCTGCCAGTTACACCTGGCCAGGTGTAATTCTAGAAAGGAGCCAGAGCCATTGGCCGCTCTTCTCGCGGGCCTCTTCTGGCTGAGTGCCTTGAGTGTGCTGGCCCCAGCCGTCTTCCCGAGTACTTCTCACTACCCCCAGACCTGTCCAAGAACCGTCTGTACGAGCTTCCCCCGGAGGTGTGCCAGCTGTCGCTGCTGGAGCGCCTCGACTGCCACAACAACCTGCTGCGGGCGGTGCCCTCGTCCGTGATCTCTCTGCAGTCCCTCACCTACCTCGACCTCAGGTGGGACGACTCTCGGCACCCTCGCTCCCCGACCCTCTGTCCACCTAAGGGCAGTGGCAGAAGTAGCCTCGTAAGGAAGACTGCGGACCAGTTGGACAGGTTTAAAAACATTGCAAAGACACAGACAAGAACGAGAAGCTAGACAAACAACAGCTCGTCTTTGTCCGTGTGTCTGCGCTGTTTTTAGTTTTTAACCATTAAATATTAACTAGCCCAAACGTCAATGGTAGTTTTCTTGTAGCAAACAGCTTACAACCCATTCTGCGTGTGCTGACTGTTATTATCGTTTTATAGTTCCAAAAAGCTCTTCTACCACCATATTAATAGTTTTTACGAGTGACTTAAAACCAGCCTCAGTCATTTAGTGACTGAGATGCTGAAGCAGGCAATATTTTGTGCCAGTATGGAAATTATGTGGGAATTTACGCAAACTTATCTTCCCAGCACTCTGTATAATTCCCAGGCTGTAGTGACCATTTAGCAAAACAGAAGTTGAGATCAGTCTGTATGGGATGGATGAATGAATAAATAGAGAGACAGATATGACTGAACTTTTAAGTTGGGCGGCATTTTGCGTTGTTTTTCCAACTTCCACGGCTCATACATGCCACCCCATTGCACCTCGGAAGATGACAAAGGAAGCCCTCGTCATTCTCCGAGGCAAAGGGAATTGGACAACAATGGCAACAGCTAGTGTGCGCCATGTGTGGCAGCTGTCGTTCCAGTTAGCAGTCGCTCGGTGTGACCCTTCGAGAACTCTGGATAGAGAAAGACAAGGGGGAGTTGTTTTCATTGAGCCCTGCCTGACCCGTTGGCTCCTTCGGTGAAATCTGTGGCTGCTTCTTCAACAGGGGTTGCTATGATGTCAGAACGCCGAGCTCTTGTTGGCTGATTGAAAAAAATATAGTGGGTATACCTCAAGCCATCTAGCATTGCAGTCTACCCACTATCCTTTCAATCAAAGCCAGTTAGAGCTCGGCATCGTTCTGACCTCACCGCAACTCCTGCCCAAAAATTGCTCTCCACATAAGAACGGCACACTCTCGGCAACTGCCCATGGGAATTGTCGGGGTCCTCGGGTATGCGGCCTAACGCCCGTCTCGTATGCAGCCGCAACCAGCTGAGCACGGTCCCGGCGGCCCTGTGCCAGCTGCCCATCCAGGTGCTGATCCTGTCCAACAACCGGCTGGTCTCCCTGCCCCAGGAGATCGGGCTCATGAAGTGCCTTATGGACCTGGTGAGCGACACACTCGAGGAAGAGGCCAGTTGCGCCCGCCCTCTCTAAGGGTTGGCAGGCTGCTGAGACCTAGACAAAAAAATTGCATGCTGCCAGAGCAGGTACAAAATAGACAATATGCGAAACTGCTTGGTGGTTTCGCAGCGCTGTGTGCGTGGCCATCTTGGTAGCGTAAAGTTTCTTGAGTTTCGGTTTTGATTTTCCGGGGCAGAGACGCTCTGCCACTGATTGTGATTCAGCAACTTTCTTGTTTTCTGACTTCTTATCACCCAACGTGGCAAAGGATGGGGGCACTTTGAATTAATTTTTCGACAAGAAGACACATGACGTCTTACTGTTTAGTGGTAGTCTTTTGTTAGCTGTTACTGGTGAAAGTTTTAATGTGTAGAAAGCTCCGAGTAAAGAAAACTTTTCAGGCGTTACAAAGAGCTCAAATTAATTTCAAATAGCATCGACAAGCACAGTTGATGGATGTTGCACCGGTTGAAGATTTGTTTAAACCTGGCAGAATGATAGCATTGAATTTCCCAAAACTACCCCCCGAGTTACTTTGTATAAACAAAATTTTGACCTCGGCTGCAACGAGACAAGGGAAAGCAAAAGGAGGCCTTGAAATGAAGCTGGCATCACTGATGTTGCTCCACCCGACGTCTACAGCGTGGCTCTTTGCCGCTGCTGACACCGAAGCTTTAGCTACTGCAATGAACCTAAGCAAGTGATATAATCGAACGTGGCGTTCGACGAAAAGGAAAGCAAAATCCCACTCTCTGAGATTTGAGAGCAAACAGACACGTCATATCTTCAAGAATATTTGATCGACAAACTATCCAGTTTAGTTTTAGAGGTGTTTTACAAACCTCGTTGACCGACGCCAGATCAAGTGTATGACCCAAGAAACTGAGGAAGAGGAGGAGACGAGAGGGGATGTCAGAACGCCAAGCTCTGGTTGGAATGATTGGTGGGTAGCTTCCTTCGTCTACACTGCACTCGTCGAACACGTTCAAATGCGAGAGCCAAACACCGGACGCCGGCGTTCCGTGTTCTAAGGTGTTTGACGAGTGAAAGTGAGATAAAGGCAGCTAGCTTTAGGTCTACCCAATAATCCCAACCAGTGCTCAGCATTCTGACGTCCCCGCACACTCTCGTCTACTCCTCTTCCTCAGTTTCTCGGTGCGTAGAAATCGCAACCAGTGCTCAGAGTTCTGATGTCCCCGCACACTCTCGTCTACTCCTCTTCCTCAGTTTCTCGGTCCGTAGAAATCGCAACCAGTGCTCGAGTTCTGATGTCCCCGCACACTCTCGTCTACTCCTCTTCCTCAGTTTCTCGGTGCGTAGAAATCGCAACCAGTGCTCAGAGTTCTGATGTCCCCGCACACTCTCGTCTACTCCTCTTCCTCAGTTTCTCGGTGCGTAGAAATCGCAACCAGTGCTCAGAGTTCTGATGTCCCCGCACACTCTCGTCTACTCCTCTTCCTCAGTTTCTCGGTGCGTAGAAATCGCAACCAGGGCTCAGAGTTCTGACGTCCCCGCACACTCTCGTCTACTCCTCTTCCTCAGTTTCTCGGTGCGTAGAAATCGCAACCAGTGCTCAGAGTTCTGATGTCCCCGCACACTCTCGTCTACTCCTCTTCCTCAGTTTCTCGGTGCGTAGAAATCGCAACCAGTGCTCAGAGTTCTGATGTCCCCGCACACTCTCGTCTACTCCTCTTCCTCAGTTTCTCGGTGCGTAGAAATCGCAACCAGTGCTCAGAGTTCTGATGTCCCCGCACACTCTCGTCTACTCCTCTTCCTCAGTTTCTCGGTGCGTAGAAATCGCAACCAGTGCTCAGCATTCTGATGTCCCCGCACACTCTCGTCTACTCCTCTTCCTCAGTTTCTCGGTGCATAGAAATTGCTGCTAGCAATAAGATTGTTTTCTGGCTGTCCAAAGTAATCCCCTTTTTTTATATATGGCATTCAAATGAAGGACTCTGCGGTGTTTTCAGCTTTTGTTCACTGTTAAACACACGCATCCTCAATGATGGTTGGTGGCGTGAATTATTAAATCTGTTTTTTTTTTTCCCCTTGCTTCACAGCCTCGGTCTCGTGCGGCGCATACATCGAGCTGCTTTCGCGTCAAGAAAAGCGAAGCCAACACTAGAGCATGTACCAGAAAAAAATAAAAAAATAAAATAAAATAAAAAATAAAACACAGATTCAGAAACAAATCTGGTAAAACATTGGGAAAAGATTAGGGCACAGTCCAATAGTTGTAAATGGGTTTGCGCCGTGTAGTAACGTCAGCATGTTTTTTGCACATTGTCGCTGATTGCTTTTGTCAAAAGCTGCGTGTATAGTAACAAAAAAAAAAGAATAAAATGTGAACTCTGTTCACATTTGTGTTCACGACACGCACGAATCTAAGGTATATCGCCACTTCCGCAGCAGAATGCAGCAATGTGTTGGCATCGCATCTCTCGCACGAAGCGTGGTAGCTTGTTTACATGGGTCCTCTGCCAGTTAAATCACTGGTTTCGGTTTCAGTTTCTCGCCGCTACCAAGGTAGCAGACGTAATTCTCAGCATGCTACTAGATGGTGCTCTACATTTCGCATATCGTCTATGACGTCCGCATAGTAAAAAAATGGAATTTAGCGACACAGCCACCTGTTTTGTTCATCGGTGGAAATGCTTTGTGAAGAATAGGGTACAATTTGGCATCTGAAATGGGTTGACTTGGAAATCTCCTCGCAGCATTATTTCAAATTTGGTCGTGTTTCTGCGAGGGTAGTTACTAGAGCCACTAAATAAGCTCGGAGCATCGACACACCCCTCCCCGATTGTCTCGTGGCCAATTTCTCGCCTAGTGCGGAACAACTGGCTCAGTTACGATTTACAACTTCCAGAGTTTTAGGCATGGTTTTGGAAAGCTAGGACGATCGCTTCGTCGCGGACTGTTCGAACATTTTTAGAAAAAGCGTTCCCCGCAATTTCAGTTAAAGCTTCAGATATTTCGCCTTAATGATTTGAAGCGACAAGATGGCCGAAGCGTCATTTCTCCAAAGCGTCGCTTATTTGGTGGCTCCAGCGGTTCCGAAAGCTTTTCAGCTGCCTCCTTGGGCAGACGTCTGTCCTCTCCGTCGGGGCTTGTTGCCCGAGACGTCCGCCGCCAGAGCTTGCGTTGCCCAGTCATCGACGAGGAGGCGGGGGCGTGCAGGACGCGTCGTGCAACGAGCTGTGCCTACTGCCCCCCGGCGTCGGGGAGCTGTCCGGGCTGCGGTGCCTGCGGGTGCGCCGCAATCGGCTGGTCGAGCTGCCTGTGGAGCTGTGCGGCCTGCGCCTGTGGCGCCTGGACCTGGGCGCCAACCGGCTGGCTCGCCTGCCACCTGCCCTGCGCCTCATGACCTCCCTCCAAGAGCTGCTGCTTGACTGCAACCCCATCGTGTCGCCCCCCGCCTTCGTACGTACGACCGGATGGGGGTTTGCTTGTTGTGGAACTCGCATTTTATCGCAAAAGGAATAGCAGCTGCAAAGAACAAGGACCACAAAAGGAATACTCGCAACGGAACAACACCTGTGCTCGCAAATGAACTCGATTACTTGAATAGGAAAAAAAATGCATAACACATAACCGTCAGATTTCGTGGTGTGCATGCAGATTCCACGGTGTTAGTATGTGTTTTCTTCCTTTTCAAGTGATAAAGTTGAGTTGCGAGAGTCGTCCTGTCGTGAGTGTTCCTTTGGTGGTCCTTGGGTTGTGCCCCCGCCCGGGCGTCTTGCGAGCTTGGTGCACGCACGTGCAGCCAAAGCAGAATGGAAAGCCACGAGGCATCTGAAAGACGTCCCCTCCTTGTCCTGTTAGGGACCGTAAGGTTGTGCCCGTTGGGTCGCGACATGCTCTGCATTCGGGAAATTTGTACATTTAAATCCTGATGCCCGCTGATGTTTGGCCCGAAAAATGAGACGGGCAATTATTTGGGGGCAGGTGTTTGTTTGGGATTTCAAGGTACTACACTACAAAAATGGTGTGGCAGTTTTTGTGCTGGGGTATGTTACCTTGTGCCCTTGCTACTGCAGCACCTGAGAAGGCACTGCATAGCTCTAGTCACATTCACAAGCCACCTAAGCTCCCGAGCCTGTTCTCGCTCGGCGGCAGGAGCATTGTGACCATTAGAAAGGATACACTGTGGGCAGTTGTAGGTTAAAAGGCTGTATGCGTCTAAATCAACTTAACATCCATCTATTCTAAGTGCTAGATAAGGCTGACAAAGTGAACAAAACCGACGGGAGTTTTTACAGCCACCAAGAGAGGGTATTTTTAGAGAAATCTAAAACGTCAAGAATGTGTCAGACTGCCTCACTTTTGCAAGGAGTTAGTACTCGCGTGACCGGATGTTTGTGGAACAACCGGGCCACACCGACCTGCTGCAAGTTCTAGGTTACAGCGTGCTCCCTCTGTCTTGCGCAGCTGTGCACGCGGGGCAAGGTGCACGTGTTCAAGTTCCTGGAGATGGAGGCCATCAAAGAAGACCGCAAGCGGGGAGCCCTGCTCGACTCGGAGTTCCGCAAGGGGCCCAGGAGCAGCCCCGGCATGCTGTACGTGGGGCCGCACACTTTTTGCAAGAAATGCCATTCGGTTAATTTTGGTGTCGCAACAGAGACCTTTGGTGTACAGGGAAGTCTCATATTGGTGCCTGCTGTCACGGCGCACTCTTGAACGTAGGCGGCTTTTAAAGCTTGCCAAAAGCTCTTCACTATTTCAAGTGGGACCCTTACTGCCGCAGCTGCTAGCTCCTGGGGTCCGATTTTGGTCCTGGCTGAGAGCGAAAGCTTTCTCAGCTGTCGATTGAATGTGGCGTCACAGCTTTCTGCTGAGCGAGTGTTATCGACCAATGAGGAATTTTTTCCCCGTTTGAGAGCCCACGGCTGTGCAGTATTTTGGTGAGAAACTCTCACCAACACACAAATGGCAAAAAGGCTCTTGCAGCTTCTGATGTGCTTATCCAGAGTGCTCCTTCATCCACTGGAGGATTTCAGTTCGTGTGCAGCAGTAAAACTACTCGAGATTCGCCAAGGAAGCAGGTGTTGCGAATCGTTTACGACGTAAAATAGCGGACAATCGCAATTTCAGCCCAAAGCCGACACTACTATCCCTTTGCCGTAGCACCTGGTTCATAGCGGATGATTTACTTTTTTTTTAGTTGGTTAGCACACGACGTACAATATTTTCTCGTTTTATATTAGTCCGCTAATGACGTTTTATAGCAGCCATATCCGGTTCTTCACTCCTGTTAGCAGACAAACCATCCGGGAACAATATCTTAGCTAGCTCCGTGAGAGGCAGGTTAGATGTTGATGTTGCAGTGAGCAAAATTTGGCCCCCGGGGATCTGCGAGCCAGACGACCCGACGGTCGACTCTGGTGCGGACGAGGATAGTCTGCGGCCGACCGCCTAAGCCTGGCCGCAGGCCCCGTGCCGCAGAGTGTTAATATATAGCATCCTCGATCATCCGCACCGGTGCGCACCGGGGCACCGAGGTGCTCCCCTTCATCTTCAATCAAGTGCACCGGTGCGCACCGGACGTCCTCGATCAACGAAGCGCACCCTCCCGGTGCGGCTTTTCGTTGCCCCAACTCGCACCAAGAAAATCGACAGTGCGCCGGGGTGCAGTCCCATCAGGCATTGCGGCCAGGAGTGGGAATCGAGAAGATGGCGGGAGTAGCAGACGCACAGACTATCGAGATGGCGATCTGCAAAAACGAACACGCCTCGCAGCTGCACTAGATGAATTCCTCAGCTCTTCTGACGGCGAGACGACGAGCTTCTTACCATCGCCGCGATTACCGGCGATTGCTGCGGTGGCTAGGAGCGCCTGAAAGGTACGAACTTCGTGGAAAGCTTCGCGAGGTATTTCGATGACAGCGAGGTACGGCTATTATCTGGTGTTTCTCTTTCTTGAACCAACAATGGTGGCTAACATATACATGTGGAATTGTCACCCGCTTCGTGACCCCATCGACAATCACGTCCACAATGTTCATTTGTGTGGGATAGTCAAATCTGCGAGTAAAAAAATAGGAGACATTGACAGCAGACGGGCACCGTGCGCTGACCTACGCAAGAAAAAGAACTAACAAAACGCGAAGTGACGCAAGGTGGATGCACCGGCGTGGCGCGGTTTGTCCTCGATGTTGCACTGACTTCGCGCTGCACGACCGAGGAGCGCTGTGCACTGTGCTTGTTTCAGGGCGATTCCGGTGCGAGTTGATCGAAGATGCTAATAATAATCTAGAGGTAAAGGTCCCGTGCATTTCGACCACCAGGAAACAGCGGGGCATAGATGCAGACGTTGGAGGTCCAGACGGGACCGTACTGCTGGCGACTCTTTGATGTGCACATAGAAGCAGCAGAGCATCACCCGTGTGGTCTGTACCTAGCTTTCTTTTTTTGCCCAGAAACACTGGCGTCGCGCGTTGTACAAAAACAAATAGAGTTGACGAGAACTCGTTGTGTCGAAATGAACACGGCTAACCTATCGTCCGGGGACCAGCGACGTGGGCACTTGCAATTTGCCTGTTCTGCTCCTGTCTTTATCCCCCCGCCACTGTGGCCCGCGTGTGCGCAGTGGGGAGCTCCGCCACCAGAATGGGCAGCTGCCGGAGGCCAAGCGGTCCACCCTCGACTCGGGCTACAGCACGTCCGACGGGGACCGGCGCTGGTCCCAGGACACGCCAGAGGTGAGAGGCACGCCCCACTCTGGGTTTGCTCAAGCTGGCGGCGTCGTGGCATGCACGGACCCGCCAGGAAGAGCTTGGGCTTCTCGCTTCTTTCTCTCGACCTTCCAGTCTAGCGACGCTTTTTTGCGAGCAACGCAGTTCAGTATTTTTGATGGTGCGGCGAAGCGTGCCTTTAATAGACTCTTTGACCTTGATATAAAAATGGCTGGTCGCGAGTGAGTGACAGTAGCACCTGCACGTTCGTCGAACTTGACTCGTACCTCCAAAGAAGCCGACCGAATTTGCCTCCCGAGAAGACCTACGGGAGGCGTACTTCCTCACGGCACGATCAAACACTCTCCGACTGTTTCAACAGTCTTTCTTCTCGGTGCTTGAAATTGACCGGGGTTGGGGAATGATGTGGAAACACGAGCTGGGAGAGATTCCAGCAAATCCCCCGTCCCGACACGCGTCTCATGCTTTCCGGGCGTCTTCTTCGTCGAACGGACAGCGTTTTCTTCGTAGTCGAGATTTTGGACGGGTGTGTTTAGCACCCTCATTTCACGGTCGATGGCCTCCGGGGGAACAAGTTTCGAGCGCAATGCTCATAGACAGGCACGGTAGCTCGGGCCAGCAGCCCTTCCGACGGTGCTATGGGCAAGTGCCCGTTTCGACGGTCTTTGCACACCGCCCGGCTTTGCATCGCTTCCCCGCCGACTCGGAGGAGTGCCTGAAGCAGGACCTCCCGCCTCGCAGTCGGGGTGCGAGCCCGAGGAGGGGGGTCGGCTGGCGTTGCGTGCGGCCGAGGCAACCAAGGAGCGGCGCCAGGAGAGGGAGCTGCAGCTGCACCGGCACCTCTCGGAATCCTCCTCGGGCCGGCCCCGCACCCCGAGCACCCTGAGCCCCGGCTCCGAGGTCGACGCGGAGGAGGCCTTTGCCGGGGTGAGCACTCTGAGCCCGCCTCTACGGCCGTGAGGGGTGCCCCGTCTGTTGCGGCACTCCATGTTTTTGGTTTCGAGGGGTGGACAACAAGGTTGGGAGAAGTCTTTTAAAGGTGAGGAAACTAAGTTTCCTTGCCTTTCTTTTTATATACGAGGGCTGATCATTTAATTCCGGGACTGATTTTTTTTCGGGGAAGCTATAATTGGCAGCAAAGTGGCAACAAGGCAGGACAGATGGCAACTCTGTGCAAGTGTAAATGTATAACTGGAAGCCATTATCTCCCCGCATTCGCTCTGTGGAAGCCTTTAAGTGAACGTCTACCTGCAGTGTGCGTCGCATTTCACGATGGAGGAGAAAGTTCAGCAGCGTGTGTGCATTGATTTCTGTTTCCGTCTTGGAAAAACTGGTGCTGAAACGTACAAAATGTTGCAAGCAGCTTTCGGAGAGTCCTGCCTAAGTCGATCAAAGACATTTGAGTGGTATTCCCGTTTCCAAAATGGACGCCAATCCTTTGAAGACGACCCCCGTCCAGGCAGGCCGTTCACCTCCCACACCAAGGAGACCGTGGCACGTGTGCGAGAAATCGTTCGCGCTGACCGACGTCTGACAATCAGAGAGGTTGCAGAGGATGTTGGCATAGCATTCGGTACGTGCCAGAAACTTCTGACTGAAGATTTGCAAATGAGACGTGTGTCAGCGAAATTTGTGCCCCGTCTCCTGACGGTGGAGCAGAAGGATGATCGCGTGTCAATTTGCACTGACCTCCGTGAGCAAGTCCAAAACGATCCAAACTTTATGTCCTCCGTAATCACAGGTGACGAAAGCTGGGTTTACGGGTATGACCCAGAAACAAAGCAAATGTCCTCCCAGTGGAAAACTCCATCATCTCCTCAACCGAAGAAAGCGCGGCAGGTGAAGTCTAACGTCAAGACCATGTTGATTGCGTTCTTCGACATAGACGGGCTCGTTCATCATGAGTACGTCCCTAGAGGCCTGTCAGTAAACAAGGAATTCTACAAAACAGTCCTGCAACGCCTCCGCGACGCTGTGCGCAGACATCGCCCTGAGAAGTGGCGTTCCGGCAAATGGATCCTACACCATGTCAATGCCCCAGCTCACAGAGCTGTGGCCACACATGAATTTCTGGCGAAACACAACATTCCGTCCCTCCCACACCCTCCGTAGTCCCCTGACCTTGCTCCATGCGACTTCTTCTTGTTCCCGCAACTGAAGAAAACAATGAAAGGTCGCCGATTCGACGACGTTGAAGAGCTGCAAGCCAACGCGACGAGACAAATGAGGGCCATTACAAAAAGTGACTACCAGAGGTGCTTTCTTCAGTGGCAGGAACGCTGGAATAAGTGCATACAAGCACAAGAACAATACTTCGAAGGAGACAAGACTAACTAGCTTGTAAGTCTACTCGTCAACTCGCAAAAAAATCAGTCCCGGAATTAAATGATCAGCCCTCGTATATATATTCAGCTTGTTCTATCCGCAAGCATGACCCAACCAGCTCCGCTCCAACGCGTCGTAAGACCTTTTAAACTCTTTGCGTAACTTTTAGAGCGCAGCTCTTAGGCGCCCGTTTCCGGCTTGAGCGGCGTCGCCGTCGGCGTCGGCGTAACCGCGCGGTGCATTATGGGAAATGTCCCATAATGCACCGCGCGAGCCATCCCCCGGGGTCACGTGACCTCGGGGGGTTACGTGACCCTGGGAGGGGGGGGCTCGCGCGGTGCATTATGGGACATTTCCCACAATGCACCGCGCGACCCCCCCCCCCCCCGGGGTCACGTGACCTCGGGGGGGGGGGGGGGGGGTTACGTGACCCTGGGAGGGGGGGCTCGCGCGGTGCATTATGGGACATTTCCATAATGCACCGCGCGACCCCCCCCCCCTTCCCCCCCCCCCCCCCCCGGGGTCACGTGACCCCCCCCCCCCCGAGGACATTGAAAAATGAGGGGAGGAGGAGGAGGAGGAGGGGTATACCCTCCCCTGAGTACCCTTCCCTCCTCCTCCTCAAGAGCTGCGCTCCAATTCGGCGTTACAGGGAGTTGTAAATGGCTTTCATTTTTATGGCGATGACCTTATTGGCAAGGTTTTGCGGCAGATCCTGTGTTTGTACGTGCGTTGTGGCGCGCTAATTGAGGGGGAAAAGATTTTCGCTAGATTCAGCAGGGAAATTCCTCCACTATATTGCGTGACACCGTGACACCTGGGTGTCGCGAGGCATCACTGTGTCGCATGATGTCACGTGACACGACGTTGCACGACCATGTCACAACGATGTGTAATGTCACGCGACCTGACGTTATGGTGTCGCGCTATGAGACGTGACGTCGTAGTGTCGCATTTATTTTTACTGTTTCTCTAAGTGCCTACTTGAGTATTTTGAAAAAGAATTCGAGCTGCAATTTCCCTGGGTGGCCAGCTTTTGCACGGTGCTCCCGCCCGGTGCTCCGTTGAGGGCAGAGTTATGAATGCTGGAGGTCTGTTGGCAGGAACAGGCCCTGGAAGAGATGGACGACACGAACCAGAAGAATGGCGATGTGGATGCGGCCGACACCGGCGGGGTCGGCCATGTGCAGGGGATCAGGTGGGCATGACTGGCTCTCGGGTCGAGGCTGCCTGCTGCATGCTTAGTTTATGGGCCGGTCGAGGGAGATGTTGCTAGAGGACACCCAATACAGTCAAACCTCGTTATAACAAACGTCGATATGGCGAAGTATATACAAAACTTGGTCGGACGTTGGTCGGAGGTTCGTTTGCACCATTTTTTTGTATTCTCGGCCCAAATGAAGCGCTAGTGGTCTGAACCAGATGCCAAAGTTTCAGAACTAAACGTCATTTCAATCAAAAGTTATAGGTGATTTTCGGAAATTTTAAATGGCAAAATATTGGCCGACAGAGGTCTAGAATGCATGGAGCTCCATAGCGCCAGTTATCGAAAACGGGTAAAAATGGGCCCCATTTTCTTTTAAAAATTTTCAGAAAATCACTCGCAACTTTTGGTCTGGATAACAGTTAGTTCTGAAACTTTGGTATCTGGTTCGGGCTGATAACACTACATTTGGGCGGAGAATGAGCGTTCGGCGATACATAGCTTATTTTTGCGGCAAAAAAAAACATTTTTTTGGAACACGCAGTACTTACGAACATTGAATATCGGATATAACACTCCAATTTTTACAACCGACGCTACTTCGTTATAAAGAGGTTCGACCGCATCTCATTTGCAAGTGCCATAAAGGACGGGATATTTCTGCCATGGGCTATTCTAAACTAGGTGGAGGAATTCAGGAATATGGTAGAAACATCCTCACAGTTATTGGAGCTCCTTAGATGTTACGGTTAGCGCCGTCGCAAGAGAAGACGACTAACCCCAAGCACAAGCCATCGCTCACGTGGCGCACCATTCTTTTTGTTGGGCAGGCGTACCCGCCAGACGTGTATTAAACGCCCCTTTTAAACCTTCACCGGTTCCTGTTCTCTATATCGAAGCTCTAACATCACTGTAAAACATGGATCGTTTTCTTCGTGAGTGTTAATTGCACATCTATTTTTTTTTTTTTTTTTTTCACTTAAAGGTCTTCCTTGGCAGTGCATACTGTTTTGCACACATCCTCTGGGCATCCTCATGTTTCGAGGATACCTTGCGGACGTTCGTAGGACATCCGTGCCACCCGTCTTCGTGTGAGAAAATGAGTGCGAGCTAAACATTCCGTTAGTCGCGGTTGAATGCAACGGTCACTTTCAGTTGCACCAACAAAGATGAGCTCTGTCGGGTTTGATGGCTGCGGTGTGCATGCCCAGTCCCAGGCCACTAAACCTAGGAGCCGCCAGTAACCGCACGGCCAAGGCCGGGCGGTGCAGCGAGAGACTCTGGGCGCTCAGGGTCACCCGGGACGATCAGTTACAGGTGGCCACCGGCACCGCCGGAGAGCGGAGAGGGCGGGGTTGCCCGCAAGGCGTACCCACACATCCAGACGTACCGGGAGTTCAAGGAGGCACTCCGGCAACAACGGTTGGGAGGGGGCCTGGGGCCCAGAAGGGGCTCGGAGGGGAGCGGCAACGGCAGCCTGCCTTCCTCCACCTGCTCCAGCCCCCCCGTGCCCGGCAACAACCACGTCACCCCTGTGAGTGGCGCTCGGGCCGGGGCCCGCCGCTTGGTGCCTCGCGGCTTTCGGGCTAGCCGGAGGGCCCTGTTCTGGCCCGTAGCTCAGCGTCTCGAATGGCAAAGCGACCGCTTCACAGCGATGGAAGTGCTGGGTTGTTCAACGAAAGTTTGCTGCTTCTTGCGCCAAAGCGCCATTTTTGCTAAGAATTGCGCATCCCCTGCGCCAAGCTGAGCTTGAACGAAACAAAAAGTAAAAATATTTTATTATTGGTCGATTCTAATATTCGAAGAAGTAGAAGGAAACGAAAATGGTACAAATATGTATTTCACAGCGTCTCTACCCACCATATAGCAGTTTGTTTTGTTTTATGTTAAAGCCCAGTCAAATTCTTAAAAATTCACAAAGACAATTTTTTAAAGTTTTTTGAAAAGGGTTTTCTTTTTGCTCCCCAGGGACCTGGCAATATGATCAATCTTTTTATACAGTTCTATGAAGCTTATCATTTCGTGTAAAATAAATTGGAGGAACCGAAACTCACAATCGGCTTTTCACCATACAACCTCTACTAAAACGGAGGTGCCGTCAAGAGCGAACCGTTGGTTTCGGTAGATGTTAGTGGTCGTGAGTGCAACTGGCGTGGTAAGCTGTTGCGGCGCTTGATGGTTTGAGAGCGTTGTACCGTGTTGCGACTGCAGGTAACCAGGGTGTTTGTGCTTCATATGCCGCTTGCCAAGCTACTCCTTCAATTGGTTGCCACGCTTCACGCGAAGCACGGACGCCTTGGTCACTCGCGGCTGTTTGTCGATGCAGCGCAGTAAAACGCAACTGTGTGTATGGACCTCGGTTTTTTTGTCGACATTGTTTATTGACAATCATGTTGTGAGCGGCACTATTGCATTACGAGCAACAAGTAGTTGTTGTGTGTTGCCATTACGTACCAAGTGAGACAGAACAGCGTGATAGGCTCAACGCGGACGCTATCAATAACCCAAGACCTGACACAAGTATGGTTTTGCTCGAAGAGGCTCGGGGTAAAAGCGACAAAGTCTGGGTTTGCGCAGGGGCGTCTACTGTATGTCCTCGTTCCCGCCTATTTTAGCGCAACACTTCGGTACACCACAGACGCAGAAAGGTCTCAGTAAATGAAAGTCTGAATGGATGTGCAGAAAAGATGACAACTCTCGATCGAAAACGAAGATGAGCGAACTCCGTTCACTTTGACCAATCGCCCGACAAGCCTCAAATGATATTGTGGTCCACGTGACTCAAAAGCTGGATTTTTTTCGCAGTCTCGGGCGTCTATGTCATTAGTCTTGGCGTGATTATTGCTGGTTCTGTTAAATTCATTTGTGCAGCACGCAAATGCATATTTGGGCAAAACTTTGTCAGCATTACCTGGAAGACGCCTGACATCTTTAAACTGAACTTCCAAATCGTTTTCATTGTCCCTTTAAACACATGTAGTCACAGACAGGCATGCTAAAAGCACAAGTTACGGGATATTCGCAGCACTTGATTGGTTAAGCCATTGAAAGAGCACACACAGATAGATGACAAATGCAACGGTGTGCACTTTTAATGCGAAAGCATTAACTGTCTTATGGAGCGAGCCGACGTCATCAGTTTGAAGTGCGAAAACGACACCTTAAAACCTTTCTTCAAGTGAAGCCAGCTCCCAGCTATGAAACCACGCGAAAAGCCTAGACAGCGGCACCTAGTTTTCTTGATCCCAAAGGAGCAAGGTACAGTAATACCCCATTAACTCGAAGTCATAAAAACCGTGAAAAAATTCGAGATAAGCAAAGAACCGGAATTTTTTACCTGTGATTGCGCGATGTTCTCAATAAAACTTCTAACAATCGCGGCAACATCAATTTCTCTAATGAGAGCAACTTTCCTCTCAAGCGTCAATGATTTGCACTGTTTGGGTTGCGCCATCTTCAAGGTCAATTGAGTCACACGCCAAGGTCAGAGAATTTAAAACCGATGACCGAATTGAACACTTGACCCTTGCTCGTATGGCGCCGCAGGATCGAAACACCCAGAAAAAGAATGGCGGACAAGCAACAAAGAACTGCAACACTCCAAACGAACAAGACACCTCCGCGAAACACGAGACTGACGAGACTACAACCTGATAGGGAAGGGAAACGGAAGAACCCAGAAGCAAAGAGAAAACGAAAGACAGAGCGGAACAAAACACTCTAGGGAAAGGGGGCACCAAATGCCAGGCATCCTGGCTTGCCACTGGCTTGTCCAAGTGGGAATCGTTAAAAAAAAAAAAAATACAACTAACGTTTTTGAGTTGCACATCTCTCCGCATTTCTGTGCACCGCACACGTGGTTATCTTTTCTCTTTTCTCGCTTGCGCTTTTTTTTTTTTTTTGCACGCACATGTTTTTTTTGGGGGGGAGGGGCAGTTTTTGTTGTTTATTGTGTTTTTTTTGCAATTTTTGCTGACGAGAGTTCGAGATATCTGAAGTCCGTCCTGAAAACCGTTCTAAGCAAGGACAAAATGCATTGTGCCTATGGGAGCTCATTCTATGACAAGGAAATTTTACGACTTTAAATCGCTATTTCGAGATAGCCGTGTTCGAGTTAACGAGGTATTACTGTAAAGCTGATGGACTTTT
This sequence comes from Ixodes persulcatus, assembly GCA_013358835.2. Taxonomy (NCBI): domain Eukaryota; kingdom Metazoa; phylum Arthropoda; class Arachnida; order Ixodida; family Ixodidae; genus Ixodes; species Ixodes persulcatus. The sequence goes on along the minus strand of JABSTQ010011330.1, from coordinate 522,395 downwards.
GGCTTCAGTCCCATTGGCTGGCGCGGGTCGACGAGGCTCCCATTGGCCGCTGCACGTCAGTTTCAACCATCGCTCACTCAATGGCGTTGTGTGTCCATGAGGCAGCGGCTCCACGCCCAAGGTCAGCGCGCCGTAAGTTGCAGACGAAAGAAGGGAGCGAAGAGCGGTGTACATACTTCCGCATTCACAATTCATAAGAAGTGCTTTGGTGTACCTCATGCCTTTTTGATGCTATTTGATAGGTACCATTGACCCGTAGCATCGCCTGCGCTTTGACTTAAATGAAACGAAGTGTCGAGATTGCTCTTCAACCCCGCTGGCCTGCCATCCTCTGAATTTTCTGACGATGTCGGCGATGTCGGGAGCTAAAAGTCGCGAGAGACATTTGCAAAATAGTGGGATGGCGGATACTGCAATAAGACAGACCCCACTTGATTATCGTGTCTGCCACGTGCTTCTGTGCCGTGGCTACAGTGTACCGCAGCACTTGTACTGCTCGCATCAACCTTTACGGTGGAGGTGTGCATGAGCCGATATTTGGAAGCCCGGCCCGCTCTCTTTTGGGCCCGGGCCCGCCCGTGGCCCGCTATCCATTTTCAACAGCTGGCTCGGCCCAGCCCGATGCTGATTTTCACGGGTCTGCTGATGCCCGCTCTATTTTTGCCCTGTAAGAATAGCTCACAAATTGCGTGGCATGGCAGCTCACTTGCCACTGCTACACATGTTGACTACGGTACCCGACAATAGTCAATGCAGTAAGCATCCTTTTTCTTTTTTTGCTGCTATTATCATTTAAACTAATCTGCGGGCCTAGGCAGCTCATTAACAAAGGTCACCCCCATCATACTTTTTTGAGACCAAACCCGTGTATCGGAAAGGACAAGAAAATGAAAGTGGCAAGCAGCAGTAAGCAAAACTTTGTGTCAAAGTTGAAAAGGAAGGGAAACGTCGCGACGGGTTCGGACAAAAGACGAGCAAAGTTCTAAATTGCCAACCCCCGCTGCGCACAACCGGAAAGAAAGTTATAGAAAAGTACCGCCGTCTATTGCGGTAGTCTGCGGAAACTCGTTTAGGAAAAGCACCCCTCAGGGGAACCTCTTCCCCTATGTTGTGGATGCATGCACTCATACGTACAGATGGTTTACGCCTGCGAGGGTGCGCATTGTATAGGCGCGTACGTGTGCGGGTTGACGGGGAGAAGCGACTGTACAATGGCAGCGCCACCGCCGATGAAAATGAACGCCGCGCTGCTAGTGCTCTGGAAGAGCTTCTGCTGCATACACACTGAACCGTACAAAAACATATGCAAACACACACACATGCTTTTAGCATTTGGGTCTCCCCCACTAAGCATCCCTGCCCCATCCCCCCAAACAAACCTTAAAAAAAAAACAAAAAAACGCATGGGTTAGCGCGATTGACTCGGAAATTATGCTCAGTACTTTTATAGGTCGACCTTCTTTGGTCTTAACTCTAGGTTGACCTCCAATTTTAAAAAGCTGCGTTGAGAAAGGGGAAAAAACGTGGGGGTCTATTTGAATAAATACGGTAGTCAAGATAGTTCCCGTGCAGCAGTCCAGCTAAAGGGCAGTGAACTTCTACTCAACTCTGGTTCGAATACCACTAAAGTGCAGTGTCACTTTGAAAGCACAAATATAGATTTTCAAAATATTTGTGGGTGGTTGTTTTTTGCAGTTTATGGTATTAGAATCTTGAGTTCGGTGTTTATAAACCTTGGGGGGACGTATTTTTATTGGTGTTTTAGCGGATATGCTGATCTTTTGCCGGCACTTTACAGGAATTACATTTACAAGCTAAATGAGCTAGCGAGTGTAAGAGGGAGAAGGAGAGAGTGGCTTTATCTCGGCTGAAGTATTGCACTATGCTTCATTTTTCGACTATTTTTTAATACCCGTCGTAAATGAAACCTGCTCCGACCTCGGCCTTATTTCCAAGAAGGAGGATGGTGAGTTCCTTTTGCAACCAATCTATTCTTACTACAAAGTATAAGTAATATATGCTCGAGTATCAAAGAGCAACCCTGAACCATTTTCAGATATGAACTCACTTTGCGACGCTATCACATTTTTATGCGTCACTGTAACAGACGTTGGCATTTGTTCCAAAAGCATCAGTGGCTGCTCCAAACGAATATTTTGCCCGCTAGAAAAGCTGCGACAAAAGGTCCATACCGCTTCCACCACCGTTATCGATTAATTGAGCAGGCCGCTAGCGAGGGTGCCTCGTCTTTACCTGGTGTGTCTTTCCCACACACCAAGAGTGGTCCTGGATATGCAACAAGGGACTTCGCAAAAGTGACGCAATCCTAGCGGTTGGCCCTAGAAGTCTCGGCAAAAAGCAAGAGTGAATGCAAGTGTCACCGTTGTCGCAAAGTCCCATTTCTCGCCTGCTGGAGCTTGCGTGGATTGTCACACTGCCAAGATCGCGGCCGGCAACTATGTGGCACTTTTACGACGTCGTCGGGCAGAAATTGAGAGACGCGGTAAAAGTTGAAAAGGCTATCCAAACGCTACAGTGAGGGGCCGGCTCCGGTTCCTCGGCCGCCGAACGCTTCCCCGCCGGCATGGATCGGGCAGACGTTGGGACGAGTCTCGTTCCCTCTGCGCAGGAGGAGGAGTTCCGGGCGAGGCACGAGGCCATCGTGCACCAGCAGCGGCTAGAGGCAGCCCTGGCCCAGCAGCGGCTGGAGCAGGACCGGCCGGCCTGGAAGCAGCCCCCGTGTCAGGTGGGACCGCCTTCCCGCCTAAACGAGCCAATTTCATCGCGTTTAGCCACCTCGCGGGGGAGGCGGTCCGGGGTGACCGACGTACCGCCCGCCCGACCGACAATTTTGTGCCGCCAGATCCCCCAGAAACTTTGCTCAAAGCAGTCTCCTGATGGAGTGCGGGGAAGAAGCGGCCTGACCGGGGATATGTGCGGACTTTGCAGAGCGCCCCGCAGAGCGCCCCCAAGGTGGACAGGGGTGCCGTGCGGGAGGCCCCGTCCCCCGGGAGGCCCAACGGGCTGACCCCCCCGGCCGAGCGGGGGAAAGGCAGCCCCCGCACCCCTCCCCGCAGGGCTCTGGCCGTGGGGCCGGACCCCCACTTCACCATTCGCAGGGGTCTAGAGAAGGCCCGGGAGGAGCAGGAGCTGCTGGACCAGCTGCGATGGGTGCGCCCTAAGCCCTTTCTTCCGGCAGTGCCACCCTCGCTGGTATGGTGCCCGGAATGCGTCTCGGACCGGTGTGTTTACCGCATCCTAAAAGGTTGTCTGTTCATTTCCACCGGATGATGTCGCAGAGGTGTCGTGCCGTCGCCGGTCGTGACCCTGGCGGTGTCGTGGCAGCAACGGCGGATGTTCTGCTGCAGGTTGCTTTGTATACAGAAGCTCTGGCAGCCAGGAGTTGAGATGTTGAGACGACAGTGACTCTTGCATCCACTCCTAGTTTTTACCACAACTTGTACTTCCAGCCATAGAAACATTGGATGGAATGACACTCCGGCCGACATCATTTGTTGTGGGACCGATGTGTGGGTGGAATAACACACCAGTTAGAAACATGTTCCAGGCACCATTGTCTTACACATTTGGATTTTACTGTTTATTACACTCTGCTGACAGTCATAGGCCTTTGTAGTATTGCAATGGCTGTACAGAAACAAATTTTTGCACAGCTCTCCCCGATACACGCGAGTCACAAATGGAACGCCAAATGCACTTCAAATTTTGTTCTACGTTTTGAAGGTGCTGGGGATAAAATATCAAAGACGTTTACAATTCCCTGTAACTGCCGAATTAGAGCGCAGCTCTTGAGGAGTAGGAGAAGGGGAGGGTACGGAGAGGAGAGTATCTTCTCCTCCTCCCCCGTACCCTCTCCCTCCTTCTCCTTCCCCCTCCTCCATCCTCCTCCCTTCCTTCTTCCCCTCCTCGTCTTTTCCTCCGTCCCCCTCCCTCGTGACGTCACTTGTGACCTTCGTGGAGGCCTTCACTCGTGACCTTCGTGATGTCACTCGTTACCCTAGTGACAGTGACCTTGTCACGTCACTCGTAAGGCTCACTCACTGTGAAGGTCGTGACCTTCACGAGTGGAAACGTCCCATAATGCAACGTGCAATTACGCCGACAGCGACGCCGCTCAAGCCAGAAACGGGCGCCCAAGAGCTGCGCTCTAAAATGTAGCAAAGTCTAGAATACGCCGTGAGCAGACCACCTCTGGAGCACATCCTGAGGTGTGTGGCCTTTAATTCGCGCGGGAGTGAAAGGGGACGCTCGGGCGGGGAGCGGGTTGAAGCACGTCTGAGCCGGGATGGCCTCCTCGCAGGTGATTGAGAACCGGCTGAAGGTGAGCTTGCCCCCGGAGCTGGGGCCCTCGCTGATGGATGGTGTGGTCCTCTGCCACCTGGCCAACCAGGTGCGGCCACGCTCGGTTGCCAGCATCCATGTGCCGTCCCCTGCCGTGGTCAGTGCTCTTCTTTCTCTGCTCGCTCTGGGGTCGGACCACAGTCTGAGATACACACAGGTGTGGGTATTGCAGGGGCGAATTTAGGGGGGGGGGGGGGGGGGGCGACATCCCCCCTAAGTTCCCCAAGGTCAACTTCGTTCAGGGGTTTCCCCAGGAATTGAAATCAGGGGGGGTGTCTAAATTTTTTTGGGGGGGTTAAAGGGGGGGGGGGGGGCATTGCGAATATAGGAGTCGTTGTGAATTAAGGGGGTGCCTTCGAAAAAACGAGGGGGGGTCTAAACCCCCCCTAGGGGGGGTCTGGGGAAATCCCTGACTTTGTTTTAACAAGCTTATTGATATACACCAGCCAAAAGTTTAGATTTTGGTGACATAGCAAATATTGGGTCAACAAAAGGGATGTGGGCAACGTTTCGACCGTAACGTCATATCTCAGCAGACTCCCCCTCCGTCAGCCGAATGCCTACCGCCCCTCTCTGGCCTGACCTATAAATCCGCCCCTGGGACACAGCGAACACTGCGAAGCAATCGACCTGATGAAGTCCTATTGGTGCACGCGTGCCCCAGTGGACTATTCTGACATTATCTCCATTGGCCAAACAACGGGAAAAAGGAAGAAAAAAGAAGTGTTTTGTTGGCATGACACTTCTGCAGGTGTGCTTTCTGGCTCCGAGACAGCGCCAGAGATCTCTCCGCTTCAACGCATTCATTACAACTGTTCTTGCTGCCATTGAGGCATGAAACTAGGGCCCATGAGGAAGCAGTGTCTGAGCAACACGTGTAGCGCAAGTGCCAAGTTCTATATGACATTGCGCACTCAGAAAATGACTTTAAAAAGGAGCGTGTCACCCATAGAAAAGCGTGGGTAACCGAGGCCGCAACAGGCAACCACTGGATGGATGGATGGATGAATACGGCTGAGCCCTTTGGATCGGGCGGTAGCTTACGCCACCTAGCCATTTTCTCTTACCCTGCTTAGAATATTTAAATGTGAAAACTATATTCACTCCGTACTGAAAAGAAAGTGAGGCTATAAATCCCCCTTGCCATCAGTTAATAAGAGAATGCCTAGTTTTCTCTCGCTTTCTGCCACCATTCACTTAATCTTTGCTTGGTAATCTCTACTGTCTTGAAATCCACTTTTCCTTCGCTGTCTCTAAAACCCAATGACTTTATTAAATCTATGTTGTCTTCGGTATGCATAGGGTGAAGCCCTTTACAGTAGAGTATCAAGTGCTCAGCCGTCTCGTCCTCCTCTCCACAAGCAGCGCACACTGTGTCCATTTCCTGGTACTTCGCTCTGTATGTTCTGGTTCGCAAAACACCTGTCCTTGCCTCAAACAACAATGAGCTTCCCCTAGAATTGTCATAAATGCTTTCTTTGGCAATAACTGTTTTGTTTAATTTATAGCCTTCCAGAGCCTTCTTTGTCTGCATTCCCTCTAGCCACCGATCTCTTTCTGTGGCACTGTCCGACCATCGCAGAGTCATCTGGTGGCGCCAGTTGCAACCAACGCGGGTAAAGGATTTTATCTGGCAGCCGCGATGCGGACATTGTGCACACCTACCATAAAATCACGAGAGATGCCTAACCCCGAGAGATGGCCCACCCCTATTTTTGGCTTGATTTGCTATATTTTTGTGAACACCGAAAGATAGCCCACTTCTAGTAATAGTAATGTTGGGATCAATGATGGCCTCGGCGTAAATGCGGCTAGTTCGCTATGGCAGGATATAAGCGAACGTTGGTGACTGGGAAGTACAGTCATCTCTGCTTCGTTGTCCCTCATCACCATAACAAGCTTGGAAGGGACACAACCTAAAATGAGCTATCACTATTTAAAACTTTTCTTGGTTGTACACCGAAAGTTAACCCACTGCATATTTTCAGCCGATTCGCTCTTGATGTTAGGTGGGCTATCGCTGGGGCTTTTACGGTATATGTATCTTGCTGGGTGGGTTTCGCGACGTCCTTGGAGGATATGATGCCCATTCTGCTAGAGAAGTTGTGCAATTGTCAGGAGAGAGCTAAGGGCCTCCTGACGACTGTCGAGAAATTTGACTCCAGCCTAGCGAAGGCCAACCACATTTCCAGGGCCTGCTTTCGGCTCTTGTCGGTTCGGAGGTGCGGTCGGCCGATTGGGAGCCTGGGTGCCGAGTTTGGCGCGTCTTCTTCGTGGCAATCCCTCTCTACTCGGTCTCGTATTTTGTGTACAACACCATCAAAGCTGCTAGCGAAAGCATGTGTCTCGATTTAGCGTTGGATTTGCACGCTCTCTCGTGGGTAGGGGATGCCAGATAAAGCCACGCACTCGAGTTGCTGTAGCTTTGACAGCATCGTACACTGAATATGAAACGTAGTAGAGGCATCCTCATTCTAACGAATTGTTTAGGAATTTCAGCGTAAGAACCAAAAGCTGGGAATTTGAGGAATTTGACGACGGCCGTAGGTGGGCCATTTGGCGGGCCATTGACTGGGCCGCACCTTGTCTCTGGCAGCCCAAGTTGACCATGGCCAAGTGCAGACGCAACGTGGAGAACTTCCTCGGTGCCTGTCGTCAGCTGGGAGTGCCTGAGGTCAGTGTTGTGAGGTGCAAGAATGCCCCTTGGGATCGGCCCTGGGTTGCGCCATGTCATATTTTTCTAACATTTCCACTTTGGCTCGGTTTGGGCCAACATGTCCCAAATTAGTCTCTCGAGGGTTTATCCGCTCCAGCGGCCTCCATTTTATTCTGGCCGTCTGCCAGTGTCGGGAGCCCAGAGTGGCGTAGCTGCAGGGGTAGCTTGCGTTTAGCCACATCTGTGACTAATCAAAACATTCTTCTAGCTTTGACTGCTGCCAGCTGGTCCTTGAAAGCCTCCCTTGCGAAAGAGAAGCAATGAGGAATCTCATTTAAAAAGCAAAATGCTTTATGGAAGAACCCATGTCTCTATTACTTTAGGGTTCCAAGGTTGTGGAAGCCTTAAAATTAAAGCTGCAAAGAATACTTTTTAATAAACTGTCAGCTAAGAGCAAATTTGAATTGTTACACTCCTAAAACCAAAGACTGGTGCTTGGTCTTGTTAGCTTACTTTACATTCTAGGCTAAAATGCATGTTCACTGTACAATTTGTGATTGCCCTGTACAACAGCTGGCTCGACACTAAATCTTCCTTAGATGTTGCACACTTACCGCAAAATCCCGAGCAAGCGCTTACTCAAAATTTGGATCATGTAAAACTGGAAGATGGGCGCTCCTTAGGTCAACGTAAAGATATGTCCTTTGTAGTTTCCAAATGTTACAACATTGAGGGGTGGGCACTCATTGTGGAATGGGTGGATGCTCAGAATTTTACAGAATGTGGTCCCGCTCTACATCTGGGACATATTTTCGAGTTCTACACAATGTGGGAAAAATAAAAACTGGGTCAGGCTGGGGTGTTGCATTGAAGCTAGATATGTCCAGGGTTGACAATGGTCTTCCCAGAAAACTTTCTTATGGATGCTGCACTTTTTGCTTGCGGGAAACCTATAATTAGTGTAATATTTCTTATCGAAAGGAAGGGAAGTCAAAGAAAAAGAAACAGTGGCAACTGCAGCACCGAGCTAGGCCACCGCGTTCAGTGTCTTTCTTGGGATGAATCGAGGCAGCCGATTTCCCTTTTCTCGGTCGTCGCCTTTGAGTAGTCGTAAAATTGGTTCGTTGGGAGTCCAGTGTAGAGGATGCTGAGTTGCGAGGCTGTAGGAGGCTTCCATGGACGAAACGAAAAGCTAATTTGTTCACATTTCAAACCACGAAGGGAATCTAACTACTCCGAACAAATGCTCGACTATGTTGGTGCATCCATACGTGTGTCTTTGTGTACTCGGCAATGTGAGAATGTCCAAATTTAACTCCGAGAAATGGACAATTTGAGCCTGAAACATAGTGAATGACCTTGGCGACATCCTCGTACCCCCTGCTGTGGAATGCCCTTTGTTACATTTTAATGCGCTTTTTGTTTGCTGGAACTACACACTGCTTTCTTCACGAAAACCTTTGTACATAACGCACCTGTCCAATAACACCTGCAACCCGTCCTTGTTTGTGTCCTGCACGGCGAGAAGGCCGTCTCTTGTTATTCCCCGCCTTCCGCTCATGCTTTCGGGCTCGCAGACTCGGGAGAGCCGAGCATAGGCGAGCGTCCCACCGTGCCGGTAGGCCCCCGTGGCCGCGTCCGTAATCCGTTCGAAGCCGAGCCGACGGGGCGCTGCAAACTAACTGCTCGTCGGTCAACCCCGGCCTTGCGCCACGCTGTCTGCGCGGACTTGGGTGCAGAGATTGGGCGTTGAAAGGCAGGCTATTGATTGGTCCAGCTTTCTCCACTCTGTCACCTTTGCGGTGAGCAGGGTGTAGTCGACGTGATCCGTCGGCGCATGGTGCCAAGTGGTTTGACGATCCGGAGGTCTGTCCTCCAAGGGCCGCATTGTTCGTCTGCGGCTCGCAAAGCCTTAGACTGGAACACCGGGAGCCGCTCAAATCCCAAGCTGTTGGGTGTGGACACGACAGATAAGCTGGTCTCGTATTTTAGCGTTTGTGCCCCACTGCTACGGGGAAGGCCCCGACAATTCTGTCCACTTTTATCCGTACAAGATGCCTGTGTTTGCTTTGGGTCGAGGTCGTACCTGCTCGAGCTGTGGGACCCTTCTTACTTTGCACCGTAAGATATTTGTTGCTCTGGGTGTGCTTGGTTGCAAAGGATGAACATTGAGTGTACTAGTGTATTTGTGGCATTAAAGTTCATCCAATATCCTTTCAAAGACACTTCGTATTGCCTATTGCTGCAAGAGTAAACAGACGGAGTGGTGAAATATATTGTCGCCGCGATATAGCTTCACTATCCAGCGATATGACATTGCTGATTACAAATTTTTTAAATTGAGTTGGATGCCGTTGGACGTGCCAAGCGGGACTGGGGGACCGGGACAACGCCGTTTGCTGCGATTGGTCAGCGCTGCGCCGCTAGCCAATCACGGCTGACGGCTTTATCCCGGTCTCGCTTGGTCCTGCTTGGTCCCGCTTGGTCCCTCCGTGTAGCATAGGGTCCCAGGTGCGAGTAGACATGTACATTAGTACAAGCCTGTTGTCTCCTGCAGACAAACACAGACTGGGAAACCACCTAGCAGTGGATCACTGGTATATCTCTGTCTCAAAGTCTCTGACATCGTGGCAGTGGGTCAAGCTTGCCCGTAGAGGCGTAGTTTTTCAAGAGACTTCCATATTTATTGTAGCTTTCTTTAAGATTTGGTTTTCAAACTGCCTGCCACAGAGAAGCCTAAGTATAGATAACTTTCCTTTGTGTCATGAGCGTCCACTGAACCAAGGAGCTTATTCCCTCGTGGCACCATGTGCACATTACTCTTTTTCTATCACGTTTGAGGGACGGTATTGTTTAGGGCTCATCTGATTGGATAATAGTGCCACCAGTGTTGAGGCACATTTTTCATTCCGCTTTTGAGCATAATTTTAAAGGTTGACAAGTTGACTGAAACGAATATTCCAAGGTACAGTCAACAGCAAAAGTTTGCAGGTTGAGCCTTCTAAACGTGCGTGACTGCTCTCAAGACTCTCGCTTTAAGAATTCGCTTTCTTTGCGTGCTCGCAGTCATGACTTTTTTACACGCTTCCGTCCAATGCGCACGAGATAACTGGAACCTGCACAAGGTGCCGCTTTGTCAGCCGTCTTGCCGCTAGTCTGCCTCAGCCACCGTGATGGGTGATGGAGCTCGCATGCTACAGAAGACATTTCACGGCACCTTGCACCAGTTCCTGTTATGTCGTGGGCATTGTCAGAAGGCGCAGCCAGTTTTTTCGGCTGGTGCTGCCGTGCCCCGCAAACTTTTGCTGCCGACTGTACACTTTCTTGAGTGCAATGGCTGGGCTTCTCCCAGGCTCTGAGCTCAGACTGGAAGGGCCCACTGAGAGGGAATTTATTTGCCACCAGCCACTGCGGTCGGCAGATCTGACTTTTTCCAGAACCTGCCAGCTTGCGTAAGCCATTGGTTAACTTTTGGCGCGTTGCTGATGCCGGTTCCCCTCAGCTGCGGTGGCAGCTCTGTCGTGCGAGCCACTTGGAGCAAACCACTGTTGCCAGCTTTTGAAGAGCTCTCAAATTTTCTGTAAGTGGTAGTAACTTTGACAAATTGCAGCAAGCTTCTTTCTCTACACTGTAATGGGTTTGACTGGCACTTGCTTTCCTTTTTGCCAAGTTCTGGGGTTGCTAAATGTTCCAAGAGTTCTGAAGTGGCTCGCAGGGCTTGAGTTCCTAGAGGCAGGGGAGGGACATGGATTTGGCACTACACACTGTTGTCTAGTACAATAGGAACATTCGTTTTTGACTCCAATTTGCTGTTTATTGTTCTCGTTAATTATAAAAATATTGAAACTGCTAGTGTTTTTTTTCTGGAAGTTTGAGTGATGGGATTTTGCATTGAAGACACTAAATCCTATTTAATTGGAAATGGGCCAGGTCAGCTTGACCTGGTGGCGAGGCATCCTGCGTTTGCTGCACTTGGTTTTGCCATTTTCTGCTTTTGCTTCTTATACTTTTTGTTTTCTCGCAATATCCCTCTTGATGTATGTGTACTTGGTTGCTCGTTAGAAAATCATGTTGTGCTTCTTGCGACTTAAGAATGCTACTATTTTGTGCGATGCTCTCGTCTCCCTGAGGCATTTCTTGCCGCGAGTAAGCAGTTAACCAATGGCCACATGCAACAACCAGGCAGTGGCACTTGCCTGGTTGCTACTGCCTGTCGATATGGTGCGGTGAAACCCGTCTGCGATACTTGGAAAACTTTGCCCGGTAAGTGTCGAGACTACTGCAGCAGAATCTCATTGATTCGTTCATAGTTTATATGTTTTTCTGCCCAGTTACCCTCTCAAATGCCGGTCCCATCGAACTCCCGTAGTGATATGCTTATTTCTCATTAATTGCGTTTGCGTTTCCAGCTGTTACGTCCGAAAACTGCCGCGCAATGAGTTGGGCTGCCCGGTTGCAAACGCCTGCTTCTTTTTGTTCCCGTTCCCCCTTTTTCTACCTCTTTGCCTCACCATGCCTCTTTCCCGGACAAGCGGGACCCTCGGCCTGCCCATCCTAGAGAGACGGGCAGGCCCAGGATCCTGCCCGTCTGGGAAATGTTTTTGCTCCGAAAGTATGAGGCAGTGGCATCGTACGTCGGGAGGTGTTTCGGGACAAGCTACCAGCGAGTTTTACCGGGATTTTACACTCTTGATGTACGTTCCTTGGTTTCCAAACTTGGCTTAGGCCACAACTTATCACAAGTGCATGATTCTGTTTTCTCTATGCTGTACGTATTTAGTAGTCACCCGAAGCTAGGCTCCAATATTGCCTTGTGGCTTAAGGGTGTCCCGAGGACTGCAGGGTGCTACTCTGCATTTAGTGAGCTCCCTGTCTGTTTGCTACCAGCATGTGCATGATTCATTGTTCAGCTTCCCTTTCCTTCGCTGCATGCCACGCTTCATTCTCGTCCCCATCTTACGAGTGATGCAACTATCTGCTCCATGGGGGCCGTATCGTTTTTCTGTTTTGACGTGATGTGAGGATCAATGTAATTACCGCGTGAAAGATGCACTTGTGTCGTCTGTTATTGCGCACATTTATTTATTTTTTTTTTTTGCAACGATTTTGACCAACCTTTTTATCACCTAATTTAATGTGGGGTACGAGATGGTGAGCTGCAGGCTGGCCCTATGCTCTTATTTCCCGATCCAACTGCGGCGGAATGCAGGAAAGCAGCGCTGCCAGAAGCAAAACGTTTTTGAGCTTCCCTATTTCAGTAGTGGTAGCATTGCAATGCACAACTGAGATGCAGCGGCAACACTGGTCACGGAGCCCTGGGGGAGAGTCACTGACGAGGGGAGAACGGCGGGGAGGAGCTTGACTTGTCCCACCTCCAGCCTCCTACCTTCAACAACGTTTCGAGCGCACGTGCGCAGCCAAAGCACGTGCTGGAGGACGGGCGTTTCAAAGATGCCGTTCTCACTTTGTCAATGGCTATAGTCGTGCATTGCCACTTTCACAATGAGCCTAGTCACTCTGACAGGCGGCATAACATTTTGGAGTTTCAAGTGGGAAGGAATCTTTCATCAACCAACATTTCACTGGCAATGTTTTCTTAATTTAAGTTTCAGTAACAGTTCATTATAGGACTTTTGTGCACAACTTGCAACTCAGATGCAGCATTGAAGGCCAGAGGAAAAAAAAAAAGGAAAAAAAAAAATTACTGTAGGGTTTATGAGTAAACATTGTTTCCACAGCTGTCGTAAAAAGAGAAAAGAACTTACATTTTATGAACTCTGGTATTAAAGCTTTTCCCTGGTGCCCAGAGATGGGAATTCAGGCGGAATAGCAAACAGCGTCGCGTTGCTGGATGTTGCACTTGTCTGTGCTTTGTCACGTTTGCTAATGCTGCTACACACATGGAGAAAGTTGAGATAGCTATCGAGAAACAAGTGCAGAATGGCTCGATATTTGGGTAAAGCAGTAGAGCAGATAGAACTGCAAACAAACGAGAGCATATCTGATAGCTCAACTGTTTTCGCTTTTCTATCGGCCTACAATCACGTAAATGTGATATATTTCATAAAGTTTGTTGAGAAGCCAGCCATTGTAGAAATGACTGGGAAGCGGATACTCATCTTTTGATGCCCCCATTGCAAATGCAACATGAACGATCTGGTGCCCGTGTAGTATGATGCTGGTCAAAGCCAGTGGAGCCTCTGGAACATGGAGAGAGAAACTGCTCGCACCGGATGCCGTTGGGAGGTTTATTGCTCTCGGTGTATCTGACCTTAATGTTCATAACGGCGCTGTCTTGCTGGACTGACAGTCCTTCTCTATCTAGCTTGGCTATATTCAGTCAGCCAAGCACACACCCTTCGAAAGGCCGCTAAAACACGCAGCGCAGCACTGTCAAGAATGGCAAGGGCCGGAGGCTAATCTCGCAACCTTTGGGTGCACGATACAAGGGGTTCCTCCAGGCATGTTCGCACTTGCAGAACCTGAGGCTGCACATTTCTGCTTTGTCCAGCACCGGGCATGATTGAAGCATTATTTGATTCTCAGTCGAACTAGTGTCATTGAATGTTGACTGGCTCAACAATGAAACCAGGTTGAGCCATTCAGGTTTCATTGGAGCTGTTTCGACGACGACTGCTGATAAAACATTGTGCTGTCAGTAGAACATTTTGCGGTTGCGACATCATTCAACAAAACGGTTGCTGCCGTAGTTCCTTCCGAGACGAGCCGGCCAATGTCCTTGCAAAGCGTGGAACACGCGCAGCCCCCCGTGGAGGCAGAGGTCACTGGATCAAGGAAAGTGGCGCAGTGACGCACCACTTGTTACAACCAATTGGCCGAGGTGCGTCGCCGCCTCTGTTATTACGTTCCCTTTTGGCAGTGGAGCACGGTAAAGCGATCGAACCACGTCTTAAGCCCACGAGTGTCAAGCAGAGGACCGGTGCACCGCCATTGTTGCTCTTGAGGATTGTAGACGCCACCGTAGCAGCGGGGTGCTCTTAGCAGCGGGGTGCCGAGCACTGAGGGGTCCCGTCCCCATTTCAGGGAGACCTCTTCTTTTGGGAGGACTTGGTGCTTCGCTTAGACGCGGTGCGGGCGGCGCGGGCGACGGCCTCTCTGCTGCGGGGCTTCGGCCCGCCCGTGACCAGGGCCGACCGGCTGCTCGCGCCCGTGCTGCTGGGAGTCTTCGTGGCAACCTGCGTGACGCTGGCCGTCTGGTCTCCCTCCAGCCACGACTCGGCCTCCTCCTTCTGCCTCGGCCTCAGCTTGGCCTTCTTCGTCTATCTGTACGCCGGCCTTGCGGGAATGCTGTAGTTCCTCTCGCCGTCTCCCGGGACTTTGGGAGTCTCGGTCGCCGCTTGCGTGCCGTTCCTACTGTACGAGTATTGAGAGAATTTTTTTTTTTTAAGTGTATCTTTGGGCGCTACGAGAGCTGCAGCTCCTCGTGATAGAGCCATTTTTGTCTTCTTCCAAGAGCGCGTGCCTTGAAGGTCTGCTCTCTGTGTTATTGGGCTCATTGTTGCTCAAGTGCCACGCCGCCGAGCTACTTCCTTGAATGGCTTTTGCCGAATGGACGAGTGGGACCGAGGGCAGCGTGTACTTTTCTTCATGCATGCCGCCATAGTATCTCGATGCATACATGTGTCTTAGGCACCGTCGATGCCAAAGAGAACAAATATTTTTGGTCAATCGCGCACTGGCCAATAGCAGTTAATCCGCAACTAGGAGTGATTGATTGACTGCTGACGTCGCCTGTACCCTCAGTGCAGCCTGTGATACGACAGAGACTATGTCCTCGACAGATTTGATAAGGTAGATAGATAAGGCAGCCCATCTGCCCCCGTGCTAAGCAGCGCCGGATAATTAATCAATATTTTACGAAAAGACACTTTTGCTCTTTCAGTCTTCAGCTGCAAGGCTGCCATTGTTTTGATGGCCCGAATGAAAGACGAGGGAAGGCTTCTCGTAACACCGACTTTTCAAACCAGTTTTGGCTGTGCACCTTTCTGGCCTGCCCTATCTTGTTTAATAATATTTCTGGAAATTCCAGAAACTGCCCTTGACATTTGAGGGAGAAGCTTTCTAGATGAAACCATACTCCTAATTCACTTTCTCTCTTTAAAGGAACCCTGCACTCCCAAGAAACAGTTTTGTTAAACTTCCTGACTATGACATGTATATGTAATTAAGTGAAAACTTCTCCGAAACAAAATCTAATTAACTGCAGTATTCATGCCGTAAGGCACAGTTTGACGTAGCCATACAAGTCGGTCTGACTTGCAACGTTTTTCAATGCGCAAAGGAAATCCCCTGGCAGTACGCGCAAACGGTTGTACTTCTCCCCTGTGCACCTTAACGTCAATGGTAGGCCTTACAAAGTGGCTCCTGTTCCGACTTCACCCTGGCATCGATATATACGAGCCACTTTCGAGCCAGCTTCTGATGCTGTCTATACAAACATAAATCTGTCTCGTGAGATAAATATTGCGTCAATATCCGGACAGTTTTTAAAACAATGTTATTTTGAGGAGTTCAGTGTCCTCTTCAAGAGGTTTTTTTTTCTTCAATACTACAAAGTTTAATTAGAATGGTCCTTATTGTTAGGAACCAACTGTACTGCATGAAAGAATATGTATTTTGAATTTAATGTGTCTATTTTCCCCTAGAAGGGACTTTCTGCAAAGATATTTTTGTACATGTTTCTATATCTTTTTTAAGAGGCAGCATGCAAATAGTCTTTGTATGCATTTTGTGCTTGTATTGGCTTGGCCAAGTTTCTTTTAGACAAGGTTCCTATTGAGAAGTAGCTCATTCTCTCAGCCACCGAAGTCTCTGGCATGGTAAGGTCCCACCGTGTTGGAATTGTCTGTAAAGAATATATAGGACTGACTCAACAGTAGGACGACTGGAAATCAAAATGCCCTTTGCGCTCATTCCCATTTTGGTACTCTACAGCTGATGCTCGATCACCCGTTGTCAGACTGCTGGCGGAAACAGCAGGCTTTTGTCCAACTGTTGCAAACGGGAGGCTGCTTTTCCGTGATGAAAACACATGAATGTCTCGCTCAGTTGTTATACTCCGGTAACGTGTTGCTACAGTACTCGAATACGGGGTAGTGTTGGGACTGACGTGGCAATGGGAGCTCATGAGGCTGCATGGGTAGACAACTATCGCGGCGCTGCAGTCGTCTTGATAGTAGAAAGTTGCTGCAGCCCGCCGGCGAATATTGCATCAAGCGTTCACAATGCGCCTATCGTGGCGCACGCGCACAACCATACCACCCTACTAGCGATGTGCCGGTGTCAACACCTATTGCGATCTACACCACGTGCCTCACGTCGACCACTCAGGTCCCAATACTACCCCGTATCCTAGTACACTGTAGTGTTGCTTCAACATAAAGCTTGTGTTCATTTAGTCTTGCTGCTCTAGTCTTCTTTTACGCGTCGGAACAAGTATGCTCGCCGAGCTACGATGGACGTTCTCTGGGTGTGCAGAAGCGCAGCAGCTCTGCATTAGCAATTAGGCTGCTCTCGGCAGTCAGGTTTGCACAAACATGATCTTAGCGTCCTTGCAGATGAATAGCAAAGTGGCTCAAATCAGTTTACTCTCTTTTGCTTTGAATTGTTCGATGATCTCTGCATATTGCCACCTCCTTAGTCATGCTCATTTTCAACTTATCATGTAGAAGAGCTCTTGTTTCTCGAAAATGTATCAAAGAAGCATTTGTAGATGCAGTGCTAACCGAGAATAGGGATTTTTTTATGCTAGACAAAAATTAGCGAGAAATTATGTATTGCAAACTGCCACTCACCTTTCCACAGTAAGATTGTGGCAAACTACTTTGCATCATCTTCAGCCTTAATAGATTATTGAGAAGTTTAGCAGGGCATTACTTAATTTGTTGCACTAAGTATATTTTGAAGGGGCATAGATTTTTTCAAATGCATTTAGTCTCTAAAAGCTTTTTCCCTTGTCAAGCGTGGTGCATATTCCCTAGTGGATTTATGCAGCTGCAGATGCACGCACAACTAGCTCCAGATCTCTTGTTTTTCTGGGTTGGGAAGTGGCAAAGGAATTATGTTTGTGGCACCTTCCAGAACCTTTTCTGAAAAACCGGCATTCCAGGCTATCATTTAACCCAGAGACAACAGCTGAAGAGGGCTTCCCATTTTGAACAAACGATGCTGCACTTGTCTAAAAGGGCACAGAAAGGAATCCCAAATTATTCCTGTATTTTCAGCTTTCATTCTACCTTTTATTTTATATTGCTCCAGACTACGGAAGCATTCCCCAAACAATCTGGATACTGGTGACATTGTCCGACGGAGCGGCGTAATTCTCCCCAAGGATCCAACAAACTGCATTCCTTTGTCAGAGTAACGGGAAGCTCGAAAACTTTGAGTGCCACTTGTGATATTGTTTGTTTGCTTTCTCCACTCTACCCTCGCATTTCTTAGTCTGTCATTGAAGATTGTATACTTTAGTGAATCGTGTGGCATTTCAAGTCTAGCCTTTTATTTCTCAATGAAGCCCTGTGATTTCTTTTTTTCTTTTTTTTTCTGGCACAAGAGTTTTGAATGTGTTTCCTCGAGAGGGTGCAAACACAGATCATTGTGCGTCTTCTGGGCCACTGTGAAACCCCAGAGGCTGAGTATCTTCTTGACTGGGGCATTTTCTTATCGGAGTCGCGAGAGAAGTCTCCTATTTTGTCACAAACATCGAAGGAGTTACTGTTACAAGAAGTGTGGTGTGAAATATGCGACCCCCGCAAGGTGGGGGGCTGTGGAGGGCGACGGACGTGCCTAGTCGGGGCACGCTGGGGACGAGCACCTGAGCACCAGTGCGGGTTTCGAGGAAGGGTCTCTTTCGACGCCCTAGATGAATTGCCCTATTTAACCCACTCCGTGGAGTTTTGGCACGTAATATATTTAACTCAGAAAAGATGGCTTCTCGAAATATTGATCTATTTTGCCCGCGTCGACTCCCTCTAACTACTTCGAAATTTACTTTATCTCTCTGGCCGTCTTAGATTTCCAGATATATTGGAGTCGTTCGAGAGCAATGCAGAGCTGTTCTTGCGGCAACCGAAGTAAAACATATCTGGTTACAAAGTAAGCTCTGTTTTGTCCACACTAACCTTTCGATGTCCCGAATTGTTCTAGTCATTTCCGTGCAGAACTGACCAAACAAACGAAGCTTGCACAACTTATCTGACTCGCACACTCCAGTTGGTCTTCTCTACGCTTCGGTGCTCTTGGTTGTGCTGGATCAATTCCCTTCTCATTCTCCGTTTTGGCCCGATGCATCTCAAAGATCAATGCTGCAATACTAATATGGACAGACTTCATCAGCCAGTTTTGTTACGTCGCCACCGCCAGCATGCATCCTGGAAACTGTAGTTTTCCTGTCTGCGCAACAACTCCGCTTGCAGGTCTGCGCAAGCAAAGAGACTGCACAAGCTCTCTTGTGCACTCTCCTCCTGGCGACTACAGTTATGGTGGCGTCGACCCAATTTTTTAGTGAGATAGGTGTATTGGGGGACGGGTCATTTTTCTTTTGCGAGCTGGTAATGCATTGCCATTATTGTCCAAAAGTATTTTTGCCGCTTATGCATTGGCACACCTTAATGCACACAGGGGTGCTTGCTTACGTTTTCTTACGCTACATTATAAGTCTCCGAGACACCCGTGCTTCGTATGTCGTGTGCAAAGCTACTCTCAATTGGTTACCATGTTTCATGTGAAGCAGGGATGTCCTGGTGACCCTCAACGAGAGCAGACGTAAGCTTTCGTAACGTAAGAAAATGGGGCTGTGTGAACGGGCCTTTAGTGTCAGTATAGGCTCTCGACATTACCAAATATTTGTGGAAACACCTGTAGTGCATCTTGTCAAGGTATTCAGTATTGTCGTAGTCTTTCGTGCTGCCTGTCCAGGTATTCTTAATTTACATTTCTCTCTCGAATGTGATTTTGCTTTCGTTGCGGACCTTTTGTCTTTATCGCAGCCTCTGTTCCCACCCAGACATTGTTTGACCCGTGCTAGACATGACGGCCATCCACGTGCATGGGTGCCGATTGTTACGCAAAATGTTAGCCACCATAACGCTGCTTGCTGCTCGGTCGCTTTCCTGCATGTGTGCTGTTGGCAGTTACTGTTGCATCATTCGCTTCTAGGGTTTAAATGTTTGACATATGTCTGTGTGGGATGTGAACAGTAAGATTGCAAATGTTGCAGTCTGCCTTCGAGAAAAAAAAAAAAAAAAGATGCGCGGAGGTTTTTTGAGAAAGTTTCTTTTGGGGGGAGAGTAGGTGACAATAAGGTGGTTGCGTCTTTCCACTAACTTTGCTTGTAGTTTTCTATGTCATGTTTTATGAACTGCGCACAAGACCATGCACATTCAGCGTTGGCAAAAGTTTCCAGCTTATAGTTTGCATTTATTGAATGATGAAGCGATATATACAGCAAGGACCAAAGGGATCTAACCCACCATTAAAATAAATCTCATAATCAGTTTGGAATGTTTCGACACTAATTCGCCACAAAACCTTGGCTAGGTGGTGCATTTGTCTCGGGGAAAACTTGTTGTGTGGTTCGTAGAAAAATTATATTTTTATTTGTAACTTTTAATAGAGGCAAGTTTGCTCTTTGATGGGTGCAAGCAAAATGGATTTCTGAGATTTGTTTTGAGCAGGTTAAACCCATTTGGCCCCTCGCTGTAGATAAATGGCCAATTTCTGCGGCATTTATCTTTTTCCGGACATTTCGATGTGAATGCAGTGATATTGTCTTCACTGTTAAAAACAAAGACTTGTCTAGGAACCAATTACTTATTGTGATCTCAATGCTAATGCCCTTGTAGACAAAAGTGCTGCTAAATAAAGTACATTACAATTAAACCTAATTTTCTGTGATTTCCACCGTGTGGGGGAATATGGGTGTGGTGTGGTGACAAAAATGTTTGCCAAAACACTCTATAACAAGAGGAAAACATCCCGCATGCTTGCAAATCGAGAGTAATAATCTGCAGATTTACTGGCACTTATAGTGGTCGCATTTTATTGTTTTACCAGAAAAAGTGTCAAAATAAAAATAAATTGAGACTTAAAAAAAAATGTTTGGAATAAATAAGGGGTCGTAGAACTTGTGCTTTTTGGTGCGAGGCATTTGCGTGGGAAATTGTTGCTTTCCAAGTGTTTTCGGTTAATGAAGAGGTACTAAATGATGAAAACCTTCGTTCGTTTCTGCTCATCACAGATAGTACATTCCACAAAACACAATGCCCCAGATATATTTCCGGAGCATTCCACGTACAGGGGGCGGCAATTGACCTTTCTCCAAAAAAAATCTGCTACGCATGGCCGAAACGATACTAGCGCCCCCATCGAGGCTGTGAGCAAGCAGGCGCACGGCCGTTCTTAGGCCTATATTAGGGTGGGCTGGAGGGGGAGGTGTGCTCATTGCCTGGTTGGGCACGGCAGGCCGGAAGTGATGGTGTGGGCACGAATATAAGGACCATCTCAATCCTGTTGCGTTAGGCTCGTCACATTGGGGCAAGCTCCAGCTTATCGTGAATCGACCGATACACCCTCGCCCAGCTATGACCGCACGTTTCCACCTAACCAACTTTAATTTCCGCACATTAAGACAAATAATCCGCGGCTTCGGGACAACCGTGGGGGCACTGGAATCGAATGTGATGCAAACGTCGTACGTCTCGGCCAGTCATCTACCTAATTGTTTTAATATGGACAGGCGTTGCACGGGCATGCCATCATGTGATCGCAGCAGTGTGGAGCACGTTGCAAACCTCGGGTTAACAGTCCCAGACCGCACTCAACAAAATACACACGCCGCCGAATCTCGGAGGCAGATTGACCCATCGCTATATTTGTTGACAAAGCCCCATTTGTTTTCCTTCACTCAATACCAAAGGGAAAGGCGAAGAAAATGATGAAAGGCTCTGTAGTACATGATGTGTCGATGAGAATTACAACATACTTCTGCCGAAGGAGGACTTTGGAAAGGGGAAACTTTTATTCAACCGCTCTGTGCCAAAGTGAGAGTCTAGCCACGTAACCTTTCAAGTAAATTTCTCTCTTATCTGCACCAAAAGATGAGATCCGTCTCCAAATTTGGAAAACAAATATCCTCCGATAGAGGTTTAGACAGCAGGTCAGCATTGCGTAAACTTCATTTTGAAAGCCGTTTTAGTCGGGGGGGGGGGGGGGGGGGGGGGGGGGGGGGGGGGGGGGGGGGGGGTACGGGCGGGTATGTTCATGTTATTAGCTCAGATGCTGCAAAATTGTACGAAGGCATTGTGCTTTCTCGAGAACAGCACCTTGTAACGGGTCGTCCCATAGTCTAGCCACTTAGTTTTTGTGTTTATTGTGCCTGAGCTATAGTTCTCGTGAAGGCCCGAGTTTATTCTCGTAGCGGGAGAGGAGATAAAGTTCCATGGGTGGAAAAGCAGTCAGCAGCAACATGCAGTGCTGACCGCTACAACACCGGATGACCCCAGCATGTGCGGTGACGCGGCAAAAGGTGCTCGGTTCTTGGCCAATATTTTGATCAGATTCAATGACTGCCATCTACTTCCGTTCTGAATCACTGGACAGAATCGACGCAGACGATGAACACACCTCCGCCTTCCTATATTGGTTTAGGCTGATGCGGAAACACAATCTGCGTCGTGGGTTGCCTCACTTCTCATGCCAATGAACTGCATCACCAAATGCTACAAAAATTAATTTTACAGGAAAGAGATTGCCTAGTGTTTTAGATTTCAATCAAATAAGCGTGCATCTAGCGAAAAACAAAAAGCTTGGATAGCTGTCGTGAAGAGAAGGATGTCGGACGGCTCGCCATGGCAGCCGAAAGACCGGACCTGCAACGCCTTTTATCCCGGGTATGTTGACTTCGTAAGCTTCTGCGGAGTCTTCTATGCACTGCCTCGTTTTGCATCCTTTCTGCACCCTTGCTTGAACCCAAGTTTTTTTTGGCACTGTACAATAGGTGGCGTGCTGCAGTCCACAAATTGTTAATTTGAGCAGGAATGACGGCATTTGAGTCAGAGTGGCAAAAATATTGTGTGGGGAGTGCCGGTTGCGTTTAGCCGTGAACCGCTGCATCCCCTATCGTCGTGTCATGGCGGTAGGTTTCATGGCCTAGCGTGACGGAGGCACACCGCGCGGCATTTTAACCCCCGTCGGCCTGCAGACGGCATCGATTACCTCAAGAACCTCCCCAATTGCGCCCGGCATCTCTTCATTCTTTCGCACCATGCCGGAACAAAATCTAGGATGTTGCGCGTTGTTCGGTGGAGCCGCCCGGTGGGACGGGTGAGCGAGGGCTGACCTTGGCACGCCGGTCTCTTGTCGCCAGGAGGCGACGTGCTCGTCCCAGGACGTCCTCGAGGAGAAGGGCCTGGTGCGGGTGGCGGTCACGGTCCAGGAGCTCTTCAAGCTGGCCGGCGGTGCCAGGCACTGAGCGCCCCCGGCACGGCCCCATTCTAGTCCTTCCGCATGGAGCCCGCCTCGGGAGGGGGGGGCTCTGCGAAAGCGGGGTCACCCCGCTCTTTCCCCATGACCCGTGCGCTTCGCCGCGGTGCTCGGAGCGACCGAGCGCCGCAATGCCGTCGCTCCGAAATGGCCCGGTCCCGTTTGACCGACGCTTGTGCGGGGCCACTCGTGGACGTGCCAAATGCGTTCCGTTGGCAGCCTCTGTCACGCTCGAGCACCGCACGTTCGCATGTTGCAACATATCACGCCTCGTTGCCATCTGTAAGCTTTGTTGTGCCGTTTACCCGGAAACGTTGCTGGAAGCAAGTTTGGGTCCAGATCTCAAAACCAACCGGCGTAGACGGCGGGTGCTGTATTGGACGGCGATTGCAGACCGGTCTCCTTGTGACCAGAACGCTAGCCGAGGCAATGGCAAGAAGTACTTAATGAATGTTTATTTTACAAATTTCCTTCCTGAATGTACTTTGGTCCAGTATTTATTACCTTTGTGCAAACTGGCACTACTATGGAACGACAAAACCCTAAGGCTGTAGTTAATACTCGTAGAACCCTCAAATTTAAACCTTTTTTCGCAACTGCGTCAATCAGGAAGACGTTTCGACTGTGGTGGAAATGCGACCGACACTTGGGTCTGGTCATGTAGGCCCATGGTGCAACGACCCGTTTAAGGTTTTTATAGTTTGTTTGACAATCGCCGGTCCTTTCACAAGAGCTTTCTTTTTCACGTGTGCGCGCAAGAAGCAACGGGCTACTTTTTTTAACCCCTTTTTGCACCTTTGGAGTGCAGTTTTGCTGACACAGCTTTGTAAATCTTCTGATTTGTATATCACCTTTCTACTTTCAGCGGTTTCTGAAACTTTGTAGTTATATTTTCCGCATAAAGAACAGTTGTGAATAGTTTATAGAAATAATTTATGTGTACATACATGTCGAATTATTTTCATTGCGTGTATGGCAGACCGGCCTCTTGAAGTCTGCCAAGTGTGTGCATTTGTAGTATGTTCAACCGCACTTGCATCACTTTTTATGCATAGTATTATGTCCTCAAAAGCGGGGGTCGGCAACCTTTTTCAGCGGCGGGCCGAGTCGCCGCGAAGCCGATAAGGAGGGGGCCGATCGACAAGTCGCGAGGGGGAGGGGTGGGGGGGGGGCAGTTGAAGATGTTTTTTTTTCCAAAGTATGGGGTGCCGAACAATCCCCATTTGAGGTCAAAACCAGCGTTGGTTTAACGCGTTACGAGTAACTGCGTTACTGGTAACGCTTCAGTGTTTTCGGTAACGTAGTAACGGACTCGTTACTTTTCAAAACAGTAACGGGTACTTTGAGAACATAATAGCGCTTCACGACAGGGACGAGAGTAGGAACGAGACAACACAATGCACTAACTTCAACTGGTTTAATCGTCAGAAAATCAAGAGTAACACACGTTACTCATTACTTCTTCCCAAAACATAAAAAAAAAAAAAAAAATACTCTTCAAGCCATGTGAATTTTTGAGTATTTTGCGCTTTTTTTTACATTTTCTTTTTGAGTGTTTAGGTGAAACCGTAAAACGATAAAATAACTATGTTCAGTTTCTGCATGAACATGTTGTTTCTTGAAATATGGCGCTTATGCATACCTGTACCGTCAACACAGTTAAACTTGTTCATTCACAATTTTAATAAAGTAACGCAGAAGTAACGTGCGTTACTTTTTATCGGGAACGGTAACGCGTCCCTTTTATATTGAGGTAACGTAGGTCATTATCGCGTCCCTTTTATTCGTTACTTTTTTGCGACAACACCTACAGCACTGGTCAAAACTGCCGTGTGGTCCTTGAGTCTCTGTGAGGAAGCGGCAGGGAGAGAGAGAGAGAGAGAGAGAGAGAGTGTGTGTGTGTGTGTGTGTGTGGGGGGGGGGAGGAGGAGGAGGAGGAGGAGGAGGAGGAGGAGGAGGAGGAGGAGGGGGGGGGGGGGGAGGGGGGGGGTGCTTTTTGATGTCGTGTTGGGGGCCGCATAAAACCGCCTCGTGGGCCGCATGCAGCCCGCGGGCTGTGGGTTGCCGACCCCTGCTCAAAAGCATGAACAAGGCCTCGGATATACCTGCATGGCATTGATCTATGTGGGCCCAGATTACCTTATTATGGCCATTTTACTATACTCACCGGAGCCTGTGAAGATACTTTTTTTGCATCTTTACAAATCATGAGGCTCATCAAACACATACTTCCAAAAAGATCCTATTTTTTTTTTCCGAGTCAGTTGGTGCGAGTCATCCATAAGAGATGCAAACCATTATGCCTAGAGAGCCAAGGACCAAAGTGCTTACCCAAACAAGACGTTCCGATTGTGTGGCCCGTACGAATTGCTGCGAGTTTGCATGTGGACTGTTGCCTCCGACTTAGGGCTGCCCTCACTGACAGTGTGAATTTTGCATTCCAGTGTGCATCTGGCATCCGTTTGCCATTTTGATCTGAAAAGATTGCATTTTTTATGTATTTTTATTTTTTCTCAAGTCCTAGCAATTGCTAGTCAAAAACGCCGTAGTGCTGTCTCAGTAGCTATGCTAAACATTTCTGGGTGGCAATCGCTTGTGAGATTTTGACTGAGAATTTTGCGAGAGAATTTGCACCCAACAAAGTACACCGTCATATGATGATGATGTAGCCTTTGGGGCTCCCAGAACACACATGGTACACATCGCGACACTGTTAGCGCGAACACGACATCGGCGCTTTCTCGCATTTTACTCCTATATAGTATTAGCGAGCACGAAATTTTATCGCTTACATTATAGAACTAAATGAGCTCTTTCCGTTGCAATAATAACTTGGATGACATTTCTTGGTTTTAAAGAGTAAAACTGGAAAAACCGTCGATCGCGTGTTCGCGCTAACAGTGTCGCGCTCTGTACATGCATAAAAACAGTTTTTCTCAAAATGTCAGTTGGCGTGCCGTTCACACACCGCTTGTAAAATGCACACCGCCTGCGAGGGCAGTCCATTGTCTTGCGTTTGGCAGCGAACAATCTGGAATATGCAAGCTGGTAGCCCTGGGTGCTGGAAGAGGGCTGTGCTTATAGATGGTTTGACAGCTGTTCATTCTAGAGATCAAATGCTTGGAATACTGTGCGCCACTCTTCTAGCGTGTTGTCAGCTGGCTATAGTCTGCTCCGTGCTTCCGAATGTTTGTAACCTATTCATAGGTGTTCTTTAGATTGTCATCGAGTGCACGACGCGTGAAGCTGACCACTGTCTGGCCTTTTACGCGAGCCATGCTTGGCAAGCTTTCGGAGAGACTCCCATTTTTGGCTTTGTAGGATGTCTCAATTTTGCGGTTGGGCCCGGGTATGTACTTAAATTGTCTAGCCGACCTTCCGACGCCGTATCGGCTGTTCTATCCAAAGCAGCATTTTGTTTCGGACAATGCAACATTTTGGTGCATGCGAGCCAGACGGTTATGGAAAATAAAATATGTGTACCGCCAGTGGCACTGGAATAAACGCCACTTGGACGTAGATGTGCTTGCCAGCCGCAGATCGATCAACGCCGTAACAATGGTTTTGCTCAGATGTGCTAACAGAGGCTGACCCGCAAGAAGGAACCCTTGCAACGAGAAAGGAGTAAATCTTACCTCAGTTTACACTTTGACACACTCACGCGAGACTCGTAAAGAGGAGGAAAAACAGGGAATTCCCGCCAGGCATCAAATTCTTTCGCGAGTTTAAGGTGGGGACATTGTTGGGGAGGGAATGTAGCAAAATGACAGAGGAAGAAAAATGTCCAGCAACCTTTGCGAGCCTACTGTGGGGCTTGCTACCCAGGGACGTTGTAGTCTGCCCGTACTTGAGTTGCCGAGTTCTCGAGGCTAGCCGACAGTAGGCTGGTCCCCCAGGGGGCACCGACTAAAGCAGGCAAACTCACAAAACTTTTTGTGCACCTTTTTTTTTTTTTTAACAATTTTGGAAATAATTGTTTTGAAAATATACCAGATACGCGTTTTGAAGATGCTGGGGCTTCCCACACAGATTTGACCCCTTGATTTGAACAAAGGCAACACAATTTACGGGTCACTGGCGTAGATATCCTATTAGATGTAGCTTATCTTCTGCCTAGAAAAAATGAGATAAATCCCCGTTTATATCAGAGTTGCTGCGTCAGAATTCACATTGAGGTAGTTGATGCAACTCTGCCACGTGGTTGCGCGTCACTTGGAAGGGGGTTTTTCTTTTGCGAGAAAACTAGCAACAAACTCTCCCACTTGGCAGTATTGCAACCGTAATGTCTACCCACTGCGCGGAAGCTCGGTAGAGAGCCGGGGCTGCTGTCCCACCTTCGGTCCACTTGACGGAGAATCCTGCACCAAAAATGTGCAGAAATAGCTTTGTTGTAACTTATGCAACTCGCCTAAAAACCAAACCAGCAAGTGTCTGGGTAACATTTAGTGTTGGACGCATTAGGCATGGAAGGGGGGGGGGGGGGGGGGAAGTAGGCTGGCTTTTGCATGAACAAAAAATACTTCCAAAGCGCATGGTCGCCAACTTTAAGGGGTGTGTTTGGTTGTGTAAGATACTTTACATGCTTTACGTAGGACAATTGGGACAAACGGCGGGAAGAGAACCTGCACAATGAGTTGGCTTGCCCACGTCCTTGGTGTTCTCTACGTCAAGAATAAAAGTTGTCTCAAATGTGCGTTGTGTCGTTCTTGGCACCAATGATTTTGTCGTTTTGCGGGCTGCCATAGCACATGGTTCACCTCGAGTGGGAGCAAGAGTTCTGCTCGCAGTGGGCTGGCGAGGACGGAAAAGGGAACTTTCTTCCTTTTCTCGCAGCTGTGCGGGAGGGGGCCGGAATAGAAAGCTGATGAAGAGCTCATGTCCCATCTTGCCAAGGGCTTTTGTACCTCTTGTGTGGAAAAATATGTACAAAAATTAAGGCCGTGTCCAGGAATCTGAGCGAGGTTCAACTTCCAGTGAATGTTTCCCAAAAAGCCCGTTCTTAAGAATCTGTTAAGGCCCGTTCACACTCTTGTGACCTCTTAGAACTGGGTGCCTTGAAACCTTACGAGGACACACTGGTGTCATCTATTGGGTAGCAGTGTAAACTTGGCGGTCCGGCATATTTTCTATTTCTCTCGCACATTATCCTTTCTTTCTTGGCGTGAATGAAACACTTCTGTCAAAGTTATAAACGAGCCTTTCTTATAGGTATTACGCACATTTGACCTCTGAAATCCCGCAAAACCTTCGCTCTTGTGAAATGCAGTTCCAGGGTCACTGCATGGATGGCGCCAGAGTGCCAGTGTGTTCCCTCGTCCTGAGAAATTTTAAGAGCTTTCAACAGGCCTCGTCTCTCTCCGTCGTACTCAGTAGCAACGGTGTGAACGGGCCTTTATACTCCGATGTCGAGTGCAGCGAACATAGCGCAGAACGTTCATTGGCCGGCTACCAGGAACTTGATATCTGTGACCAATCACTATCTGTGCGCATTACACTGTTTGCTACGCTTGACGTCCGAGTGTAGCAGAGCCTTTATGAGAGCCTGCCTGGCAGGGCCTGCCTGGCAGGAACCTGCCTTGCAGGAGAAAAATAGGCTGATCTTCAGACAGCATTTTTATTGCTGGACGTTCAAACCTGAGAAGACAATCGTCCCTTGAACATTTGGTACAGCCGGCACCAACAAAATGCAACGGAAGTGAACATATGGCAAATGAAGTTGTTCTTTGGTTAAATCGTAGTTCGAGCTACCCAACACATTGTGTAAACGCTGCATCAAAAGTCTGAAAACAAATTTCTTGGTCATTGACAGAAGGTATTCCTCGCGAATAATGAGCACCACGAGGTACCAAGGGTCGTAATAAATAAAGCACTTTGTGATTTAAATGGCCAACTCGGTGTGTACGGTCGGCGGCAATACGAGTATGCACTGCCGAATGCCAACCAAAGGGCATGGTGCTTCTGGCATGCTCGGCTATGGAACCTAGTGCCAATAAAGAATGCAGCGGTTCATTCTAACCTTGCTTAAAACGTTCCACCTCGCATTGCCGTCCTCCCGCATCGTCTGGTTTCCTGAGAGGGAAACCCTCGACACCACAAGGGCACTTGGGACACTACGGTGCGCGGGCAGCAACAGTCGGAGGATCTCCCTTTGATCGGACTACAACCGACTGTAGCCAAGACAAACCAGAAAGCAGCTTCTTGGCAGGAGAAGCTTCAGATATAAGCTGAGAACAGGCATCAATTAAATTGCTACTAGTAACATTCAAAACCAAGAGCATCCAAAGGGACATGCTAGCCCAGGCGAAAATCAGTCCACTTCCAGCTGGATTATGGAACTGGAAATGAGCAGTCCGAGCTGGATTCCAGCTGGACCCAGCTGGAATCCAACAGGACCCAGCTGGAATCCAGCTGGACTGCCTCATTTCCAGTTCCATAATCCAGCTGGAAGTGGACTGATTTTCGCCTGGGAGGTTCACTTGCGACACATTCAAATGCAAACAAATTTACCGTCCAACACAAATTGCGCACACGTAAAAGGTGCAAAAAAATCCAGTGAATCTCAATGCTTCAACTCGACAGAAAGCGAATATATACTCAGTGTCAACTTTTTTGTGCTCAACAGTGCTCCAACGCCGCCAAAACCATTTGTGCGAGCGCGTGAATTTGTTTGGCATCTTTTTACACAAGCGTGCATGCGAATGAGGCGCGAGACAGAGCGAGACGCTCTCATAGCTGTGCGGGCTGCAGCACTGTGGAAGCTACGTTAGCCTCGACAACGTAGTACGAAAAAGTTTGCACCGAGCGTAGTCTTCTCGAGTCGACGGGTAATGTCCCCGAGATTCTGGGGCTTATTGACAAGATCCTCCTCGATTAAAAATATGACTCGAAAAACGAAAATCTAAATGGCACCGCATCCTTTGTCACAAAGTTGGGAAGCGCTCCTGATTAGTCAATAAATACTACGCTAGAAAACAAGGAGGCACCTCACTCTCGCGATGACAGCTACCCAGCAAGCGGGAGCCTTAGCGAGCACTCCTCCTGGCATTCGAGGCACTGCTTTGCTCCCACAGGAAGCTAAGGCAAGAAATTAAAGAATATTTGTAAATGATGACGTTTGAAGGCCAATCGGCCCGGAGGGACTCTGGCGACCTCATCGTCCGATCGGGAACCCAAAGGCAGAATGGCACAGCCGCTCCAAAAACATTTTGGCTCAAAACAAAATTTTTTATTCTACGCTATTGCTATACTTTGTCTCATCCTACGATGGACCAAAGGCCAAAGCCATGGTCCGCCAGGTCCAATCACGTTCCACGCTATACTATGACACGCTTAACGTTGATTAGGGGTGGACGAATAATGCTCGAATCCAAAAGCGCCACATCATTTCTTTAGCTTTGACGCTGCAAAGAGTGTATATGTCGTGGCATTCTTTGCGATGTAAAATTGTTGAGTCATTCAGTGCTCATAGATTCAAACCACTGTCCACCCGTCCCCTCATCAGTGATCCGAGACCCGGGCACCGATACGTGCATCGAAGCGGAAAACCGCACAATTTCTAAGTGGCTCGTGATTGGATCTGTCGGTCCGTATCTTTTGCCTTTAGTCCATCGTAGGGTGAGACGAAGTATAGAGCCTCAAACTGTAACTTCGGGCG
This sequence comes from Ixodes persulcatus, assembly GCA_013358835.2. Lineage (NCBI taxonomy): Eukaryota > Metazoa > Arthropoda > Arachnida > Ixodida > Ixodidae > Ixodes > Ixodes persulcatus. Next base: position 492,222 of record JABSTQ010011330.1, on the reverse strand, counting down.
CCGGCAGTTCCGCATGGCCCCGAACATCCGGCGGCTGGAGATGTTCCTTCGGTGACCAAGGAGGACGTTGGGAGAAAGTCGCAACGACTTTAGGGACTCGTAAAAGCCCCGGACAACGTCCAGAAATGCGGTATTTCGGCCCACACAGCAGACCCGAAGGTGGAGCCGTCAGACGGCCAGCAGGTCATCGGTGGTGGTGAGCTCGAGGGTGAGGGTGCCCAGCCGAGCCCCATCGTCCGGCCGCTTCTTATGGCCCACCAGGGGCACTTCTCGCAGCACATGGTCCGTGTGGGGGGGAGCCTCCACGTACGCCTTGGCCATGTACGTGTCCATCATCACGTTGCTGCTCCACACCTGCGCCCAGATCCCGTCCTCCTATTTGGCGCGCACAAGCATGGCACTGTGCCATTCTCCTCCTCCTACTTTGCGCCAGTGTTGCGAGCCACGACGTGCAACAAATCGTACGGCGTGTCCAAAAAACAATTTGGGATGTGTTACCTAGCATTGCTATTAAGTTTGGCTGCTGTAAATGCCTCTTCACTTCAGAGTTTTAAAGTTTGATTCCGCTCGCAGGCAAAAGACGAATAAGTAAAATTAAATGCATCCGCCTACTTTGGAACCGGGATGCGAAGTTGCTGCTGGAGATGGTCTTGTTAAGCTATAAAAACACAATAACAGAAGATTACGTCAGCTAAGAAACATTACATGGACATATTAGACATACTGAATGAGAGGATTTCTGGGAGAAAAGAGAATGGATTTTTTCACACGGTTAAAATGCATAGCCAAATGCTCGGTGTCTGCAAGAATGTAGCACTAACGTTTGGGGTAAGATGCCAAAGGTTGGGAATCTACCGGTATGACACACTTCATTCGATTTTAAGCACTATTTGCACACTTCTAGAAATATTTATTCAAAAAATGGTGGCCATCTGAGCTCAGCAATATGTGGAGATTAGCAGCATCTGCTGCAAGGAACAGGCCCCATTTTCCCATTTAATGTTTCCGAAAATTGCTTATAACTTTTGAATCGGATAATGCCAAGTTCTGAAACTTTGAAATCTGGCCTCAACTGCTAGCAATAAATTCTGGTGGACTCTGGGCTATCAGCAATTCAGTTTATTTTTGCTGTGCAAAAGACACGGCTCTCCTTTCTTCCATATACCCGTTGGCTCTGGTTTGGCAACCAAATAATCTTGCATTATTTTTTTTTAATGCGAAAGCATTAACTGTCTCCTGGAGCGAGCCGACGTCATCAGTCGCGCCAAACAGCAGCTTAATTCCCCTGTCTCAAAGGAGCGAAGTGAAGCCGCGATCTGAAGCATCCCAGCTTTGAAGCCGCACAAAAAGCCACGCAAAACGTCAGCTAAATTCACCTCTCCAGAAGGAGCGAAGTGAAGCCAAATCCCTGATGGATTATGCTGCCATTGGCTGGCGCGCGTCATCAAGGAACAAGGCTCCCATTGGCTCTCGTGTGGCGTGGTTCCAAAAGTCACCACCAGAGAAGCCCTCTCCATAGCGGTGCAGCGCACGCGGCGGCCTGGAGAGGTGCGGCGGTGCGAGCCTGGTCGCTTGGCCTGGCGAGGAGACGGCGAGTGGAGGGGCTTCTCTGGTGTCGTGCCAGGAGCCACACAAAACTGCCTCGTAAGTTGTGGGTTGCCGACCCCTACTTTAGAACAAGTTTCTTTTACTGCTGACCACTCCCGGGTGATCGGCAATCAGTTTGGAAGCAGCTCGACTCTCCCACCTGCTGCGTGACCACAGCAAAGTGGACAAATTATTGCAACTCTGAAAGATGTGGCACAGCCTACTCGAGCGACAGCTCCCGCGCACTCCAGACCTAAGAGAGCGCGGACCTGTATCTTGATGGTCGAGGAGCTGTCCTTGCGGTAGAAGATGGCGCTCAGGTTCCAGACGGGGTCCAGGGTCTCGTGGCAGATGCCTGACCGCACCGACTGGCCCTCGCACATCACCACGCAGTACGGGTCGGCCGCTGAAGTAGAGGGCCCAGGTCGGTTATGAAACGGGAAGGGGCGGCAGCCACGCAACTCGCAACGGCCGACTGGTGCGTGACTGCAGAGACAATCGGAGCTTCTCGCTCCTTTCTTTTCCTCCTTGCGTGTGAAACTAGTTGAGGATGGCAAATGAAGCACCCTGCTTCCGCAGTCGCCTCGGGAACGTCACACCCTGGACTCGGGAGGAAAAACTACCGGAAAGGCGGATAGGATAATGGGAAGACTTATCGAAGTCTCATAAAGTCTTTTTGGCACCTACAAAGTAGCCAAGGATTCCCGATTTGTTGAACACAGTACCAAAGCCCTCGTGGCCTTCATGAATTGGTTGGCTGTGTCCCAGGCAAAAAGCAGTTTCGAAGAGCTGAAAAACTATGAGTCCAACGTCAATGATGTCTGGTGTGGCGCTTGTCTTGTCTCATGAACTTCTCCGCCCCACACGGTGAGCCGTGTGGGGCGGCCGTACAGAATACTGCATGCAGTTATCTGCACGGCCGCGCATGATCCGCCACACAAACCTTATCGTTGTTGGTTCTGAGAAAGAGGGACGACGGCAATAGCAGCTGCGTGGTGTCACACAAACGTTTCCTCCAAAACATAGCACTGTGAAAAGCTGCCCCAAGGAGAAACCACACTGCCACTTAATATGATTCTGAACGAACGGATGGCATTCTGAACAAACGGATGGCGTCCGGTGCTGCTTGTTCTTTGTATGGTGTTGCAACCATTAAGTGACAAGTATTTTTCAACACATGTCGCCATCTACATTTGATATTTAGAAGCTGCGACCCGCCAGAACTTGATGGAAAAAGTTTGGTGTCTAATACCAAACTATAGCCCGTTGCAACCTAAGAACGAAGAGCGAGGGTAAGACGGGCCGGGGAGGAGGAAGCAGATGGAACGCTGCAGAAGAGAGGGGGAAACCTCCTTCTCTCTTTAGAGTTCCGTCTGCTTCCTCCTCCCCCGGCCCGTCTTAACCTCGCCCTTTATTCTTGAGTTGCAACGGCCATTAGTATACGATGCGTAACCTACCAATATGCAGTTTTTGCCAAAACCTTGCTGTGTTTTATCAGCCGATTTATAAGGAGTTCTGCAACGTTTGGCTGTAATGGGCGGCTGTATGGGCAACTGTAATGGCTGGCTGTAACAACACCGAAAAGCGTTTCGCCCATAGCAAAAAAAAAAAAAAAAATGAAAGACGTTTACAATTCTTTGTAATGCAAAATTAGAGAGCAGCTCTTGAGGAGGAGGAGGGGAGGGCATGCCCCTCCTCCTTCCCTCCTCTCCCATTCAACGGCAAGTGTTTGCTAAAATTTCCCGCTAAATTTAGCGAAAATTGCTCCGCTAAATTTAGCTGGGAAATTTAGCAGGAAAATTTCCCCGCTCATTTTAACAGGGAAATTGACGTCACGTGACATCAACACCAATTCAGTTTCCCCACGGAATTTAGCGGGACAACTGTGACGTCTCATAATGCAACGCACGCAATTACGCTGACGGCGACGGCGACATCGCTCAACCCAGAAACGGGCGCCTAAGAGCTGCGCTCTAAAAGACTGGAGTTTCCCGGCAGGCATCGAACTCACCACCTTGAGGTTGTGAGCCAAGTGCTTTGCCAACTGAGCTATCCAGGCTCGGGGGCAAAAGCATTCAAAGGCGCAGATGCCCTTCTCTTTTTCCCTGGAAGGATTACAGTCAAACCCGGATATATCGAATTCAAAGGGGATCGTAAAATAGTTTGATATATCAATAATTTGATATACAAAAATATGTTAAGTTAAGCTGGAGTTGAAATTTCCTGATGTGTCTGCTAATACTGAAGGTCGCGACAAATGGGCGCTTACCAAATAGAGCATCCAAGAGCCGGTAAATACACTAGAACATATTTGGTGGAGACCGCAAATACCGCCGTGCTTACACGCGCACCTGGTCGGGACCTCGACACAGTGTAATGACAAAACACGAAAATAATTTAAAAAAATGAAAAACGGAAAAGCGAGACGCATAAAAAAAAGTTAAGCAAGCAACAAAAAAGAAAGCTCACTAAATTCAAACAACAAAAATAAAAAGCAAAAAAAAGGCAAGGCAATAACGGCAAAAGAAAAAGGTAAACATAGATAAAACGTTAAAAGTGTGATTGCACAACCGTTGTTGCCGACACACTCGATTTGCCGAAGACTTTTTTTTTGCTCATTTTATTATGGGGCTAGGGAGTCGCGCAGCATCAGCAGTGTTCGGGGAAAGGGCGCAGGCTAACGTTCCGACAACGGGCAGTCCCTGCTCTCCCTACGCGTGCGTGTGTGCCCTTTCCCATTGCTTTTGCCATCCTCCACTTTTTTTTTTTCCTTCACGGTTCATTTTTTTTTTTATTATTATTGTGTGTATGCTGGTTTGGTGATCTGCCAGCCCCGCAACGAAAGCGATGTGCTCGCCACCGGCGCAATCGGATCGCGGGAAAAACAACGGGCGGCCGGGCTTCGTTCGCTATATAGAGTGTCCCTTGCCATGGGAGTTTGATACAAAAAGACAATGCTTTTATAGTATTACATGTGATTTTCAAGGGAATGTATGGACTGCTTCATATAAACAACAATTCGAAATACCCACATGTAATATAACCAGCTTGTATTTTCAATTTTGAGGACCCAGCGATGTCCTCACAGTGCTGCTTTCATTTACAAGAAACAAGATGCGCTTGGAACAGACCGACCTCACTAAGTGTTCCATGCATGCCTGATGCTGCCATAACCGTAGTCCACAACAAGCCAGTGCACAAGAGAGCTCGTACTCTGCTAGTGCTATAAAGTGGAGATTTGGGCCAGTTGTTTGTTTCTGGTTCTCTGCTTGTGCAGACCCGCAGCAAAATTGTCACGTGTGCGGAAAGACTACAGTTCCCACGACGCATGGCGACAGTGGTGGGGTAACGACACCGGCCGACGAGGTCAGTTTGTTGCGTAACTGGCAATGTCCTCGAGCCGGATGTCCTATCGACTGTCGGGGCTCCATGACAAGTTTGAACGGGAAACGAAACCCAAAGTATTGTTCCTGGGCTATCCACGAAAGTTGTATATATAGCAAACTGCTGGGTGTTACACATGAAACGTTCCTGTATTGCTCCGGAACGTTACCGAGCCCGGCGCCTACGCTCACGGCGCTATTCATCGGATAACTCGTATACACTTGATGACAGTTCTTGGAATGAAGACATGCGGGTTTTAAAGCCTGTCGGTTTGCCAGAACCTTCTATACTCATTGGAATCACCCAATCAGCGTTGATCACGAGACCTTTCCACCAGCCAATCAGCGATGAGCTTCGCAGTCGATTTTTTCGGCTGCAATAAATCTGGCGATCCCCCGGGACGAGCCAAAGGATGTTTCACGTTAAAATGTGCTAAAGGTCTGAAAGTGTAGGTGAAGGTCGCTCGCGACACATGTCTGAGAGGGCGTAGAGAAGAAGGAAACCACCCCCCTTCCAAGACGGAAAGGAAGGGAAAGTGCGCTCACTTCCAAACAGGTCCTGCTTCTCGAGGTTCTTGGCTCCAATGATGTGGACAATGGTGGCCAGGCAAGGGGTGCTCTGGCAGGGCAGCAGCTTGGCACTGGGCACATCCTTCAGCAGCTCCCTGCAGCCAAGGGCGCCCCTTCTGTCGCAACACGACCGGAAACAATGGGCTACACGCAGATTAGACGTGCAACCTCCGCATGCCGATCATCGCTGCAGGTTCATAGTTTGCAGCTTCTACTATAAATGAGTTATCCTCGATTAGAAGTAGCTGCGACTCTCTACGCGGAAAGAAAGCTGCAACTCGTTTCAGGTGCATGCGCGAAGGCCCGTCTGGAAAAAAAAGCTTTTTTTCCCGCACACTGTCACGACGCGGAAAGGCGACAACCATGGCGCCGCAGCCACGGCGGCACGGGAAAGGTGCGCGCGATGAAGCCAGAACAATCCGTCGCAATTGCGACAAAATACGCTCCACGTTTCCCCAAGTCGCCGACGTTTTAATACCGCGACACTCCGTTTCAGGAACTACGGACATCTGCGTGCACGTCCGGCCGAGGCTCACTTGGCGTCGAGGGACCTCTCGGAGAAGAGGCGCAGCAGGAACCTCCCGGGAAGGCCCGGCTCGAAAGTGGTGGGCAGGAGCACGTAGCGGCCTCTCTTGAGCGAGCACTCGAGGAACACGCCCCGGGAGCGTACATATTCCGAGCTGCACGCCTTGGGCTTCAGCACGTGCACCCGAAACAGCCGGTTCACCTCCACCTGCCGCACGAGGGCTCAGGGTCACGCACGCGTCATGCAACCGGCGACAACAGCACTGCGGGGACCGAGCAAGCGGAAAGAGGAACTAGCACCATTTCTGGACAGCGGTAAAAATTAATGGCATCTAGAGGCTCAAAACAAAAACCGCAAAAGAGTACATTGAGCGTGGTTTGAGTAGAATCAACCGACTCAAGCAAAGTGAAATGCACGGCAATCCACTGGAGGGCAGTAGGGCGGCCCGGTAGGAAGAAGGGCATTCGCGTAGACAATGGTTCTTTTTCTTATTGTGCGAGAGGCAAGCCGAAGCTACAAGCACGGCGCACTGAACGACGCTTGCATATCGCACGAGCCTGCAAGCTCGGCAGAGATGCGGAGCTTTCGTCGCTTCTGCTACGCTTGTGCCCGAAGTGAGTATATATACTGCCCTGGGGTGGTCAATGCTGCCCCATGTGGGCCCCGGGTGCACCCCCCTCTGCCCACCTGCATGATGTGGAAGCCGATGACCATGTTCTCTCCAAGACCCTCCTGCTCCGTCAGGTTGCTCTGCAGCAGGTACACCAAAAGCATTCCCTCGTCCCCCGTCACGTCCAGCCGGTACTGCAAGGAAGCCCGCCCATTTTAGCATCACTTCGAATGATCGGGGGGTACACCTCAATTTGTGCAGATTGACGTAAGGCGTGCGGAAAAAATGGCACAAAAGAGACTAAAACGATTGCTCCATTTTGAATCCCCCAAGCTCAAACTGGCAAGTCGTTCCTCAGAGTGTCGGCTGTGCCGCGAAATGGCACACGAGTCAAACGCCGTGTCGCGGGGCATCGGACCAGCCGGGAGAATTGGCCCACCTGCGGGTTCCGCAGGAAGCTGTCCCGGTGGTTGATGCAGCCACCCGCGCGGTCGAGGGGCGTGCCCCGCTCGCCCACGGTCCACTCCCCGAAGAAGCTCTGCTCGACCAGGGTCCGGCCCAGCTGGAACCAGCCGCTCCGCACCAGGTGGCAGATGGACATGTCCGTGAAGCTCCCCACAAAGTCCTCCAGGGTCATCCTGGGTCCAGGGGCATCTTAGCTTTGTGCAAGTGGCTCGCAGCCAGCAGGCCATCCTCAATTCAATGCATGTCCGGTGTCACAAAGTGCATTCCTTTTTTTGTCATGGGTAACTTAAAGAGAAGCTCAAGCACTTTTCGAGAAATCCAAGTTATGAGTGGACTTCTGTAGCTTTTTGTCCCGTGAATTCAGTTAGACACATCTAACTTGGGCAGAAGTAAACGTAAACCTTATTTATTTAAAAAAATATGTGAAGCGATTACTGCAGGGCGTGCGGCGAGTCTCTCTGCTATCTGTAATCTGTTCGAAGCGTCGCAACGTCATCGTTGGCATCCCTGAGCCAGCTTATTGGCAAGCATAGGTCATCTGGCCCTGCCAATGACGTCACTTTTGCTAGTTTTTCTCTCTGCTCTCGCACTTTCCCGCACCCGGCGCGCCGCAACGGGCGGGGCTATGTCGAAATTTTTACTGGCAATTACGACTCTCCTATTACTAAGATCGAAAGGAAAACTAAAACACATTCTTTTTCAGGTGCCTACATTAAAACTTTTGCATTTTTTTCGAATTCAAGGACCTCCTTCAGCATCCCTCTAAAAGGTAACTCCATGTCAATATTTTTTAATTTGAGATTACAACTGTTTTCAGCTAAACCAGTGTTCCTGTTCCTGAATCACAAGGTATACTTTTTTTTTTTATACTGTGTGTAGTTTTATAAATATCACGGCTCAGTTTGGTTTCGGGCGACTACGGCTAAATTGAAACTATCTGCTAGAGGGATGGCAACACTGATCATCAGTAAAATGGCTGCGACGTGACGTCACAAGGGTGCTGCGGTACACGGTACTACCAATCAACCGCAGCTCCACTGCAAAGTGGCGTCACACAGGTGCTGCGCCAGTGTTCCTTGACTTGACATCTTTAAAATCGGTTTTAGTGGAGTATGCGGCTTCACTTTGACTTAATATTTCGGCTGTGATCATATTTTGTGCCACTAGAGCGGGAGTCTCAAACTCCTTCGAGTGTGGGGGCCAGATTTCTCATCCCCGAAAGAGCGAGGGCCAAGGGAGAGCACCCCCCCCCCCCACCCTCTCAGTTTGCCCTAGTCTTTTCGGGGCAATGTTTTGCTATTTTGGGACAAAAATATAAAGAATCAATCAGCAGTGTTGTTTCACGCTGCAAACGTCGACTGTCCCACTAACACTTCAGATTTTCTAGAGAAGGAACCTTGTGTTTTCTGCTTTTTGTAAGCTCACCGTTTTGCCACCTTTAGCTTTGATTTCCATATACGACTACTTTGGGCCCACTCCTGATGTTATAAGAAGATTTAGAACATGAACGTACTGGCAGTTTTCACTATATCCAGAACAAGCACACCGGCCTTGACCCGTCGCATCATTCACTAGCCTCAACGGGCATGAAAAAAACATCTTTATATGGCAGTTTGTTTCGTTTCTAGGGGGAAAATTCTTGCATTGTAAATGTTTTTATGTCAGCTAGAAGTCCGAGCTCATAGCTTTATCTTCGGCAGTTGCTCCTGCTAAGCAACAGTTCGTGCAGCCGAGGTGCCTCCCTGAGCAAAAAGCTCGCACTTGTGGCCTAATAGTGGTAGTGCCGTTCCGGTTGATTTACATGAGAAAGAAACCGAGAAGCAAATATTTAGACGAAGTGGTACTCCTCCCAAAAGAAAACGGAATAGTACAAATTGTGTGAACATGTTATATGAGCAAAGATCTTTTTCGATCGAAAATGAATCGACAATATAAAAGTATTTATGTCGCTTGAGGCATGGAAATTGAGGCTCGAATCCGCGGAAGGCTTGCGGGCCGTATCCCAGAGAGTCGCGGGCCGCGTGTTTGAGACCCCTGCACTAGAGTGATACCAGTACTTTATTTTGGTCGAGTTTTTGACCGGATTTGCCCTTTAAGAGCCCAAAAATGTGGTGCAAAACGAGCGGTGAAGTGGAAAGCAAACATGCCAGTAGTTTTTTTCTAAACGGGCAGTGTTCTTTGTGCTGAATACATTTGTTACTCACAACAAAAGGCTCCGCTCGAGGGTAATGCTAGCAGCGATGATAAGAGGCAAATGTTTCGGCTAATAGGTTTACTTCATTAGACCTTTCTGGAAAATCCCACAAGGCCTCTCATCTATCCCACATTGCACCACGTGGGGAATTGTGGGGTCGTTCTGACGTATGCCAGGGCCGGCTCACGTATTGTAGCATGTAATAAATGGGGCAAAAGTCCGCTCCCTTAAACGAACCAGCGTCTGTGTTTTTCTTTTCCGTGCTGGTCAACAAACGCACAACCGGCGCCGCCACGCAAATTCCCACACTCTACCAGACAAGACGAGACACAATCCTTAGGTTTGGCGCGACGTGCCAGCAGCTTTACTGGTGCACAGCTCTGCATCGAGTGTCGGAGCCCAGGGTGAGAGCAAGCGAAAGGGTGTGTTGCAGCTCCCTCTAGTGCGCCGCGTGCACACTCACGCTTTGAGTCGTGGAACGTGCATGCGCACACTTCACCACGCAACAGCTCCTGCTAGCCTTAGCCTCGAGCGCGGTTGGTTTTTGCAATCGGTGCGCATCTGATTGGCAACGACGGCACAAGGCCCTCCTTGCCATTTCCCCGAAGTGGTAAGAGGAGGCTGACCAGAAGTCGCCGTCTTCCTTGAGCACGAGCCCCAGCTTGTCCCGGTCGGCGCTGGATGTGCGAGACCACTCGGCCGAACTGGAAAACATTTGGGTGAGTTGGGACTCGCCGTAACACCACTGGCCATGCCTGGGACGGAAAGAAGGGGGCATGGAAAGTCAAGCAGCCTTCGCTTCGCTGCGGCGGGGTCTGCGTCGGGCTGCCGGCCACACGACTTTTGTTCGCACCATTGGCACAGACAAGAGATGTCCAAGTGTTCTAAGCCCTAGTCCTCCCTTAACAACATTTTGAATTAACAAATCACACGTTAAATTCTAGAGTCGCTGCCGTGGTTGTTGCCAGTCAATGGGCACCGGTGCAACCTGTTCTCACCTCCAATAAGTGCTGGATGTATTTGGTACTACCAATAAGCTCGGTGTAAATACGCTTACAAAGTCAGCACCGAGCCACCAGTGAAAGTATTCTCTTTGCTGAAAAAAATGGTGGCTCTCTGAGGACCTATCTAGAATGGATCCAAATAAGATTCCTATCTATTATCTGGGAGAAAGACGAAGGCAACTCTCTCTCGCAAGTTATCTTTAGTGCCGGCAAAGGCAAGCGTCGTACGCTTGAGCACAAGCGTGTAGAAAGCGCTTTTAAAAACACTGCACTTGTGCCTTTTCCGGTGCCAAAGACGACCCGCGTGACATGCAGAGGACAGTACAGCTATTTTGACAAGGGCCATCTCGGTACAGAAAGGTGTCACCGCAAACGAGCAACCGGTGCGCCGGCGGGCACCCACCCCTGGCCGAAGGGCCCGGTCCAGGTGCCGCTCAGCCAGGGGCTCCTTAGCCGCACCATGGACAGCCTCTGCCCGGAGCCTCCGAGCAGCGTGGCCAGACCGCCCCGGCCGAGCTCCACCGACCTGGCCCCCGTCACGGCGTAGGCGTGGCCCTTGAGCAGGCCCCGCTCCGTGCGCTCACCCATCTCTTCCAGCCGGTCCACCTGCGGCAGGGTGGAGCCGTGAGCGGGGCGGGCGGCGGTTCCCCTTAGGAGCCTCACCGAGATGGCACAGCAGAGCAGCGAGTGAGCCTCCCCCGCGGCCACCATCTTGGCGAACAGGGCGTCCCGCAGCATGGGGTCCCTGGCGTAGCTGGACAGCTCGAGGATCTCGGCCGCTCCCCCCGTCAGGTCCACCAGGGCGTCCGACAGGCTGCACGCCTCCAGCTGCTCGTAGCAGCCCAGGTACCTGCAGGGCCGTGCCCGCTCGTGGGACCCGCTCGGAAGGCGGCTCGAGCCGCAGACATCTCGTTGGCGGTAGGAAGACGGAACGGCCGGACGGCACCCATCCCCTACGGTGTTCTCGAGCGAGCGGTCCAGACGAGCCGACGTGCCCACATCCGTGGCACGTAGGGCAGATACCTTGATGTCGAAAACTAGCGCAGGCATGCCCTGGGACGTCGGCAAACGCAGCCCCGTTGCTTTTGATATGGTGTCTAAAATGTGCCTCCAACCAGTGTGTCTACCGCGTCTTCATTTTGGGTTCATTTCCGCCTCCACTGGCACCCGTCGACCGGTGGCGCTGCGGCGGAGGCGATTGTGGCAGACACCTCTTTTGCCGAAGGTTGCCCCGGAGCCGGCCAGTCGGCATAAGTTCAAGCGGTGATGACAGCAACACTTGCGTCCTCCTCTGCCGGCACTTGTATGACTGACCACAAAGCGAGCGACTACAGTCTAAGCTTGTTATAACAGACCTTGATTTTGACCAAGATTTCGGTCTGTTGTAAAAGGAGTATGTTGTATGCAGATATGAAGTTGAGTCAATGGTATGTAGAGGAAAACGAACCAAACTTCACAAATCAGTATGTTATATCCAAATGCCTGTTGTAACGAGGTCTGTTGTAATGAGCTTACACTGTAAATGTGCCTCGGGCTTCCATAGCATAATTGGTTGGTGCTCCGGGTGCTACAATGTGGTAAACTCACCAGTCAAAGACAGAGATCATACTTTTACTAGTGGTTCTTGTCACTCGACATTGGCCCTTCCCACTTCGATCCTCTCTGCTTATGCACCGCTAGAGAGAGACAACTCCAGCAACACCCTCTGTACCACGTAGGGTAACTGAGGTGTTTTTTATATTATCGCCCAGCTTTCTAAATGTGTCTGCATTACTGCGGGGCAAGCTGACGCCTATTGGAAGCAGCATCCTTTGGTCGCATACAACGGGCTTAACACCCCAGGTTTGAACGCAAGCAGACCTCACAAGCTATTCTTAGTTCCTAAGATTACCCAGGATAATATTTCGAGTAAAAAAATGAAAGCCGTTTACAACTCCCTGTAACGCCGAATTGGAGTGCAGCTCTTGTGGAGGAGGGAAGGGTACTGAGGGCAGGGTATATTGGTATGCCCCTCCTTTCTCCTCCTCGCCTCACGGGGGTCACGTGACCTAGGGGATCACATGATCTCGGGGGGGGGGGGGTCACGCGACCTGTGGGGGTCACATGACCTTACGGTTACGGCGACGCCGATGCCGACGCCAACGCCGACGCTGACGCCGACGCCGACGAAGCTCAAGCCGGAAACGGGCGCCTAAGAGCTGCGCTCTAAAATGAAAGACGTTTGCAACTTCCCGTAACACCGAAATAGAGCACAGCTCCTGAGGAGAAGGAGGAGGGGAGGGTACAGAGAGGAGGGTATGCCCCTCCTCTTCCTCCGTACCCTCTCCTCCTCCTCGTCTTCCTCTTCCTCGCCCTAACCTCCTCCTCCTCCTCCTCCTCTTCCCTCTTCTTCATCCTCCCCCTCCTCCTCCCTCCTGCCTCGTGACGTCACTCGTGGCCCTAGTGATCCCCGTGAAGGCCTCATGAAGGTCGTCGTGACCTTCACGTGGCCTGCACTGTGAAGGTCGTGACCTTCGTGACGTCACTCCGGACCCTAGTGACCCTCGTGACGTCACTCGTAACCCTCGTGACGTCAGATGTGACGTCATTATGGGAAATGTCCCATAATGCAACGTGCGGTTACGCCAACCGCGACGCCGCTCAACCCGGAAACGGGCGCTTAAGAGCTGTGCTCTAAAATCATACTTCAAAGGCAACTGGACGAATGGAAGGTCTCTAAACCACTTCCTCAGAGTAAATCGGCCCGAGAGTGCCAACCAAGATGGCACCACGGTCGACCGACTGTGGCGCTGTTCCGGCAACAGAAGGTCATTGATTTGTTCATTTTGCATTCGGAACATATGACTGGATGAAACGTTAGGATTACACCATCGAAACGGCAGCAGTTTCTAGAGCCCTTAGGAGTAGGCTGTAAACTTTCTGGTTTGAACCGAAAACCTCCGATAAGCATCTGACAGTGTCAAAAAGTACAAAATCAGTTCAAACGAAAAAAAAAAAAACATTTCTGAAAATTTTGGTTTTGAACCAGGACTGTTTCTCATCGAAATCCTCCCTTCTTAGACATTGGCCGGGCGCTAACCCTTCCCCTGATTCAAGTATTCCAGCTGCCAGTCACCAATCAGTTAAAATGCTGACCTTAAAGGACTGTGGTATGAAAGTCTCTGTTCTATTCAGGTCAGAGTTGGACGACAGTGACTGAAACTACACTGGTGATCATTATCGGCTGAACCTTGCGAAAGAAGCAAAAGGAACTTGTCTTCCCTATTGCGGAAACACCTTGCTCTAGAACAATTAAATTTTTGTCATCACAAAGAACAGAAGAATAGCAGCATACAAGAAAACAGAAAGCTCCGGATGATAACGATAGAGTATTCGGATTCTGACCCGTGTTTGTACTCGTATGTGGTTTGCAAGTATGTACTGTCGCATTACGATAAATGTGAAGCATCATAACTTACAAGGGCGTATATGAATTGTAAATTAAATTTTAACTCCTAGTTTTCGCGAGTCTCTTTCTTTTTTTCACCGCGACTATCAGTTTTTGGAGTCTAAACAAAAGATTGAAATACGCCAATTTTTTTTTAAATACATAGACACCGAAAAATATTTGTCAATTTTCCTTATAAATAAACACCGGAAAATGTATGTCCTGCTTACGAGCCACTTCCTCAAACCAAAACTTCATTGCTGGAGTGGCCTGCAAACGAAGCCTACGCCATGTCCGACAGACGTTCGTTACGACTCAAACGCGTCTTTGGGCAGTCGGCCCCCTCGCGGAGAGCACGCCTCGCGACGCGGGTCCCGACGGTGGACTGCAGAGAGGCAGAGGGGCACCCACTTGGCGTAGGCCTTCTCGAGCAGGGGCCCCCAGAACTCGCCCTTGGCCCGGGAGCGGCAGCCGAGCAGGCGCCCGTCGCGGGTGGGAAGCCGGTCGTCCACCACCACGTCCGTCCAGTGGCCAAAGGCCCAGAAGCAAAAGCGGAAGATGCCCACGTACGGCCTCTTCTGGGACCACTCCTGCTCCTTATGGTCCGGCACCACCTGCATAGTGTCAGCTCTCTAGGACGGCCCACTCCGGCCACAATGCTGCCGTCGGGCTCCCACCGCCACGCTGCCCCTTCTACCCTTGGCTCCTTGTCCGAAATCCCAAGTTTGCTCGGGCTTTCATTTTATTTTTGTTCGTTGCCACCTTACCAAACATATTCTGCCAACTCAGGGTGTATATCGGAGGTGCGCGAATATTCGAGACTCGGAATAATTGGTGGCAAAGAGTGTTTATTATTTAATTCGACTCAAATTACGAATGATGTCTCCAAAATTATTCGGTTTCTTGCCCCAAGCTTTACTGCTTTGCACCAGCGCTCTGGCGCCAGGCTTCACCACGTTGCACCGGCGCACGCGTACCAAGCCTCGCTGCTACGCACGGGTGTACCACGAGGAACGGCTCACGTGTCGGAACATCACGGTTGGCTCGACGGTCTCGAAATACTGGCTATTGTAGGTCATCCTTTTTTGGTTATATTATACTTCGAAACTTAAAAGGAGAGTTTCAGAAAATAAAAGATTTCAGTTCAATACCGAGCCAACTCGTGGCAAAGGTGAAGCAAGCCTCCAGCACTTAGCCACATTCCAAAAATACAATTACGGTATTATCTCGGGTCCAAGTAGAGCGTGCAATCAAATAAATAATTATGATAATGAGATTCGAACTATATAATCAATAAGGTTGGCACTTTGCTTGCTACGTCACATTACGTTTAAAAACATTTCTTCTCTTGCCTCGCAGGCTCCGGGGTTCTTTGTAATATTTATAATTATCAATATTATAATAATAATTACAATATCGATAATTATCGATATTAGCCACGCATGCTTGGAGTTCTTTGTAATACCGCACATGGTCAGAGAAGTTTGTACTTGATTAATTAAAAGGTGCCGTCGGGCTCGCTTGATTGATCTGCACCAGCTTGCTCCAGTGCAGAAAAGTGCAGGGAAATGTACTATACTTCCGGCTGTGTTTCGAGGTGGACTGTGCATAGAATACGGCTGAGTGTACTGAATGCAGCCGGTGCAGGGAAATCGAACGAGCCAAATATTATGTTGTCCTATAATACGAGTGCGTGGAACGTTGCTCCCAAATAAGAACTCTTCGATGAGTCAGCTCCACAAGCGCGGGGCACAACGAGCACCCAGTTACTGCCCCGCAGCCGATAAGATTGCAGCAGCTGCTTCCAAGAATGAATCCCGATGGAGCAGCCACGCCACGCGCTGCTGTCACTGACTCCGCGAAAGATTTTCAGCCATTATTTCTTAAGCATCTGCAGTAAATGTAAAATATTGGTATTAAAAAAATTTTGAACTCGATTCGCAGCAAAGTTTAAGAATTCGTATTTGATTCGCAATTAAAAATTTCGTATTCCCCGCACCTGTATATGTTATGAAACAAAAACAAAATCGATGTGTACACAGCTGACAAACATTTTTGCACTCTGCCGTCACCGAAATAGGTCTGCGTTTTCATTAACGCGACTCTGCGGGCAGTGAAAACAGAGATATCTTCGAGATCCTAACCGGGCCGGGCAAAAGCAACTTGGTGAGCGGATTTTAGTGCATAGCGTCTCGTGTAATCGTAGGCCAATATTGTTGGGGCAACGTGGATTGGACAGAAGGTCCTACCTTCGCCCAGAGCGACCTTTCGCTGGCCAGTGCAGTGCAGGCCGTGACAAACCAGGCGTTGGTCGGCTTGTCGTGCGACACAGTCGCTCCCCAAAGCACCCTCCACAAAGAGGCGCGGGTCTGAGGTTATCTCCTGGAAGGAACAAAGGCCACACTTCAACGTCGTCCAGTGTCTGCGAACAGGCAATTTCCTCGACACACAACAACTAAGGATGCAGCATTCGAGCTGGTGCAACCTAGAGTCACTAAATAAAGCTACGCTTTCAGAGTACCGAAACTCCCAAACTACGCGTCTGAAGCGCGTCAGGCGCCGCCATCTTGGAGGGGTGGAGGGGTGCCTGTAGCTAAGCCAAGCCGAGCTGTAGCCGTCGCCTGCGCCAGCTGCCGTAGCCGCAGCTGCACCGAATCAAGGTCGTGTTGTTCGTATCTCGTCATAAGAAGGAATAAGTGCGTGCTGAGCGACGGACTTCGGCGTGCGCGCGCAGTAAACAGTAAAACAGCAGCAGGCAGCGGATCGCTGGACCCAAGATGGTGGCGTTGAAAAACCGCGATGATGATGATAGTCACTCACGTGACTGCCGCTGTCCAATGATGCCGCAGCGAACCAGAATATTGTTGAATAGAGCGACTCTATTGTCGGCAAAGTGCCAAAGAAAAGAAATGCGGTACTCTGAAAGCGTAGCTTTATTTAGTGACTCTAGTGCAACCCACCCAGTTTGGTCTTTGAGAATGGGTGGAAAAAATAAATACATGCCATGATACCGGTTTTGCCATAAAAGGTTAGACCTCGAGGTCAGGTACACTTTGTGGCATATGGCATTTTCGGTGTTTCAATTACCTGTCTTGTGCAGTGCTGAAAGTGTACGAAAGCTTCGCCGAGTTGTTTCCCTGCATGAGAAGTAGTGCAAGGAAGGCATTTTCCGAAGCTGCACTCATGTACGTGCACCCCAGCCAGTACTGTGCCGGACTAGTGAAATGCCACTGTACAGCACGACAGACACCGACTTGTGTCAGTTTCCAAATGCAACATGTTTGCTTCAATTAGCGCCTCCTCGTGGGTACTCTGGTGTTCTTAAAACTGCCTCAAGGCCAGAAATGACAAAGTGCTTGTTCTTTTTTTTCTTTTAATGTGGAAGCATCAATTGTCCCATGGAGCGAAGCCGGCGTTGTCTGTAACCGTCTGTAGTGGCGAAACGGCAGTTAAATTTCCATTGGCCAAAAGCACAGCAACGCAGATGCTTCATCACGGAAGCCGTGGAGCCGGCAAAGTTCGCCGCACCTGCGCAGTGGGGGAACGTGATGTCACCGCCGGAGCGCCGTGTGGAAAAGGAAGACGTGGCGCGCTGCTTGTAGGAATGCACTGCGTGTAAGAACGCTTTTGCATTCCTACTCGTAAGCAGTCTTTAGTGTCTTGCTATAGTTTTTATTCTCTCGGAGCATTCTCCTGCAACACTGCAAGAGCAGGCCAACAGAAAGAGCAGCAGCCAGAGGAGGTCACCTTTGCCACGGGCACACACTGAACGCGGTGAAACCAACCTTACGGGAGAAAGAATTCCAATGCTCTGTTATGGGCTCTTCCCACCACTGGAAATGACGCATCCATTGTTGATGTTGTAGTTGTAGTAGTCGTTACTGTTGATGGTGTAGTTGGCGATGTAGGGAATTCGTCGTCGATGTTGCCAAATCCTTTAAAAAGATCGCCCGCTGCCCAAGGGAATTGAGCGTGGGTCGGCTGCATGCAAAGCTGAGGCGTTGCCACTGAGCTATGCCGCAGCTTTAATAACCTGCTCTTTACATAGGGTTTTTGTAGTACCCAATGCCCACTGCACACGTTCTCTGGAAAAACAAAAATAGCTGATAACAAAATGACGTTGTAGCATTGTCAACGCCAAGAGCTAGTGCCGGGAAATGTGCTTTCACGCGCTCCGGAACAAAAAAGAAACAGAAGCATTCAGAACAAAATGGAACCAACCAAAAGTGTTCGGAACGAAACAGATGTCCCTTTTGTTCCAAGCGCTTTTAAAACAAAAAAAGACATGCTTTTTTTTTTTTTTTTTACAGCTCTTGGAAAATTTGTGTCTGTGAATGTAGCCTCAATGATGACACAGTGTCACACTTGATCCCAAAGGCGCTCTAAATGCATTTGGAGGTCTTCTGCGATGTGATGTGATACCACGATATCACATACGGTCGTTTAGCGCTGTGGAGTCACGGTGCCACCCGACGTCAGTGTCACGTTACGTCACGTGGCGCCGTCGCACAATATGACAGGTGATGGCTTTGTATATTCGCAAAACCCTCGCAAAGTACCTTTCAGTGGTCTTTTACTGTGCCCGCAAGGAAGGGGCACCAAGAGGCTCTATGATGCTAAAGAGACAGCCAATATCTATATTTGCAATTCACCATCTCGCCTGTGTTCTTTCGAATAAAGTTTTTATTGGGAGTTGAGATTCGCGTAGATTCCTTATTCCCCACTCTGCTCCAGGACCTATGCATCGCACGAAGACATGTCAGCATTCAGTTCATGCAGCACCTGCTAACTCACAGACGACACTTGCGGGTCCCCCAGTGATGCCACCACGTGGGTTAACAGACAGCATAAATGAGAATAGGGTACCAGAGCCACAAAGAGCGTCATGGCTGACAACAGCATTCTATTCTAGTTTTAATGCTGCACTTCTTGGCAAGAGAGAGAAGCAAGCAGCCGCAGCATCTATAGGGAGCGTCATCTTTGTGAGAGTAACAAATTTCTCACATTGTGCATAGACGTGCGCATATATCGAAGGTATGTTCTGCATATGGGAATTTCCCGCACTGCCAGATTCTGAAGAGTCCGGCTACCCCCTCTGGGAATAAGATGAACTGGCTCCAAGAGCCCAGTTCCCATAGAATGGCGAGGCGCCCCATGCGAAAGACTCCTTGCTCCGGTCTATGCTTCACCGTGATACCTCAAGTAATGCCCAGCACAAAAGTGCCATGGATGACTTAGTTCATGAACTGCCCCACCCTCTTTCGGCACGTCTCCATGAGGTGAGGCAGTGGTGCCAGGAGAGATTTTTCTCTCCCCCGTTTCTGCCCACCAACTAAACCCTTTGACGTCACGCCTGCAGTGGCATTGCTGCAGGCAATGCGCAGTGCGCAGACCTTTCATCTTGCGTGAATCTAGTTTCTGTGCATGTGCAGTGCTCACACCTGGTGTCTGGTGTGGGCAAACGTGGGCTTGTTGGTAAGCAGCGTGTTGGCGTGTAGAAATGTCTAAAATGTCTGGAGAGAAAAGGGGGGAGACGGGGGGGGGGGGGGGGGGGCAACTGCACTCCCATGTTTCGCTACCACTGAGCTAAGGGATAAGACCATCCCATCTGTGCAGTCCTTGGACCACTCGGTGCCGGGAGGCTTTGGTCTTCCTCCAGGGTTTGTATACATGGCCGAATCCCACGTGCACGGCAGTGGCGTCCTTAAAAGCTGGTTGGGACATTTGCGTCCAAGTGTGACAGACAATGTTACGACCGCTCGTGACTGGTCACAATGAGACAGTAGCTATGGCAAGCGAGGTCAGGATTGGAAGGAAACACAACAAGTCACTCTCAAACAGATGTAAATGTCACAGCCAAAAAGCTAGGAGAACGTTCGAAAGTCGCACGGTCGGAACGCCAAGTGGCAATCAGATGATGCACAAGAGCCGCTCGCGAAACTGATGCTCACCCCTGGCCGCTTCCAGACCACACCGCTGGCTTCTGCCGGGGGGTCCAGGAAGAGGGAGCTGTCGTCTGCCGGGAAGCTGGGGTCCGTGAACAGCTGGCCCTTGGCCACGGCCTGGCTCCTCAAGCTCTGGAAACTGGCCGAGCACCGCCCGGCCGTCTTCTTGCCCATCTGTCCGCCAACCAGGATAATGCTGCAGTGGCGAAGGCCCGCTCGACAGCCCCGACGAGCTGTCGTCGGCCGTACACGAGTCTCACAAAACTTGCACACTACGTTCCTCGCTGTTGCTGCGCAAATCTATCTGCAGCGTGTCCCCCCAAAAAAATTTACGGGGCCCATTCTCGGTGACTAGTACCATTCAGCTCCATATATTCTGACTTTTGACTTATAACTTTTTACTAAGATAATGCCTAGTTCTAAAACTTTGGCATCCTGGTTCGGACCGCTAGCTCTACATTTCGTCAAAGAATGAGCGTTCGGTGATGCATAGTTTAATTTTGTGGGGAAAAGAACCTGTAAATTTTTTGGAGGGGACACATACATTGGTCACAGTTTCCTGTCACGTTCTGAACATTTTGGCATTAACCTTTCAATCAACTATTTTCACCTCAGCAGTACTTCACACAACGAGCACAGATAGCGGTGGATGCACTGTCCTTTCTTGCACCAGAGTATGACAGAATCTCGCCAAATTCGTGCGCCGTCAATGCGGAAGACAAAATGGCCCATACACGTTGACAAGATAATCAAAACTGAGCCCCTTCTTCCAGAAGCAAGCTTTTGATTGGCTTGTGCCGGTCAAAACCAGGGCATATTTTATTCAAGCTTGTACCCAGGGCCGGCCCTAGGGGTGGGCGACCCGGGCAGTCGCCCAGGGCACCATCAAAAGAGAAGCACTGCCGCGCCCCCCTTTTGAATTTTAATGCGAAAGCATTAAATGTCTCATCGAGTGAGCTGACGTCATCAGTTCGAAGCGCGAAAACGGCTCCTGGTTTCCGCGATCCCGAAACAACAGGAGCGATTTGCCTTCGGTTCCATTGGCTGGCGCGCGTCGACGGGGCTCACATTGGCTGCTGCGCCATGGCCTCCAAGATTCCGAAGCACACGCGCGCTAGTACGCAGCAGACGACAACGGGAGCGAACAAGCAGACGACAAAGGGAGCGGACGAGCGGCTTGCATGCTTTCACATTCACAACTCATAAGAAATGCTTAGGTGTACCTCGAGCTTTTCTTTTAGCGTTTTGATTTATTTGAACACAGTGCCCAATACACTTTATGCTCAATGCCATTAGTTTTTGGAATGCGGTTCTCGTCTGACAAAACGCTTATGTTGGGCCACTACTCTCATGTTTACTAACAATGTGATGTCCTACCTAGTAGATAGGGACGTATAAAAAGGGGAGGGGGGGCACCTTAGCCGGAGTTCGCCCAGGGCGCTTGATGGTGTAGGTTCGGCCCTGCCTGTACCAGTAACGCTAGAAATTTATGCGTGTCGTGTTTAAATAATACATTGATTTCCGTGCAACTTTCTTGCTGGACCAATTATATATTTCAGAAATTAAAATTATTAGGAGGCTCTAGACCAGCGTTAAATTGCCATATCTGTCAATAACAATAAAGTGCAGACGGAGAATGCCCGGTGCAATCGGTGCTGTGCTACTTGGATGGGTGGCACTCATTTGGTCGAAGAACGTTTTAGTGAACGCCGACTTTTCATCGAAAGACACTTTAGCGAATGGTAGGCCGCCGTGAAGCAGCATTTACGGGTGGGCCAGGTGGGTTAACATCTTTGTAATGAGCCGCTGCAGACTGTCACTGCAAAGCAGCGTGAAAGCAGGGTGGGCTAATGGTCTATTCACAAGATGAATCTTGTTGGCGAAACTGGGTTTAAGGAAACGAATGCCCCGTGTGAACGTGACTGAAAAAATAGTGCGCCTCCAAAAAAGGTTGTGCACGCTCCTCGCGTCTGGAGCGATATTTTGCTGAAACCTCACCGAGGACTGTCGATCACCTGAAGGAGAAACGCGGACGCTGCCAATGGCTGCTCGACATCACTACATATGACATCTGACCTTCGAGGCGGAGCGAGCCTTAGGAGGAATCTGATTTTTGGTTGATCCCATATTCGAGCCGAACCCGAAAAGAGAAGACAAGCATGGCGGCGAGCGACAAGTGGAGAAGCGGACGTACAGGTTGCGTACGGGCGATATGGGTTAGCAGTACGGGTTGGTGGCGCGGTGCAGATTCATCGACAGTCGCGACAAGTGCAAGCACCGCATATAAACACGATGACTGGAGATAACTTATGTTTTAGCGGTGCAAAAATGTCCTAAATAGATCATCCGCTTTTACTTTGATATTTGCGGTCTTTCCCGGGTTTGGCAGGCATAGTAAACGCATTGAGCTGAATCTGACGACGTTTATGAAGTGATATTAATAAAGCAGGCTGTCTCTTCACACTGTGCATACTTCATACTATTGTGATGCAAAACACTTGATATTCCCGGTGCAACTGGCAAGGCTTGGCAAAATTCACGCGAGTCAATACGTCACGGGTTTCGTGCGTCAGACTCCACGTGTGAGCAGGCCGATTTCACTAAACCATTGTGCGTTGAAAAGATGCATCGTGTGAATAAGCCTCAACACATGCCCCAGCCATTCGCTAAAACATTGATTCGCTCAAATGACCGCTGTTCGCTAAAACGTCATTCACTCATGCGATATATATGGACCCCCATTGGATGGGCAGGTTCGGGCTGGAAACATGACGGTTGCTGAGCAGGTTCTAAGCAGGCAACAAGGTGAAAGGGTTTCAAGAGCAACCCTCCCAGCTGCTGCACCACCATTGGTCGCCAGATGACCCTCAATGGTGGATGAGAGTTTGGGGCTCGAAGGGAGTCATTCCCGTCTGCAATATTCTATCCCCGGTGAGCTTTCTTCCCGACGTGTTGATTCGGTATGGGCAGTACTACAGCAACAAAATAAGGCGAGCAAGTGGCCCACCAGCACTACGAGATGACGTCACGAAACTTAATCCTCGAACAGATAGCGCGAACCGAAGCGCTACGGACCCTTGGGGGATGGAATCACCATGCGTAGGGGAGATCGAAACGGAAATTCATGCGCTACGTATTGGTTCGACGAGTGATTTATTGGAACACAAGGCAGCGTGCCAGACAAAATTTAGATGGGCAACAACCCCGAGCGCCTGCTAGCCTCCGCCGTGTACGCTGCCAGTCCTCACGCTACGGACGCAGATAGCTCAGTCGTGAGTGGTCTTTATAATGTCAGGCAGTATATTTTCTAGCCGGCTCCGATGGTCCCTGATCGCTCCTTCGGCAACAGAAGCCTCCGGACACTACAGCGCAGCACGAGTGTCTCTGTGCGCCGGCACCAACGGTCGCGGTTGAGCACCGTCCGGAGCGGCTTACCGTTCAGAAAGAAACGCCCGTTGGAAGTGGACCCGGAGAACGGCGTCGGGCTGGCGTGACTCAGCACGTGCAAGACACACCGGCTTGCGCCGGCGCATGCTTTTCCATTGATGGAAACGATTCGGTCCGTTTCGTCGGTTCCGTCCGGAGCGTTCGTTGCCTAGGCGACGGAGAGGCGTCTGTGTTGGTTGGCTTTTGGCTAGCTGACTGCTTTGTTGCCGACTTGCCATTCTTTGTACTGTTCCAAGGTAAATAAACATAAACAAGCACGGTGAGGGTGCATGCAAGCTGGTACGATTATGTTAAAACACCTGCGACTGAGTGTTAAAAAAACTCTGAAACAACCAAAAGTAGAAGAGACAGAGAAAGAAGTCAGCCAGACGTCTCAAACTCAGCTAATAAGTTTATTCAGTAAACCTCTTATATAATACACCTTTGAAATCTTTCATATCAAATATGCGCATCTTTGATTTCAAAATTAAGCGATCCTAGTGTTGAGCGTGCAATCGACGCACGTGTGACGAACTGTTCGCGCTGGATTTCAGAGGCTCGACGAAGATCTGCCACAGCAAAGTTTGCAAACAAAATCCGAACCGGAAGTGTTCTCGAATTTTTGTCATGGCGACCAGAAGTGACTTTTCAACTCTATTGAATAACGTATTACACATAAACAGGGGCGCACATAAAGGACAGAACACGAACAGAATATTTTTGTCTGGCCTTCACGTCCTGTCCTTTATGTGTAATTCTTTCTTCCGAAAATTTTGGTTTTCGGACGACTACACTAGCGCCACCAAAGTCACTCCCCAGCTTCTAGTAGCGTGGTTCAAGCATCGTCAACGCCATCACGCTTTCGCCTCAAATGTTTTTTTGAACACGTGTTTACCATGCAGGAGATAGAAGAAACACAAGGTAACCGCGTTAATGCCAATTCAATTTCTATCACGAATGCACCGAGCTAGACCCCGAAAATCTCAAACTCAGCTTGCGGTTTCAGAGTCCCGTCGGGCCTCTTGGCACGTTGGCGACGCTGTTTGTTTGCTTTGCTGTGACGGGCCTCGCTCAGATCATGGCCCGCCTTTCACGGACGCGAGCTTAAAAAGAAATGTCGCCCAACTTTGATGAGCACTGTGACCACTTGCTTCAACCCTGTGTAGTACTGAACCTGTCGCGAGCGTCGCTTGCGCAGCTTAGGCGAGTGTTGCTCGATTCGGCTTGTCGCGCTTTGGACATGGCTTCCCCCGCGTCGCGGAAATCCTCTTTGGCTGCGTGACATTCCCCGTGTCGCCTTTGCCGCGTCGGTTGGTCGGCCCCGCCGAAAAGCGCGAAGCGCGCAGTGGTGACTTGCCGCACAGATCTGCTCGCTGTTATCCCCGCCATCGCAGATGCCCCAAACTCGTTTTCTCTCTTCCAGTTCTGTCGTCCTCGAAAAAAGAGAAGAAAAAGAGAAAAACCCTAGGGGTAAGTCCGACGTGCCTGCCGCTATCGGATCTTCTCACTGCACAGAACACAAGGAAGACCTCTCGTGGATTTGGCCGGCTGCTCTATTCGAGCCACGGGACATACGCAACGCCCTTGCACGTCAAACGTAAATAGCCGGCTTAAAAAATAACAAAAAACAGGCACGATCAATTTGCTATTTACAGGGTTCTTTTTACCGCAAAGATAAACTATACGTCGCCGAACAACGCTCATTCTCCCCCCAAATGTAATGGTCTATAAGTCTCACTGCCGAGGACTAAGTACCTCCTGAAATTTACTTATATGGGATAGGCATCCCTTCCTGTTACCTGGTGTGAAAAGAAAGGGTACTTGATCGTTCCTCAAGGAAACAACTAATCTGTCGAAGGTACCGTGGGCACATCTTCAAGACTACCTATTCGACTAATATACCTGAGAACGACTTAAAACCTACAAGTTACTAAACGCATTCAGCTACTTCGTGAATGGCGAGGCATCGGCGGTAGGTACCTACCTTCCCCAGGCGCCGAAGATACACGCCGAGCTTCCCTGCAGGGGTCGCTGAGCCGGGTATTTGTTTTAGCAGACAATCTTCCAAAAGTATTTTATCGTGCTTTTTTTAGCGCGCCGTGAGTATCTGTATTGCACAATTTTGTAGTGTTTTGACTTGCTTGCTTTTGTATTCAAGGTTTCTTTCTCAGATCACCGTGCCCATTGCGTGCCGTGATGGTTCATCGTTGTACGGAAATAGCCAGTCGAGGCGCCGCATTTTTGCGTTTGTTGCATTGCGCTGTCTGTCAGCAGCATATCGAAGTAGGCTAGCATTGTCTGCCAATGCCGTCGTCCTGTGATCACCCAGGCTCCCCAGCGTCGGTGGCGTCTCGAGACAATCGAAATAACTTGACATTTTGTTTGTGCCTGTATGTATCGACAACTTAAAAGGACGACACCTG
The DNA here is from genome assembly GCA_013358835.2 of Ixodes persulcatus. Taxonomy (NCBI): domain Eukaryota; kingdom Metazoa; phylum Arthropoda; class Arachnida; order Ixodida; family Ixodidae; genus Ixodes; species Ixodes persulcatus. The sequence continues at coordinate 466,662 of JABSTQ010011330.1, read as the reverse complement.
GGCATTTCTAGAACGTAGCTTTCACAGAATTGCTCACCAGTGAACTTAGAGTCGTCGCGCACCCACCCAAATGCAAGGAAAACATATGAGAACCAGAAGTATTTCTTTACCCCTGTCATGGCGGCCGGAAATGGCGCGCACACCCTGTATAGTGCCAGTTACCGAAAACGGGCATCATTTTCTTATTGAGAATTTCAGAAAATCACTTGGCTCAGGGAATATAATCAATCTCCGGCCCGAGCTTGCACCAAGTCGCGTCGAAACCGCAGACGGCTCGCAGCATACTGGCGGCTGAAACGACCGTTCCCCGCTCAGTGTCAATTGCCGTTCCCTCAGCACACTGCCGCTTCATTGAGGGAGCTCCACGAGCCGCGGAGGAGGCTCCACCCTATTGCGGGCCAGTGACATCAATGCTCTCTACGTTGACACTGCCAATGTGCTGCTATTAATATGTGTTGATCGGTGCTACCTCCCTCCGTTTGGAGGAAATGCTGGGCATGCATTGTCCTACCTGGACTGTGGTGAGGAAAGAATAAGGAATTCATGTTTCAGAAAAAGACAAGAGCAGAATGTCTCAAAACCTCCTCTTCATATGGCTCTTTTCTTTGACTCGAAAGTTGCTTACTCTTTCCTCGCCATCATCTCGGGTGTTACTTAAATATGATTGTTCCCCCAGTGTTCTTCGGTGTCAAAGATGCTAGCGTGGTGATCAGATTCGATGTGGACGATCGCAGCGCACTCGTCCCTTTGTGTCAACCAGCGTTTAGAGCTTTCAGGCTGGGTGCTTTTCCAGGACATCCAGGCAGAGGGCGACTTTGTGATCCAGCCGTCGGACAAGGCGGGCAGCCTCAACACCTCACAGTGGCCACTCCTGCTCAAGGCAAGCCCCTTTTGATTATAAAGAACCCCGAGTCTGAAGCGAGAGAAACACGGCGGGTCGTCCTTTTTAGGACTTTGCGTTTGTGCTGTCCTCTTGCCTTGGTCTTGGTTTTTTTTTTTTTTTTTGTAATGAAGCTCAATTTACATCAGCTCGTTTGTGCTCTTACGTTTGTTTGCAAGTCCTTTCCTTAAAGCCTAATGCGCAAATATTGGGGAGTTTTAGCGTAAACTAGAGCTAAATTGAGCATTTGCATTTGCGCATGCTACGCAAAAAGGTTTTAGAATGGCGTTACCCCACTGCGACGCAAAAGCCCAAGCATCTCGCGCTTGCAGCGCCACCAAGATACCAGTCACAATTTTTATTTCACAGATCAAATGATGTCACTTTAGAAAAAACAAGTTTTTTTGGTCCAGATTAACATTTTAGTTTTGTTTAAACGTGAGAATGTGACGCGAGCGACCGACCGGTCGTGTCCGCTTGCGTCACCTCGGCAAGAAAGGTCTCGTGTACCGACCTTCGCACACCGTACCTTCATTGAGAAATGTTTGCACGTCGCAAGCATCAAGTTGTCGCTGATTGTTGCTTACGTTACCGGGTTTTCCAAACTGACTGCATTGTCGTCCCGTATCAAAAATCGCAGTCGCTAGGATGCCGCCGACGTCGCGCTCAAGACGGCGCCAAAGCGGCCGCAGGCATGGTCCTGGGAGCAGCCATTTTTTAACTGTACTCGTCTTGGCTTTAGCCAGCTTCTAACTTCTAATCACGAATCCTTCTTGAAGGAGCAAATAGCGCTTGCGAAGTGCAAAACGTGGTTAGCGTTCGGCGCATGTGCAGTGGCTATGTCGCTATTCTTTGCATACTCAAAGCTTTAGCATGCGCTATTCTAAAACTCCCTATTAATTCTTCCTAGCAGAAGATTTCTCTCCTTTCCTTCGTTTCACCCTCCATTTTTCTTCTCACTTCTTTACTTCTGGCAGGAAATGAGCATCGAAAGGGGCTGTTGCTGTCGCTTGACTAGGATTCGTGGATCGCTCTTTGGGCTATTCTGTGGCGGGCTGACGCGTTTCTTTTTGGGGATGCCCAGACTCCTTTCATTCCTAAGCTGACAGTATGGTGGAAGCTACGTGCTTGTCGTGCCAGTTCTATGTCTACCTTTAGACATAGGACTGGCACCTTTGCATCCTTAGCTACGTGATTATGCTTCCGTCCGTACACATGCACAGAGAGGAGGTCAGGTGATGAAAGGGAGGTGATTGATTGATTTGGCAAGCGCAAAACTCCCACGGCACTGTCAGCTCGAGGGTCAACGAAGATTCTTCTTTTTTTTTTTTTTCTTATGGGGCCAGCGGTGTTGAACTGCTAATTGTGTATTCCTATTTTTTTTTCGATTATGCGCCAAGCTAATCTTTGGCGGCACGGTGTATGTTCAAGAGCACAGATACATCGCCAACAAATGATGACGACTCACATGTCATTGTAATCCGTTTTTCCGCTTATTGAAGGGTTGTGTTAGCATACTGAGGTGTCTTCGAGAGGCACAGCAGAGCTTTCATGGTCGTGGCATTTAGTCTTCATTTTCGGCGTTTGCTTCTTTTAGAAAAAGGTCAAATGTCGTCGTGCCAGCATCAGCCGGAAACGTTAAGCCGATGCTCTGCCGCAGTCTTTTTCTCCGACATGTGTATTATATTCTATTAGGCCGTCGTCCCACGTTAGACCTCAACGTTTGTTGTACTGTAAACAACTTTATTTTTGCGGTCACATAGTTTTGTGAATTTCGCTAGGTATGCATTTTGGAAATATTAAGTGGGCACAACATGTTACGATTGGAAGTGGTTCGCTATGTACTGGTTGCAACTTAATGATGTATTTGATTGATAATTTTTTTTTAATTTTTTTAAATTGCGGTATGTGTCAAAATTTTTCGCAAAAATTAGTTAATTTTAGTATTTGTGCAGTTGCTGAAACGGTAAAGAACCATATTTCGTTTTCTAATAAAAAAGCAAAACTAAAAAAAAATTGTGATATATTTAAAATAGAAAACATCGAACAGAAAAGAAAAAAAGTTATCGTTCAGAAAAAAAGCTGTCGTTGATGTTCTCTCGTCGGGAAAATACTTTCTAGACAGTTGTTGAAATTAAGGAACCACGCGAGGAATACGACGGGGCAAGCAGGTTCCAGCATGTGAGAAGAATAGCGGCTTGGCTTTCTTCAGCCCCGACCGAACGGTGGGAGCTACGTGCTGGCCGGACCATTGAACCGCTTCCTTTCATCTACGCTTAGATATGGGCGGGGGGTGTAACCATGTGGGGGAAAAATAGGCGTCCGACTGGTCCGACGAGCACGCAGCATCCATGGGACTGTCGGTACCTCGAGGGTCAGAGTAAAGGGTAGCTTCAAGAAGGGGGAAGTGGGGAAGAAAGGAGGCGCGGCTTCTGCATTTTTTTGCGCATTTACTCACTGGCTGCTAGACGAACCCTTTCTAATCCTAAAGGGCGACGTAAAAAGTTAGGCTTCTTTCCTTCTTTTCTGTTGTGGGAAAAATGGCGAGGAGAGGATAGAGGAGAGTAAGCTTACTACTTTCCGCTTGTTGTTCGGCCTCTAATACTGGTTCACACATGCGTTTGCTTAGGGCGGAGTCCTCGCAATCTCTCGCGACGAGGGAACACGCTGGCATACCGTCTACCATGTGGCCCTGGAACTGTATATTACTAGAGTTTTGCAGTATTTGCGAGACCAAATGTGCATACTCTCTACGAGAAATGGTTGTTTATAACATTGTCAAAAGTTTTTGGAGCCACTCAAAAAAGAATGATGCACAAAACGGGAAATACAGGGAAGCGTGGCCACCGGTGCTGGCGTGCTCTCTGGTCGCGAGTGATCCCAAACACTCGGCGGTTGGCAGGGGTGCTCCTTTAGTCCTTGTGTGGGATGTAGGAAGGGCCAGCTGCATGGAGAAGCCTTCGGTTCAACCTGCCTATGCCGAAAACCTCGCCGGATGGAGTATTCCCGGTGTCGAATGGTGGCAAGGCGGCCGTGCACCGAGAACTTTGAGGAGGTCTCTGGCGCCGCTGCCACGCTCCGCCACGCGTGGGGGCCGAGAAGGCGTTGTGGCCGACCCTCGCGTTCCTCTACCCCTGGCAGAACTTTGACAAGCTGAATGTGCGGACGAACCACTATGTGCCCATGCCGCACGGCAGCTCGCCGCTCAAGCGGGAGCTGCGCGAGTACATCCGGTCGGGCTTCATCAACCTGGACAAGCCGTGCAACCCTTCCTCCCATGAGGTCGTCGCCTGGGTCAAGCGCATCCTCAAGGTCAGTACCTTTCTTTTCAGGGGCGTGCCAAGGAACAGGCGGGCTTGTGGGAGCAAGCGTGTCGTCCCACTCCTACGCGCCACAGACCACTGTCTGTGGCGCGTGGGAGTGGGACGACACGTTTAATGCGGAAATAACACCTCTCTGGAGACAAACACAACCTGGTCAGGTCATTGTCACCATTCCTTCGCGGCACATATGTTCTGCTACAAGCTCGGTGTTGAGATGCTTCATGAAAATGTGTGGTGGCCCGTAACATGTGCCATGAAAAAATTGAGAAACCCGTGTCCCAAAAAAAGAGTGTACTTGGAATATGGGAACGACATATTGCTCCTGGAGACAATGCACTTCTGTCATTCCCCGAGCCATGTTCTACTGACTGTCACTGTCGTGAGATATTCGTGACTCCAACTGTCTATAGGTGGCACCACTTGTTTTCCAAAATGGCGGCTATAGTGAGGGTCGGAGATGCGTGCCGGTATACCAGTTGTTGGGCCTGTCTAGTGTGCTGGCATCATTGAGCGACACACATTATTAAAGTGAAAGCCTTACTTGTCCCGTTGGGCGAAAAATCGGAGTAAATTGCCATGAAAACGCGATTGCACGGCACGCGCCGCTCAGTCATATGCTCAAAGACGACGCTGTCCTTGGCGTCGTCCTTGCGGTCGTCCTAGAGTATCGGGTAGAAGTCGTCCTAGACGATTTCTACCCGATACTCCACCGCCGCCTTTACGCTTGCATCGTATCGTTATCGGAGGCATCGTAACAGTCTTCTAAAACACTACTGTTTTCAGACATAACTTTGGCAACTCGGAATCTCCGACTTTGTAGTCACAGTCACCATATTTCAGATGGTCCTCCTAGACCTCTAGGACGACCTCCATTGTCACAGTACATGAAAAATAAGTGGCATAGTCGGCATTGTGATGGCCATAAAAAATATGTCATCAAGCGTCATCAGTGTGATGTCACCGCCGGAGTGCCGCGTGCAAAAGTTGCGCTTCGGACTTCATCTCTGCTCGCTGTGGGCGGCCGCGTCAACATCTACGGCCTCGACATCGGCAGCAGTGTCTACATCTACGGCAGCTTCCGCAGGCAAACGTGGCCGCCTATGCAAATACGCCACAACCTCCTTATGTTTCCTCCTCTTGGCGTCGTCCTAGATGTCGTCCTCTAGGCATCGTTCTCTATATCCTCCACGTTGTCGTCTAGGCATCGTTCTCGACGTCGTCCTAGAAGTTGTCCTAGGCGTCTTCCTTGACGTGTGTCCTAAAGGTCGTCCTAGACGTCGTCCTTAGCTGGCTATCGCTTTCCTACACGTAAGCAGTCTTAAGTGCACCCGTGTAATTTTTCCCGCTTATACAAGCAAGCTAGGGCGTTTACGTGCAGGTCACTTCTTTATCCTGAAAACAAAAACAGTGGTTAGTGCAATATTTATGCCGAGAGGCCCGTTTTAATTCAGGAACGAAACCAAAACTAACATCTATATTGGATTTAATTTCTCAATAATAGGTGTAAAATTCGGTTCCTCTCCTATGTGCCTCACAGCGTAATTAGTGAGCTACAGAAATTGTTTGCGGAAAGTTTATTTTGTGGCATACACGTCCAGTCCAGGAACTTTAAATTATTTTGGAGGGTTCAGTGTCCCTTCAAAGACAGGGTCTTCCATACACCTCAGATGTAACAGAATACAGTATTCGTTGAAAAAATCGGTGCTGTTATTTTTGTGTTCTTGCTGCCTTTTCTCAATCAGATACCTAATTGCCATGTGAAATAATGACCTGCGGGTCCTTTAGTGGGTTTTGGGACATTTAGATTATTAATTGCTTTAGCATTATTCCCAGCACAAGAATAATAGAACTAATCCAAATTTTACAAAATAACGTCACGGGTGATGAGTTTAACAATTTGTTCGCAAAACGTAAATTAAGAAACGCTGTTCTTACTGCAAAAACCCAAAAAACAGATTTCAAGTCAGACAACAGAAGTGTGTGTTTTTTGAGGCAATGCATGGTGCATAGGACTTAATATTACATACAGTGTTTATGTCTACCTTGATAATGATGTCAGAGTTGTTCGTATGCTAAAAAGAAAAGATGAGACCGTTCTGTAAATACTCTAATAGTTAAATGCATAATTTTTTTTATTGTGGTGTTCATTGCGGGCATACATTATGGCAATTTGTGTAAATAATACAATTAAGATATTTTAATAAATGGTGTTTCCAACTCTAATATAATTTGGTGCTTAGGACCTAATTTCAAACGGATGAACAACTATGGGAATTCAAAGTTGGCAAATTGTCATCACTGGTGGCAATTGCAGCATTCTTAATTAACAAGTTATAAAATAACAAATAGTCTGAGCACTCTCAGTCTGAGAAAACCACATAAAATGACATTATTTGTGGGTAAAGCATGTGGTGATATACCAAAGTTGCGACTTCTGTCAATCAACAAAACTTCCGGACTAAATGCCCCGAAATACGAAAAAACAGATTCCGTTGTTTTTTAATTACAAAACTTCCCAGAACATTTATTTTCTTTCATTTTTGCATGCTGCAGTTTCGCTAATTTCAGCCTTTCCAGTTCGAAGGAACGCCTACCCGCTTGCGCGTCTGCTCACTGCAGGATGTTTCCGTGGCGTTAGAAACTGGTGAAACAGTAGTGAGTTTTAGTATTGCGAATACAAGCGAACGCAAGCACTGTGTGTTTGCGTTAGCGTTGCGTGTTCCACACTGTGCGTGTGCAGAGGCCAAAATTGCGGTCTTGGATTGGAGCATGGCAACGACGCACATGCGCAGCGTGGAGCATGCAACTCTAATGCAAATGCACAGCACTTGCGTTTGCTACTATGTGCAATACTAAAACTCTCTAGGAAGGTACAATCACATGCCAGCTGCAGTACTACATTGGGACAGTAAAGAGTGTTGTTTGCATTCAGAAATGACTGTTCGTGAGCCATGATCGCGAGCGGTTACACCGCACTCACTGAGCAGTGGAACCGGGGGACCCTCACTAGAGCGCTTCCCGTTTCTGCCGCGAGAGGGCGAGCAACGAGCTGGAGACGCGAATAGCTGTATGGCCTCGTGCTTTCCATGCTGCATTCGTGCCGAACTTCGCATATATCTGGTCAAGTTGCTGCATTTTTCTGGTAGTAGGCACAAAAAAGAGATACAATGTTTCAAATGTCCTTATTCAGGCACTAAGCTGAAATATTTTTTTTTTTATGTTTGCTATTGGTACAAGGTTCTCTGCTTTCACCATTTCCTTCCTCTGATTTTGCTGAGTACCGCTAAAACGCTCGCCATGCCCTGCCGACCAACTTTTTTACTTCGCCGTTCAAACAGTTGTACCGAATTCCTCGGGGTTAGAAGGACTTGCACTCGCGACACGGTTGGACACGGTGGGCTTGAACGGCATGGGGGTGTGACCCAATGCCTCGCCCCTCCCAACGGCGGTTCTGGAAAGGGTACGCCGTGGGTTTTGAGGCGCACGGGGGGCACTGTTCCGGGCCTCAAAGGGCGACCCCCTGCACCCAGGTGGAGAAGACGGGTCACAGCGGCACTCTGGACCCCAAGGTGTCCGGCTGCCTCATTGTGTGCATTGAGCGGTCCACCCGGCTGGTCAAGTCCCAGCAGAGCGCAGGCAAGGAATACGTGGCCATCTTCAAGCTGCACGAGGACCCCAAGTCGGAGCGGGAGGTGCTCCAGGTAGCCCTTTTACCCTTGCTTTCTTCGGGGGGAGAGATCCCCTGCTGCGGGGGCCACCTCCTTGTTTCCGAGTCTCGGCAGGCGACGTACGACCTTTGCAAGCATGTAATCTTTTTCTTTGTCTCTTCACGCACTGAAGCATAGCCTCCTCTATACTGACAAAGCCTGGCAGATCGCCACGTGAAGCAGATGTGAAATGGAAAAGGTGGAGCGGCAGACAACGGATGAGAGGAGAGCCACGTGACTGGCGTCCCGCTGCGGCGAGATGCTGAAACACACTTCTCTCAAGCGAACAAGTGTGTTTCGGGTCCTCGCTGCTGCAAAAGCTGTGCGCTGATGTCCAGGTTTCCCGAGAAATGGCACTTTGATGCTCTGTGCTACCAGAACCTCGCACTCCAACTCTGCGACCGGGCACTCTATGGCTCCGTCGTCGAACTGCCAGGCTTTGTGAGTATAAGGGAGGCTATGGCTGAAGAGACCGATCTGTTTAGCAAGCACTGAGCAGTGAAAGAAAAGCCCTCTCAGCTTTCTGCTTTCTGCCACTTACCGCCTGCGGAGAGAACTGCTGCGCGTTCGTTGCGTCTGTTTATTTTGTGTTTCTCCTCGGCCAGGCACCCCCCTTCCCAATGCCCTCACCCTCCCCGCACTACCGGCGGTGCTCCACGGCTGTGCTATCCTTGTTTGAAGGAGTGGCGGCAGTCATCGATGCAATAACGCGCAATAATGTGAGGGTGTGCAGGCCTGCTGAGTACAACGTTCTGCAGCCACGTGCGCAGGCAAAATTGCATCGTCATCCTGGGGCATAATTGAGCAGTGGGCGGTCATTCAGAGCAGTGGGCGGTCAGGTCGGAGTGGTGGGCGGGAAAGTCACTGCCACCCACTGTGGGGAGAACCCTGTTGTGACTGTAACCCTCTTCTCTTCCATCCTTCCACCGTCGCCAGCAAAACCCCAGCCAAATCCGTCACCCCTTCAGGAAGGGCAATGTGAAGCCCCGTGCACTTCAAAACCAAGTGCTCTAGTGTCTCACTCTCATTATGGCAGGTAGCACATGATGTGTCTGTCTCCTGAAATTTAGCCCTGTACGTCCTAGTCCTTGAAACTCCCGTTCTCGCCTCAAAAACAGCAAAGAACTTCCCAGTGAATTGTCAAACAGATTTTCCTTTCTTATGTCCTGTTTTTGTGACCGGTACATTGTTAGAGCTGATTTTTTCTGCATTCTTACGTCCCACATTTTCCTCTCTGCCTCTTTCACTCTCTTTCCCACTGAAGTAGTCCGCTCAGCCCCATCGCTAGTGTGTAGGTATTTAAATGTAAGTTTTCGGGTTTGGTTTGTCCATTTTGTGTTTAAACTTTTCATGTATAAATACTCGAATACCTCCCGTGCCCACCGCGTATCATCCATTTCGGCCAACCTTTGTTCAAATTTGAACTTGGCTAGTTGCCTCCCTGCTCTCAAAAGACGACCAGCCCATGTCTCCCTGTACTCCCTCATTTGGTGTCTTTCCATGTGCTCCCAGTGCCAATCTGCCTACGCTTCTTTGTCGAATTTCTAATCCCGATCGAACCTCCGATTTCATGCGCAGTAACGGTCCTGGTACCATCACTCCTTTCCATATGCCCCTGTGCACTTCATATCCATTATATTTCCAAAGTGCCTCGAGCTTCATAATAGATAAATTTCTTTTCCCTTTTCTAATTATATTCTCCTCCTGTTCCTCTAGATATTTCCTTCCCTCATTGAGCCAGACTCCCAGATATTTGTGTTTTCCTACATGGTCTATTACAATCTCCTGTATCCTCGAGGGTTCCCTCTCTTTGTCGTTAGACAGCATTAGTCCAGACCATAACAATTCAGTAATGTTGCCACGCAGAGGACGGAAATCAATCTAAACATGTTTGGTATTGCGTTCGATGGACGGCAGCCTCTGTAACCTTCGTTTCAAGGTGCATTCAATGGTAAAAGATGATGCACGTCTTAAACGGTTAAAGGGATGCTGAACCGAAATTTGTATTTCACAAAATAAGGTAGCCAGGAGTGCTCAATGGGGTGCCACAAACCCCAAAACCCCACTCATAAAGAGATATCTCGAACGGATGGCCGTATTTTTGTAAAATAAGGATGCGATTGAGTGAGAATCGCGATGCTGCGTTTCCTGCAGAATTTTTGAGGAGGGGAAACGGCCTTGCTTCCTTCCCTCTACTCATCCTCGCGGAATCAAAGTGAGAAGAGGAGGAAACAAGAATCGTGTCACGTGCTTTTTTTGGCATTGTTCAAGTACGCTTTTCTTTCACAAAAATACGACCATCCATTGGAGATATCGCTTTATGAGTGATGCTTTCAGGTTTGTGGCGCCCCGCCTAGCGCTTACGCATTGTTTTCTGAAATCAAAATTTTGGTTCAGCATCCCTTTAAGGGGTTAACTGAGAACACCCCCTGGAGCGCTCGGCCGACGAGCTGCGAGGGGGAGGGCGTTTCTGTAGTTGGGGCTTCTCTTGCAGGCATGCGAGAAGTTGAAGGGGGCCCTGTTCCAGCGGCCGCCCCTCATCTCGGCCGTCAAGCGCCAGCTGCGCATCCGCACAATCTACGAGAGCAAGCTGCTCGAGTTCAACAAGACCAACAACATGGGTGAGGGGAATGCTTGGGAGGGCACTGAGGCAACTCTCAGCTCTGCACAATCGACCCGTTTTGACTTTAAGAATTTCTCGCGGGGAAAGGACGTATCTTGCAGTCCCGAGTGAACTGCCATACCTAACTCGGAACACAGCCGCCTCGAAGGCTCCTTTCCTTGGAAGCGAAAATTTCGGGTCGAGAGGAAGCGAGAAAGTGGGGTCGTTTTCACTCGCACTGCGGGAATCGGTAGAGACTTTAGCCAGAAGGGAGCTGTTTTTCTGCCCTTGAGAATTCGCCTTCGTTCTTGGGGCAGGTAACCAACCCTCGCTTGTGTACAGCCTGTATAGCCGGCTTGCTACTCTTGCTTTTTTTGAAGATAGGGGACCTAGTTCCTACCCATATATTTTGGAGAATCTGTTTAGCAGGAGAGAGTCATCCTTTTAGATGAGCAGACTCTCCCGACGCAGAGCACTCGCATTGCTGGTTCGAGGTTCACCGTTGCTTTGCTGCCAAAGTAGACGATGGGCGTGCACGAGACACAGCCCTTAATGTGCTCTCTGCATTTGAGATGGAGATCTTCGGCAAGGAGGCTCGGGGCGTCTCGCACCTCGACGCAGTTGCCGCTGTCGTCGTACACCGTGCGACGGTACTAGTGCAAATGTGACATTGTTGGTTTTCGCATGACCGAATTTTACCTCTCAAGTTAGGACGGCACGAGCGGGTAGTTTTGATGACAGTCTATTGGTTCTAAGAAAAAAAAAACTGAAAAACTGGCACTTGCTGCTTCATGATAAAAGTGTTTCTCAGCGTAGATTTATCGTGCGAATGAGGAAAGGGAACACACACTGCCGCTTTCTTCCGTAAAAATGTAGAGGGGATGCCAAGGGGGAAAGAATCACTGGCAACGCGTTGGTGCAATCCAGAGCAGTTTCTTTTTCCTGCGGGTTAGAAAGGAATGCTCGACGCGATGGCCGTGTGCAGGGGTGCTGTGGGTGAGCTGCGAAGCGGGCACATACGTGCGCACGCTGTGTGTCCACCTGGGCCTGTTGCTGGGCACGGGAGGAGTGATGCAGGAGCTGCGCAGGGTGCGCTCAGGCATCCAGGACGAGAAGGTGAGTGTGCGCGGGAAGGCGCCTGGAACGCGTCTCCTGCCGGTGCACTCGTTGCATTTTCGTTTGCGGCGCGTCTGTTTCCACCCGACGACGCCACGGCTGGCACAGTTCGACGCCTGCCACAGTCTCGGCATAGGCACGTTGGCGGCAGACGTCCATTCCGCTCTCGGTCGCCGTGCGGCTGACCAGTGGACAGACGCTAAAGTGAGTTGGCGGGCTGCGGCGACCTCCTTCGCCGGCACTTGTACAGTCGAATCTCGTTAATTCGAGCTCGAGGGGGACCGAAAATTGCTTTGAATAAAGCAAAGTTTGAATTACCGAGAGACGCATAGGATGGGACCTGCACGTTAGTTTGAATTATCCACAAGTTTGAATTAAGAGGGTTTGAATTAACGAGATTCGACTGTAGGACCAATTGCCGTGACAGGCAACCGATTGTGCTTATTAAGCATATTTGACCGCGGGTCACACTCGCGTGCCCGGAGGAGTTACGGGGCCGTGTGCCCGTCTCGTCTGATCTCGACTGTCCCACGCGACGCAGGACAGTCGGGGAAAGCGAGGCTCTACGAGACAATGAGCGGTGCTGATTGTTGGGCGAGTTGGTGCTGAATTTAAGAATACACGTTAGTGCTTCAAGACAAGGACAAAAGGAAAAGTGGCATCCAGATCTCCTTTTGTCCTTGTTGTTGAAAGCTATCATGTACTGCAGGGTTCATACAGCTCCTTGAAATCCTCGAATACCTGGTATTTTAATAAAAGCCTTTGAATGGGTCCTTTATATCTCCTTTAAATTTGCAATGCTCCTTGTATTCCTCGAAATTTCTTGAACATTTCTTTGCGAATCGCGGTGGTTTGAGAAGTTTACTCACGGGAGGCTTACGCAGAAGCTCTGACTCCGGAGTGCAGGTAATCAAATAACATTACCAAAAAAAAGAGCAGGACACTCTTTTTGGAATTGTTGATTTACATGAAAGGGGATACACTTCAACTCTTCGACTCATTCGAGCCGCGGCGATGCGTGTAGTGGCGCGCAACAATATCGTAGGAAAAAAGCGTTCGCCCAGTTGCCTTGGCAACCGACGTGGCGGCCTACTTTTTTTGCCACTGGATGCATTGCCGTCAGACTCTAACCACCGAAAAATGCATTGTTTTTTTTCCCCTACATGGAGCCTGTTTCGTGCACGAAAAACAGTTTTTGTTGCGAAGCCGCCAACAATCGCGTAATTCGTCGTCATGATTGCGTCATGCAACATGCGCCCGTTTTAAAAGCGCTTCAATCTATAATCTAAGACGTTCCACAGGGTGTCTAGCGACCGGGAATTGTCAGGGAAATTTTAATTACCGGGAAAAATCGGGGAATTGTCAGGGATATTCTCAAAAAGCGAGCCCTGTCAGGGAAAATGAGCCGGAAACGCCATCGAGTTCCCTGAGCAAAGACTTGGGGGCAGAAAAATAGACAATAAATTTTGCTTAGAGCGGAGCGTGGGCTCTGCTCACCCGATGTAGAGTATGCTACCCTATGCAAAGGGAAGAGCTGACAAATCCAGTCCAAGCCTTGGATTGGATTGAATTTGTTTGAGGGCGCGACACTAGTCTAGATTCAGTTAGAGCTACTAGGTTTAGTAACAAATGGAAAACCGCAGACCCCAATTTAATTCAAGCCTTAAGCCGAAAGTGTGCATCTGGCGGCCATGCGGCCATGCTACCATTCGGTTATTGACGTGTGTGGTTGAGCGTCGTGTTTTCATAGTGTTTCCGGGAGTGGCCTCTTCGCGGACGATGTCGGCGGCAAGAAGGTGCTCGTTTGATCCGGACTGGACGAACCCGAATATTGCAGAATATGCAGGTTGGATTAAGCCTGTGCAAAATGATCCTCACAGTGCTCAATGCTCAATGCCTTGTGTTGTAATGGTCTTATATACTAAACCGCCACTACAGTGGTCAGGGAATTTCACCTGAAATTGTCGGGGAAAACCTGGAAAAATCAGGGAGTTTTAAAATAATAATTTGCTAGACACCCTGGTTCCATGTCATCGCCACTTTTGCTCTGTGTTGCATTGAATTTTGTCTTCTGATGCCCTTAGAATCCTTAAAAAGTCCTTGAATTTTCCATTAAAAAAATTTTCTACGAACCCTGGTATTGTCAAGAAACAAGGCGGCCAAGACTGGAGAGCGTGTTTCGAAACAAGGCTACCAGTAAGGAACAGCCAGGGTGTGGCCATTACCGGTATCCCTGCAGATCCTCGTGAATTTCGGAAACAGAATGCCGAGGGCCAAATGCAAGGTTTTGAATAGAGAAGCCACGACCGAATGCATTAAAATTGGCGTTTTTATACGTCCTCGATTCGTGTGTGTCGTAGCACTGTGCTTTGCAACAAGTGCCAGGCAAGTTAGGAATGCAGTGGAGGGGCTGGCCCCAGAGTGTGGGAGGATCACTTGACAGGGAATAGTCTGGCATCTAAAGCAGCCCTGCTGAGAGCAGGATATTGCCGTTTCTGAGTGACTCGGAACATAGGCGTGCCGTTCGAAATCCTCGATTCCTTAGTCTGGGAAGCCAGATGGGACGGGTCGAGGGCCCACCCGCCAGACCAAGGTGGCCGGTGCCTTGAGAGAGTGTGCTTTGCAGACGGGCATGGCGACTCTCCACGACGTGCTGGACGCCCAGTGGCTGTACGAGAACCACAAGGACGAGACGTACCTGCGCCGAGTCATCAATCCGCTCGAGCGTCTGCTCGTGTCGCACAAGCGCATCGTCATGAAGGACAGCGCCGTGAGTTGGACCCTCTTGCTGCCGTGGCATACAAAGTCATCCTTTGCCATCTGAGGCAACAAAGAAAAATATTTATGCTTCAACCCGAGATTAGAAAAAATAATAGCAAAAAAGACAAACACATGCAGTCTTAAAACAATGCATGTTTGTAAATTTTTTTTATTTTTCCCAGTCTCGGATTGAAGCAGAAGTACTATTCACCAGCTCGTCTATAATCTTACTCTTAAAAAAAAAAAAAAAAAGCTTGTTATTTTTTTTTTGGTTGGGTCGATGAGATCACAATCGGTTTCCATGCAATGCTGACGGGCTCATTTGAGACTGGAAAACATCCGGACGAAATCACATTCATAAGGTCTGTCCAGATAAATGGAGCTTGATTGTCTTTTTTAAAATCTGAAACCCACCGATAATGGTAACCAAAGGAGGCCACTATATAATCGAGCCCATTGAGGTAACTCAGATGCTGCGCTGCGTCAGCTGCTACTCTCAGCGCAAGTGCCGTGGCATGGAGGGACCCAGATGACACGACAATGTCTCGTCAGAGGAGCTGGCATTCCACCATTATCAAATTCAAACGCGACGGAAGATTGGACTGCCAGTGTGTTGGCATGTCTGCCACGCAGGTGAATGCCGTCTGCTATGGTGCCAAAGTGATGCTGCCCGGCGTCCTCCGCTACGAGGACAACATCGATCTCAACGACGAGATCGTCATCATCACCACCAAGGGCGAGGCCATCTGTCTCGGTAGGACCCCATTCCTCCTCGCTCGTTTCGCTCTCGTGTTTAGAAGTAACTGCACGTGTAGGAAGCAATGGCAGCTGAAGTCTAGTGCCTGCAATGCATCTCCGACTGGTGTGTTTGGTGTCCCGTTCAGCCGTCGAAAGTGGTCCCAAAACGGCAACGATTGATCTCACAAAAGCTGCCGTGTCATGCGGATGTCTCGATGTTGGCGGTCGGTTGTATAAATGCTAACGAAAAGTATGAGCGAACTCCAGTGTCGCAACGTCCCCTGGCTGCCGTGGCTTCCGTGGCTGATTGTCAAGCTGGAGGGCGACTTGCGGCAGAACGGGCGTCTGCTTTATCCACTACCGCTGCCGCGACACTGCCAAGATCGTGGCCAGCTACGACACCGTCGTGCAGAAATGGAGGGATTACCGTATTTTCCGGGCTATAGTCCTCAGTCTATAAATGTTTAAAAGTTGAACTTTTAGGCTGTGCGGACTATCTATGCGTGCGGACTATACTGGAATTTTGTTTTTCAAGATCGTTCATTATGACCAGACGTGACGGATCTTGGGAATAAAAGAGTATGTTAATGATTATTGATGTATAATACGAGCTTCTTTGTGAGCTAAAAAAGCAGACATTTGTCAAGGTGTGCTGCGTATGAGAAGATTTTCGTGTCGTCTAAGCACCAAAAGCAGACTATGCACCGTGTGCGGACTATCTAAGCAAAAACTTTTATTTTTGACCCTAAATTTGCGCTTGTAGACTATAGCCTGGAAAATACGGCACCTTTTAGGATGCGGAAAATGCACCGCTCGGGGAAGCGTTCCAGGCACCATACCTGTATCTTGCCGAGGGTGAGCGGGGGGCGTGCAGTCGCACGACCACTCGCCTCGAGCGGGGCAGAGGGAGTGTGTGGGACGCCCCATGGACCTCGCCGGGGGCGCGAAACCGCTCCCTTCGTCGGGCGGCCCCTGAGTTTCCCGTGGGCTTGTGCGTAGGCATAGCCCTGATGACGACGTCGACCATCACGACCTGCGACCATGGCATCGTGGCCAAGATCAAGCGGGTGGTGATGGAGCGGGACACCTACCCCCGCAAGTGGGGCCTCGGACCAAACGTGAGTTCTTTGCCTGCCTTGGAAGGGGGGGGGGGGCTGCCCTGCCACTCGCGGAACCAAACCGCTTGGATTTTGAGTTCCCCCGACATGGGCCACTTTGCTTCTTGCGAGTTCCGTGGGACGGGAACCGCACGGACAATGAGGTCACTACTCTGGGTCAGTTTTAAAGCGTGAACCCTACGATGCATGCAAAGTGCTCATTTGTTTGACAACCGCTTTACCGTCAAATGGCGGGCCAATGCTTGCGAAGTGGCGACTCCGAGTGTTCTCGAGTTGCGTTTGAAAGGATTGCGTTGTGGCCCGTCGGCCCCTCTCCGGGATTCCCGCCGACCCCCCCGGGGGCTGCCCCGCTGCGCAGGCCATCCGCAAGAAGCAGATGATCAAGGAGGGCAAGCTGGACAAGCACGGGCGCCCCAACGACAACACCCCCGAGGGCTACGAGGAAGGGGCGGGGTGAGTGACCCTGTCGACGGACGTCCGGCACTGAACCCGCTCGTCCGGGACGTACAAGCTGTGCTTGCCGTCCACCTCGTGCGCTGCTTGGGAAATTGTGAAAAGTGTGTGCGGAGAGGCAAGCTTGGCACTAATGGAGAGAGGCTTAAATGTCTCTGGGATCATACGTCCGTGAAACGAGTAGTGTGCAGTTTTTTTTTTTTCCGTCATATTCTAGGGTTCTGGAATGTACACATTTTAGACAGGTATCTGTCTTGTTGGGTTATGGGGTATGAAAAAGAAACAGTAAACTGTATCTGCCAGAATCACTAGCAAAAAAGTGAACATCCTTCCTACACATATAGAGTTGGAAACAATCCCGTAGCTCTAGTTGATCACTAAGTATTTAGGAGTTACAATATCAGCAGACCTCGCATGGAATCGCCACCTTATTAATTTGTGCAGTACGGCTCGGAAAACGTTAGGATCTTTAAAGTGAAACCTAGGCCATACCACGAATCAGGTGAAATTGACTGGCTACACAACACTTATACGGCCCACCCTGGAATATGCCTGCGCAGTGTGGGTCAGTACCGACAGATTCGGATCAGAAAAATTAGAAAAAATACAAAAACAGGCTGCTTGCTTCATCCTTTCGAGGTAACACCGAATAGACTCCATTACTAGCATGCTCAAACAGCTCAGTCGCCAACCTCCGCACACTCGCCGAGAGATATCAAGGCTAAAGCTCTTTTATATCTTTTCGAAAGGCTTACTAAGTGTGGACACATGTCATTTTTTACAACCATGTATTACTAGACGAGTGAGTTCCGCAAATTAATTTTTAACAACCTTGTATGACTAGACGCAAGTTCCGCGAATTAATAATGACACATATAAGTATTCATTTTTTGTTAGTACAGTTGAAAGTTGGAACAAGCTTCCCGAAAGTGTTGTAAATTGTTATTCATTAGCCTTATTCGAGAAATGTTTACTTGGATTATTTTAGATTCTCATTTCTGTCGAGTGTGTAAAAAAGTGTTCTTGTTTGGATTAGGTACATTATTTGCTTGTGTAGCATGGTCTGAACCAGCATGGTTTTGCATATTGATATGAAATGTACAAGGTGTTAAGAAATGTGTGTATATCATATTGCACAATATGACATGTATGGAATTTGACGTTCCACTCCTGTAAAGGGCCCTAAAGGGTGCGCAGTATTTACAAATAAATTAAGAAAAAATTACGAATAAATGGTAATGAAAAGAAAATACTCCAACCAAAGCCCTACAAGACTATAAGAAAATAAAAACTGAAGAAGAAGCCAAGCAGGTTTTGAAACGTTGGGTTACTTTTTTGGGACTTTGGTTCGAGCAGTATTTTCTTTTTATTACTATTCTACGGTTCGAGTTCCGTTCACACGCTTAAAGGACTGCATTATGCTAGACGCGAGAAACATGCTCGACCAATCCTGCACGCAGCATATCGCGCCGCCAGATTCATCTGGATGGCTCGTAGCCTTGTCGGCATTCCACCGCGGGATGAGATGCAGGGTAGCTACGACGGGAACGCCGATGGTGGTGTCGCACGCGGCACCCATCATCGAGTCATTGAGAAGACTAAAAATGCAGAGCAAATTGCTCGGCACTCTTTATCGGTTAGGTTAGCGACTGGCTTAACGCTTGATAGCAATTCCTGGAATGGAGATGCCGGCGCAAACCCGGGTTTTAAAAACGTGTGACAAGGTGTCAAATTGCTATCTGCCAGATGCAGGGTAGATGCCCCACGAGGCTTTCCCGCCAAATGGCACCTCAACTCACGGCGATGTGTCGTGACAGGCTGGAAAGACACTCGCTTAATCATTAAATGGTCTGGGTTGGATTCCCGCTTTTTTTACTGTGATGGCTTCTTTCCCTCTGCTCAAAATGGTAGCAATGTCTGAAATAAGGGGTGTGACATCATCTCTGGCTCAGCAAATCAGCATCGAAATAATCGGAGGCTTCATTTTAGGGGCAAAGCTCCTTAGGGGCTAGCCATGTCCGTCCGTCCGGCGTCCGGTGCTCCTGCTCGTGAGCTCACGTGTTCGTGTAAAGCCAAAAAAAAAAAAGAGAAAAAAAAATGGTGAAAAAAAATATGTTTGCGCAGTCGACAGGATTCGAACCTGTGCGGGGAGACCCCAATGGATTTCTAGTCCATCGCCTTAACCACTCGGCCACGACTGCGGGACGAGCAGGGGGCTCTGAGATGTGGTAGTACTCTCGAGACCGGTTATAACGAAGTCGGTTATAACGAAATAGCGGCTACAGCGAAGAGATCACAATTTCCCGTTCCCTTTTGCACTTCGGTATAAACGAAGTCGGTTATAACGAAATGGCGGACATAGCGAAGTGATTTCCGATTCCCGTCGGCTTCGTTATAACCGGTCTCAACAGTAACTCAAGAGCTGGGGATGTCATGGATGAAACGTTGCATGTAGCCGCTCAACGTCTATACAGGAGAGGGCGCTGCGGTTAAATCCGTATATAATCGCGTTAAACTTTGCATGCATTGGCTCAACGTTTATAGACGAGAGGGCGCTGCGGTCAAATGCTCAAATGCGTATATAACCACGTTCCATACCACACATTCTCTTTCTGACATGGATGAAAACGAAAGAAAGGCTCGGCATGCTGCGGCTCAGCGTCTACGCAGACAAGCACCACTAGAGCTTCGCCCCAATCAACATCATTCACCACGTGGAGATGCGGTCAATTTTTTTCGGCTTCACAAATGTGCAGACCCCCCCTTCCTGACGAGACAAAGCACGTTTCACGTGAAAACAGTGACTTGCATCGCAGCACTGTAGACACTTCTAGAGGATGATTTGGCCACCCATCGTGGGTATGGAGGGGCTTCTCGAAGGACGTGCATTTATGGACCTTTTCTCTCCCCCAGGGAAGTTCCCGGAGCCAGCACAAAGAAGGTACGTGCACAGGGCTGTTCTTGGTTAAAGGGCTCGGAAGCGCAATTCCCATCGGTCTCGAGGGAACCTTCTGCTAACCGCCGTTAAGCGGCACACCCGTATAACCCGCATTTTTTTGTGTCCCAATGAAAGACATGGTAGGACAAAAGGAATAAGGGGATTGTAATAATGTGACGTATCGGGCTAGTTGGTTCGAAGTGAACATCTTGCATAAAAACTTGGACAAGGGTAAAGAAACACACATGACAGGACATACAGGCAAAGTGACAAGGGAAATCATTGAGGCTTTGTTTATCTCTGAACTTGGCGGGAGATGCGTCAGCAAGCCGTCAGTGACTTTATCTGAAAAAAAATTTGGGTACTTCGATGAACTATGAAGGGCATTACGTAGCCACTGATATGGCCTATCTTGACAAAAAAAATGTTGCTTGGTTGGCGCATGTGTGGTGTCTATTTTGTCCGATTAAGATGCTTTTTGTTTTCTCCTTTTCTTTTTTGTGTATTAAAAAACCAGTTGTTAGTTCAGCGCCGTCCTGTCGTGTGTCTTTCTTTACCCTTGTCCAAGTTTTTTTGCTGCTGTTCCTTCCCAAGATGTTCAATAAAGGGGACACTGTGAAGGGCATTGAAAATAATTTGGATCTACTGTAAAAACCCGCGTATAATATGAACCCGCATATAATACAAAGCATGATTTGAGGACCACGAAAAAAAAAAAGTTTCATTTGCGTATAATACGAAACAATTTAAGGACCGCGAAAATTTTCAACGTAAAATACAACCCAGGAAGTTTAAGAAAAACATTTGTTTGGCGTCGTAATTGAACCTTAATCACTGTCATCACTTCCATCAGACTCCTTGTCCGGCACCTCCTCCCTAGGGCAGTCGTCTTCAATGCCGTCGAGCGCATTTGAAATCCCGCACTCCTTGAAAGAGCGAGCGAAGCTAGAAACCCAATGTCGGCTCGCCAAAGTTCTCTCGCCTTCTCTTGCAGCAGCTTGATATTTACGTCGAGGTGCCGTTCATGTTGCTCTTTTACAAAGTCGCTGAGACTTGCCTCGACGTCGGCGAACACGTTATTCTTTGGGCCTCTAAAGCTTCTTCTCGTTCCGTTGCACGCGAACAGAGCTTGCTTTTGTCATCTCCATCTGCGGATGCTGCCTTCATTCATGGCGAATTGTCATCCGGCAGCCCTGTTGCCGATGTCTTCCGCAACCAAAAGGACTTTTCTTTTGAAGACGGCTGAGTAGTGTTTTCGCGCCGACGCTATTGCTTAGCCTGACTGTGGACGGATGGTGGTGCCTCGGACATTGTGATTTTAATGATGATGATAGGTGTTTCGAATGCCATATTGCTTCGAAACCGAAACTATGTCAAACTGCGTTAGATCGCGCCTCATCGAAGCTCAAAATTGTTGGGAACCGCATATAATACGAGCCGCAAATTTTACATAGCAAAATATGAAAAAAAAAAAAAAAAGAAAAAGCTTGTATGCGGGTTTTTATGATATATGAGGGTGAAAAAAATAATTTGTGGCGGCGCTTTTGCGGCGTGGCTGGAGGCCAGCGTGGGTGACCGGTGACCTTGTGTACAACCCTGCAGAGGAAGCACAGCACAACCTCCGACGCACCGGCTCTCGAGGCCAGCGAGGAGGAAGGGGCCTCCGTGGCCAAGGAGAAGAAGAAGAAGAAAAAGAAGAAGAAAGACTCCCAGGACTCGGAGCAGGAGGTGAGTACAGCTTGTCTCTTCACCTGGGCTTCGATTTTGGTCACCGCGAGAGCAACAGCGAGATCTAATTCGCCTTTCATAGACAGTTTATCTGCTAATGCGAGCAAATAACGAGGTTTGTTTGCTACAAAGTGCCATTCGCAGACGGAAATAAAACAGGAAAACACACTGCATTGTCTGCTAACACGGCAGAACGAAAAAGTTTATCGTCTGCTATGATCCAAGTGTGAGATCGGAAGCAAGCTGAAATTGTGATTGTCTGCTATTTGACGTTTGAAGCTATTGACAGCCCGTGCTTCTTCTTCACAAGTTCTTCTGCTGCCATACGCAAGCAGACATCAACCGGTGGATGAAGGAGTACCAAGGGCAACCAGATCAGAGGCACCTCTCTCCCTACTTGTATATTGGTGAGACGTTCTCACCAAAATACGTTCTCATCAAAATATTGCCCGATGGTGTGCTCACAAACCTGTCAAAAATGCCTCGGTTGAAAGCTGTAAAGAGCAGCCGAGAATGCTCTCACCCTGACCCACATCGAACCCCTGGTTGCGCCCCAACAGCTCAAATCTGCCAAGTCGGTTTCTGCCTGGCAGAAAGGAGCATGTCTGGGAACTGATCCCGCAGAACGAGAGGGTGTCCTCTCTGGCTGTGCATCGAGTCCCAACTGCCCTAGCTAAATAGGACATCTCTGGTCAAAGTTCATAGCGCTCACCAGGACATTGTGAGAGCTCTTAGAGCATGTTGCCTTCTAACTACATGACCAAAATCAAGATATGCTATAGCCGTTTCAGTGCAACTTTCAATAAGTCCTGTCTTTGAGTAGATAGTGCAGAACTTATTTGTACAACTTGTTGTTTGGCTACTGTCATTGATTAAATTTACAGTTAGCACATGCAGAAAAGACCATGTTCTTGCGCACACATAGGGCATACACACTTAAAGGCCTAGTAAAATAAGCTACTGTAATTCTCTCCTTTTAAACCACCGAGTTCACTCAACAACAGAAATATGTGCGAGGCCTATTTTATTTAAGAAGAATTGAAAATCGCAATAACACCATTTTTAAAGAACTAACAAAAGTTTCCTACTTTTTTTCATAAATATAAAAATCATACATTCTAACCAAACCTCGATAGCTCCATTCTACATATTCTGAAGTACATATATGCATGCCAAATTTTGTTGTCATAGGATAATATTAAGAAGATGCCCTAAAATTGCATAAAAAAAAGAACACGTTTGAGTGTTATCATATATGTGTAGCAACACTCTTATGTGGCAGAAAAAAAAGATAATTTTTTTTGCGAAAATTTGAAGCTACAGAAGACTGCAATGGAGAGGAAACATCTAGGCCTAGTTCTCAACATAAATGTAATGACGGGCGACGTCGCAATTAGATAAACCACGCACAGAAAAAAATGGCTCAAATTTTAGCTGTTCTGGGTTGTTGGAAGGTCTTCGAATGCATATTTGACAAACTTCGCCATCATAAACGGCACTTCTTATTTTTATGCATAAAATATGAAGGTTCAAAGATAATAAAACACAATGAATCACACAATAAAATGTTTTTGCAAAATACAGTAATCCCTCATTACAACTAAGTCAACGGGACGGCAGAAAAATTCTATATAAGCAGTGATTCGATGAAAGTGAGAGCCAAAAAAACAGTGCCAGCAGCCTTCCAGGTGAACGGGAACACTGAAGATCACTCTGGCTGTATATTTAATCGAACAAGCCTCGGTTATGAACAACAAGCGGCGGCTTCACCGAGTAAAAAACATAATTAAGTGGAGTTTGTCGATAATTTCATTTGGACATCAGTTTTCAAACTGCTCCAGGCATCGCAAGAACACTGTCGTCGCCGCTGCACTCCACTTTGTTTCGAAGCAGCCGTAGAATGTTTCGTGTCTCTGCAGTCGTCGGCGTTTCCCGAAGTGTCTTTCCGACATCCCTTCCTGTTTACCCTGGCCACACGCAAGGTTTACGATCGCAGCTTCCGTGGCAGGAGCAACAACGGGAACGTCCAGCATCGACAAGCGCGAACGAATGAGTTATCATCAGTGGCTTCGGCGACATGTTTTCACAATCTTCTAAAGAGACCATTGCAGCCCTGGGAATCATGCGCCAGATCGGCAGGCATGCTCACGAGAAAAAATCCGACATGCGCAAAGCAGTTGGCAATCTTTCATCTTCGGGTCGCGGGCCTGCTTTCTCTTGCATGAGAAACTTCTCGAACCCGTCCAGTATGCCTTGCTTGTTCCGTAAAACGGTGGACAGTGTCGAACAGCCGATGCCGGAAGGTTGAATTCTTTGGTGATTTCAGATTTGGGCCGGCCAGTTTTCTCAACCTCGCAGATGTAAGCGTCTTCCAGTAAACACTCCCACTCCCATATGACGCACGTGCGCGCAGTAGCACGTGGTACTAGTAATACGCTGCACGGGCTCTTGAAGGGATGACCTTCTCTGGGCTCCAACTCTTCCTTGACCCGATTCCGACAGGAGTTGGGGAACGTTGGCCGCGGGCGCCGTGAGTAGCGTTGGAACGGGGACGCTGCTCCTGCTGCTACCTGCCCACTTCGGCGCATCGGTATCGGAAGCGGCGCTCTGCCCTCCTTCACCCGTTTGTTCCGTTTACTTGTTTGCCGTTCTCCCAGTTGCTGTTTATCTGAGTGGAGAAGGGGAGGGAATGGAAAGGTCTCCTTGCGCCTCCGTGTAGGCTTGCGTGCTTTCGGCACCTCGGCCTTCGTAATAAGCGTGGTCGGCTGCCGATACATTTCGAATAATCTAGTTCAAAATGCATGCATTTCAGTCGGGACTATGTTGTACTTCAATAGAAGCGATAATTCGAAAAAAGCGATTTCGTTATAATGAGGGATTACTGTATTGTAATTTTTTGCCCTGCATCTTTTAAGCCCAGTAACTGGTAGAATGTACAACATGTACTGGAGCTAAAGTTGAAGCTTGGGTGAGTTGGTACTGTCATATATTGTGCCAGAGAATGGCGACACGGTGAATTGGTACGAGAAAGGGTTTAATATGGCGATCGAATCGGAGCCGGAATACATTCTGGGGGCGGGGCTCGAGGCCAGTGTTCATGCGCACGAGCAAGTGCGAAGAGGAGGAAATCGGTTTTCTGCCTGGCAGAAGACGATTCTGCAGGTCAGCCTTTAAAGGGGCAGTGCAACAATTTTAATGTTGAAAGAATTTGCAGCTTTTATTTTATTGTTTACCTTGGCACAAGTGAAAGAAAATGCGCCACCTTCCCCCGAAGTATCGCACTTCCGCCTCATAAATGCAAAAGAAAAGAAAAAAATTTTTTTTTTCCGGATTTGGAATTGCATGTTGAGACATTGGAATTGCATGCGTGTCATCGGAACTACGGTATTACATCGTTGGGAGTACATAAGTTTTTGTGGCTTTATCTAATGGAAGTCGACAAGCCCATTCCCCCGTGGCGAAGAGTCCTTTGTCTCGACGGCTCACCGTGACCTAAACGGGTGCTCCATTGTAGCCGAACGGGACATCTAAAAGTGGACAATTGGAGAGGGAGTGCTGGGGGCTTCGAAGACTGTACCAACCCGATACTCCCAGTGACGTCGCTGCACACCTCACTCGAAGGACAATGTGACCCTACCTTTGATTTGTTTTATGGTTTTTCCCTTATAAAAACTGGCGCACGCAAGAAGAAACTGTTTTCTATTCTTCATTCTATGGGGGACGGGTGCAAATTCTTGCAATTAATTGGCCAAAGTCCGAAAACGGTTGCACCGCCCCTCCCGCGCTACAGTGCCTGAAATGCGTCTCCAACCGGTGCGTTTAACGTCCTATGCCACTCGGGCTTCGGAAGGGGTGTTCGAGCGGCTACAGTCGTGCCGACGGATGTTGCGATCCGGGCGGTTGGTCGTAGAAGTTCCGGCAAAAAGCAAGAGTGAGCGTTGCCGTCGTTTCTACTCCCGACCGCAGAACGGGCATCCGCCACATCAACCGCCGCTGGGTCTTTGAGGCAACAGAACGACGCGAGCGACCTGGTCGGGCAGAATTTAAAGGACCGCAAACAAGGACATGCATTCCAGGCACCGTAGTCAACACTGCCGGGTTTCAAAGGCTCGTCTGATTGTGTGCCCGCATGTCTTGCAGACGCCCTCCAAAGGAGAGAAGAAGAAGAAACACAGGACGGAGGAGTCCGACTGAAGAGCTGCACTGGGACCCATTCCACCCTGTATCTATCCTCCCCAGTAAATGGCTCTCGCCTGTTTTTAGACATGGTCCATGTTCAAGCGCAGCATTTGTGTGGCTCGAATTGATAGAACCTCCCATTGGCTCGCATGCTGCATAGTTCCAAGGAACACCTCCCCACACTCCATGGCGCTGCGGCCGAGGTGCCGAGAGGATCAGAAGCTGCTGCGGCGCAGAGAGACATTCATGCTTTTGCATTTACAACTCATAGAAAGTGCTTAGGTGTCCTTGGAATTTTTTTTTAACTGACGGAAAAGCATAAGTGAGTGTAGTTGATGGGTAGTTACATGCACGAGGCGCGTAAATAGCAGATGTCGCACATTCCACCATGCGTGTGTGCATACTTGCAGGTAATATTCAACATTTATAAAATGTGTACAAAGTTAACCGAGCTGCTGGGCAATATGATTGGTAATGCTAAAAATTGCCGAAAAACCCTAGTTTTGCACGCGTTGTGGTGTCTTATTTGCCTAACACGAGTAATACAGAGTCTGCAAATGCACTTCGTTCAAGATACTACAACGCTTTATTACGTAGAACATGTGCTAAGGATTGCGGGCGCGTGCCCAATCTATGCTCGAAGCGACAGCGCAAGCTCCCGCTAGCAATGCAGTCTTTGCAGGGAGATGTGGATTCTATCGTGCGTTTGATCTCGGCTCTTGCTACAATAAATGAGTAAATGCGATGTATTTTTGCAGTGCATGCTGATGTCCCAAAATATTCAAGACTACATTGGCATTTTTTTTAATCGTCTGCGTTCAGCGTAATTGGAGAACGCTTGTCTTCACACCCAAGCGATTCCAACTCTGCTCACGTTATCACATTTGCCGATTGAGACGGCTTCCCGTGCTTTACAACTCCAATAAAAGTGTTCAAATGCTAGCTTCTTCACATTAAAAAAAAAAATTAAAAATTAAAAATTCTTTTACGCAGGCGCGCGCACCTTGTGAGTCTCGCACAAACATGGCGGCGGGGCACGGAAGGAGGATTGCCCTTGATGGAAAGGAGGAAAACGTGGGGAGAGGAGGAATTGCGCTACCTTTCAGTATATAGGGTCCTTACAGCAAATGGCAGCCTGTTGCAGGTCCGGTGTCCCATGCTTGTCTGTGGGAGTCACACTTGTTTCTAAAGTCGTTTTGTGGGTTCGCCAGGTCATGTAGAACTCTGCACTTGCGGTTTGCATTGCTTAAACACTGCTTCATAACCGACCCTAGTTTCGTGCCTCAACGGCAGCAATAGCAGTTTCATGAACGCATTGAAGCAAAGAGAACTCTGGCACGGTGTTCAAGCTAGCGTCTGCCAAGGTCAGAGCACCCGGGCGCACACCCTTTTTGCTCTCAGCAGAAAAAGCACCCGGTAGCCGTGGGAACACCTCGTTTCTCATTTCCTCAGTTGCGACGTCTGGACGGCGGAAATGCTGTCGGCCGAGGCTGCTCAGTCACGTGCTAGTATATCTGGTCAATCACGTCGCAGCGTTTGCCGTGCTGTGCCTTCAGCCACATGTACTATCTTACACTGTGGCCCGAGTGCACACCAGGATGTGAGGGTCCAAACTGAGCAATTTTTTGTGGAAGAACAGTGGTGTCGGAAGAAGGCCAGAAAGGGGGCCGAAATTCCACTCGGACTTGGCGCATCTCCCGGCAGGAGCACTATTGAGTTCAAATGCAGCCTTGCGGCCTTGAAGAGGTGTGCACAAACAAGGGCAGTTGCTTGAGGTCCCGTTACGCTGCGTGATCTGTCAGAAATGAGAGCGAGTCTCCGACACACTTCCTCCTTGGCGAGGCGCCACAGTTCAGACACCTCTCCTCTTTGAGTGGGTCTCACTATATCGTCCCTGACAGCTGAAAGAAGCGCAATCATGATTGGGGAATTGGCCGACAAGAATGCCTGAGAACATGACACGAAGCAAAAAGCGTTAAGGCCCGTTCACACACTTGCGACCTCTTAGAACCGAGTGCCTTGGAACCTCTTAATATCTCTTACCACGAGAGGACACACTGGTGCCATCTATTGGGTAGCAGTGTAAACTTGGCGGTCCGGCATATTTTCTATTTCTCTCGCGCATTATCCTTTCTTTCTTGGCTCAAAACACTTTTGTCAGCGTTATAAACGAGCCTTTCTCATAGGTATTACACACATTTGACCTCGGAAGTTCCGCAAAACCTTCGCTCTTGTGAAATGCAGTTCCAGGGTCACCAGTGTGTTCTCTCATCCTAAGAAATTTCAAGAGGTTTCAACGGGTCTCCCCTCTCTCGGTCGTGCTTGGTTGCAAGTGTGTGAACGGGCCTTTAGCGACGTCCGCGACCAAGAGCGTCGCTGTGGTTGCAATTGGCGATTGCTCAAACCTCTTTCTTCTCTCTCTCTCGCAGCTAGCCCACTACCTTGCCTTTGGGGGTATTGCAACGCTATGCAATGAAGGCAGCTTTTGCAACCAGCTTCAGAGCGTGTAGGTACCTAGAAAACATGCCCTTCACTCGGCACTATATACTTGGTTTCACTTTCAGAGCACAGTCAAAGGCTAGAAGGTATGCAAGACATACACACACAGACCCAGATAGCACTTTTTATGTCTGGTTGGATTTGGAGCCTCGCAGAAGATGACAGTGACCTTGTGCGTTCAGCCGTATAATATATAATAGCCGATTTTGGTCAGCCGAGAAGACTCTGTTGCCAGTTGCACTGCTTAGCTTGCCAAACAGCAGTTTAACACGGCAGAACGGAGAAGCTGTAGCTCTGTCACTTTCTGCTCCAGGGAGAATATGGCGCTGCAGAAAACCACTTGTACTCTGGATTGCGTGCCAAATCTCTTGGCTGTGCTTTATTTTCTGCATGTACAGCGCCCTGGGAATGAGATGGGAGTTTGCTACTTTGAGTGGGTCTCTGAATCCCCCCCGCCCCCCCCCCTTGAGATCACTCTCTTCGTTGGCACGTCCCAAGCACGCTAAACCCCCTGTGCAAAAGAACCTCAAACGAGACTGCCGTTGAATACAAGTTTCCACCCCTTATTGTAAGGGAACATTTATTTTGTCGCTTTTTGCGCATCTAGGTAAGCGAGTTTTTTTAATTATGGCGCTTGCTCGGTACTCTGCAGTGGCTTCATAAATCATTGTTCGCATTCCCTTTTTAACAGAAAAAATTGGTGCTTGTCAATAAATATAGACTTTTTGTACAAACTGAACCTTAGAAATAAGTGACCATGCTTTCTTTTGGTTCTTAATACTCGCACTGGCCTTCGAAATTCCCAAACTGCCACGGGAAAAAGTGTAACGCAAGATACTCAAGTGTCCTCAGCTTGAGTTGGGGCCACTGCATACTCTCCAAGTTGTGGAATTCTGAAGCTTGCTCTCCCGATCACGCTGCGATGCTTCCTTACAACACTAATATTAGATACTTCTCAAAGAAAGCACGCACGGACCGTGCTCCCGCTTGTTTGCCACCACCAGCATGGTTGCCTCGCAGTCTCCAGCGTCTGGTAAATGGACCCGGCCTTGCTAGAAAGCACGGCCCCGAGAATATGCAGTGACCTTGACCATTTTTTAACCTTGAATTGTAAAAAGGAATCTGACTCGAGGAGTAGTGCCTGCACACTGTCCAAAAGGCACAAAGTAAATGTAACGCAATTTCTGGACTGGCTCGGTTTAAAAAATAACTGCGGTGCCAGCCTCGTTCAAAGCAACAGCTACAAAGATAATTTACAACAAAGGCGCGAGTATTTTAGACGGAGGATTTCGACGACAAACAAAGACGTAGCGAGTGCGGAAAATTCCAAGGAGGAAAAAAAGTCCATCCGAGAATCGCCCATTTGTTTGGGGTTCGGAAAATTGTGCCCTCGACGGAGATAGTCTTGGCACGCCCCGCCACGCTGGTGGACGGCAGCCACCCGGGCTGTCGGATATGTCTGCGTCGACGACGAAGGAAAGGCACCTTGGCTCGAGCTGCGCACAGCTGAAAGAGCGTATCACAAGGTTGGTTCAACCCCCAACAGCGACTCCCCTTGTGGCGTACGCAGTTTCAACCAGTGGCAGGAGGCATTCGTTGCTCGAAAGAGCCTACGAGATTTTGCTTCGACGACGCGTGCCCTTACCCAAAATGTTTGTCCACAGTTTCAAAGAGCGTCACACGTGGGCACAAAGAGTCCCGCACCATTCTTAATGGAGCGTCTGCACGACCGCGGCTGCTGTAGCCGTGGACGAACTGCGGTCTCTTGCCACGGGATCGCCGAGCTGGCGCAGCGTCTGGGTCGGTGGGGTGCCGCACCGGCCACCCCTCGGTGCAGCCCCCTGCAGCGTGGTCACGTCGTGTTGGAGTTGTCGCTGCCCGTGGCAGCACCACTGCCCGGGGCCGCGTCGCTGCCGCTGCTGTCGCCCACCCTTAGCTTCTTCATGTAGGTCTTGAAGGCCTGCCGCTTGTTGCAGAACCAGACGCGCACCACCTCGCGGTCGTAGTTGAGCTCCTCCGCGAGCTCCGTCATCTCCGTACCTGCGAGGAGAGAGCATCGAGACTTGGTCGTCTTCGGTCGAGCGCTCCGCACCGAGACCAAAAACCTCGTCCAAGTGGTGTCTGTCAACCAAAACATTCATATAACTGTACTCGGCGTCAACTTTCCCGCGCATTATTGTCAAGGCGAGCAAGGTCTGCTGCACTCCAGCGCCGTCGAAGCCACTTGCGCGAGCGTGTGGCTTCGTTGGACGTCTCCTTCGTGCGCATGTGAGTGAGGTGCAGGACGAAGCCATGGAAACTACGCTGGTCTTGACAACCTTGAGCAAAGAAGTTGACGCCGAGTACAAACAGATTGGAAACTAGGGTGCTTTAACTTGCTGCATTAGTTGGTTGGTGCTCGACTGTTACCATATTTTTTCGAATATAGGTCAACCTTTTTTTTTCGGAAATGTCAAAAATTAAGGGTCGACCTATAACCGTGACCAACAAATTTCGCGACCCTACCGAGGGACATGGAGCTATCGAATCACCTAGCCGGCTTTGCCGTAGAGCTGCGCCGCTTCTTGTTTCAAAAAGCTTTTGGTGCACGAAAACAGCCGCAAGAGCAGAAACCGACAGCCCCCCGCCTTGGCCGCCGCTCGCGCGCATCCCTCGGGCGTCTGGTTTCGCCATCGCGCCTGTAGCGTTCCCCTCGCTCGGCAAGGGGAGGGAGAGGAACGCGATGCGCCCTCGAAAATGTGCACAAAAAAAAACAACAACAACAACAGAGGTTACTTTAGCTTGTTGCTTGCGGCGGCTCGGCTCGCGTGTTGCTCACGGCGCGGCGACTCCGGCGTTGCTCGCATATTTGTGTTTGGTCTTTCGTCGCTTCGCCCGTCTCCACCTTCATTCGTTTCTTCTTGTAGTCATTATACAACGGACGGTGTCAGGTATTGTTGCGAATTTGCAAGGATGTCTACCAAGCTGACGAAGCTTCGGACGACGATGACATGTCCGGAAGTTCTGACGATGATTAAGTTTTCGGCATCGCCCTGCAATTTAGCCGAGAGTGCTGTAAATAAGGGTTTGTTTCTTTTGCCCTAACGTTCCCCTGTTCCTAAAAAAAAGGTCGACCTATATTCAAATTATTTTTTTTTTTATTCTCGGTGGGTTCAATAAATAGTGGTCGACCTTTTTTTCGGGTAAATACGGTAGTCTAAGGCCTCATTCACATAGCCGTCGCCTCTCCCACCCCGGCACCGTCACGGGAGCACGCCGGGACGGGGACGCGACGGTAGGGTGTCCGAACAGGCCGCGCAAGCAAAGCGACGGAGGCCGCGACGGCAGGATTGGATTGGATCGGATTGCTTATTCATTCAACTTAAATTACAAAATAAAGAGATAATTGTGCCTGAACAGTAGTGCGCACGTTTCTTTTTTTGTAAATTAAAGATTTGCGTCTGCTACCAGCAATTCCCGGCGAAAAGGAACAAGAAAAACAACGCAACAAGCGTTGGCTCACTGTTGGCAACCGAACGATGAAAAATCTTCCAAACTTAGCGAAACTTTTCTATTTTGTGATTGGTCGGTTTTCGATGGGGGCGGGACTCCGTCATCTGCCGGGAAGCCGGGACGCCGGTGCCGTAGAGCAGCTCCAATACGTCGCCCGGCACCCGGCGGGCACAGCTTTCCATCGAAAACCGGGCCGAAAACCCTCTCCCCTGACGGGAACGCCCCTCGCGACGGTGACGGGATGGGAGAGACGACGGCTGTGTGAATGAGGCCTAACTTATCCGTGGGATGGTGCTCGTTAGTCTATCGAATGTGCCTGGTAAAGTAAACAGCAGCAAGCTTCCAATAGTCGGTGGATGCGAAGGTTGTATCTCGCGAGGGCAACGTCATGTGCAAGGCCGTTAATTGGAGTTGCCCAATGCGCAGGGGGTACCCATTAGTCTAACCCCCATTTTTCTCGACCGAGAACCAAGGAATGACCAGGGAGTGGCTCGTAGTTACACATCAATGGGTGGCTTAGAGAGTAGTCCTGAGGACTCTTGCACGAACGGTTGAGAAAATCTGGGAACCCACGAGGGAGCTCTGGGAAAACTGTGTTCCTAGGAACCCAGTTTGATAGCCCAAGGTTATCGGCACTCCATTCCACTATTTTCTCCTAGGCCGGTGCTTGGTGCAAAGCGTGCACAATTGACTATAGTTACGACGAGAAAATGCGATGTCGTTTCGCTCCGTCGGGGACGCTTGTGTGGGACGGCAAAGCGATTTGAGAGGAAGCTTGGGACAACTGGGGTCACCTGAGGGGTGCCTGCTGGTCTCGAAGAAGCGGTTGAGCACCTCCAGGGCAGCCGGAGTAAAGGAGGTGCGCTGCTTGCGCTTCTTGCTTGGCTCGATGCCCACCAGGTCAGAGGCGCAGCGCTCGCCGTTGCGGTAGCGCTCCTCGGCTTCCCGCATCCAGCGCTCCAGCACGGGCTTGATCTTCTGGGCGCTCTTGGGCGTGATGTCCAGCTTCTCGAACCTGCCAAAGGGAGCGTTGTCTAAGGACCTCCACCACACCAGACGTCGGGCGGGGGCCAGCTTTAACGACTTTTTTAATTAGTGAAAATTGGCTCCGTGCACGAACCACAGGGGGCGTGAGGATGATGCGCATCGTTCTCATTGTTTGTGACGTCACTATCAGGACAGACTGTGCAGATCTTGGATCCCTCGGCTCGTCAGCTCACTTCATGCACTGTTTGGGTAATGCACAGTAATGCCTGTTTCACACGGTGTGTTCATTTGGTGAAGTAATATTTGTAGTAGGACATTTTAGCAAAGCTTGAAAACATGGCACGTGTAGTCATGCTAACAAAAGCTTTTGGCACTGTGGTGTTGAAGCGCTAGGATGGTGGTGTGCTGTCCTCTACCCCAGTACAAAAATCTGGATAATGAAAATGGAATATCCAGCACTTTACCCCACGACAACATCTACCATGGCGAATAGGGTGTATATTTTATTATGATTCTGGAAAAGGTATATCACATCAGGAAAGCGAAGTTCGAGAACCTCGCACGTGTGTAGTAAACACTTCAGTGAAAGCGACTTTGTGTATTCTGTTGGTTACAATGTGTTCTGCGAGTGCTGGTCTCTTATTAGTTTCAAGTTCATTTCAAAGAATTGTGAATTTGTGAACAATTCTTCGTAAAAATTGGATAGAACAAATTAATCAATTGCCTGTATTTGAAGTTAGAAGTTATGAAAACTTCTGCTTTTCTTCTGTTGATGAGCATTTGTTTGTCAGCAACTGTAGAGTCACGCTTGGATAGAAACGTCGGTATCTGCAAGTTCAATGTAGCTAAAACAAGTATGTGGCGCTTTGAAACACAACTGTGCATGAGATGACAGCATGTCATTTACTCTGGTGAACGCAAAACCTTTTTCTACGGGATCCTCCACAGATCCGAAAAGACAAGAATCGGAGAGGCTGTGAATAGCCCTGAAGCACGCCGCACAAGCTGTGATGTGAAGTTCCAGGCTTGTTTTTGAACATTTTAGAGTTTTGTAGCGTTAGCCGAGGTTAAGCATTTCGCATGGCCCTCATAATGAGCCGCGCTCATTACGCGGAACGCGTGGCGGCGACGCAGAGCTCCGCATAATGAGCACGCGTAATGAGCACGGCTCATTATGAGAGCCATGCAAAGCAGCCGCCTCGCTTGCCTCGCCGGTGTGCGCATTCCAGAGGAGTGACGTCATAGCCGCGGCAGACTCACTGGCGCCGCCGCGTGCCCAGCTGTGCGCCTCCGTTGTGCGGTAGCCAAGTCTGACGCTGCACCGGAGCCGCTTGATAGCATCTCTCATTTTGTGCGCATAAGCTCATGCTACGTATATCCTGGCATAGCCGAGCTAAGCCACCGCAATTTTTTAATGTATAAAGCGAGTCGCTGTTATTAATTAGAAAGACCTCTGACAAGAACGTCCTACACATTTTTTAATAAATAAACCGCTTTTAATTTGCATATATGCAAACTAACATAGCAACTCTGTGCTGTCATAGAGCACATCGTCTGTTCGCATCCTACTTTGCTCCATCATAGGAGAGCACCCGCGAGGTGGCGCTACCAAAACATCTCGTCGCCAATAACATACCATATCAATTTGAAACTTGCTGAGAGCTACATTCTTGAAGTATGACGCCTGAAGACGGGAACAGAAGAAAATAGATGCTAACAGGACAAGGCATACTTTCAACAGAATTTTATTTTGGAAACACGAGCGAAACATAAAACATATGGGCTAAAAATTGTAAAGATGAAAAGGCTATGTCCCCTAACGCGCAACTTGCTCATTGCGGATATATGCAAACTCCTTGTCGGAGTGACATCCTTGCCATGCAATTTGGTAATTTCATGAATTTCATGTGCGATTTTTGTTTTGAATTTGCTCGCCACTTTAGTTCCTTTAAGAGCTGGTTTGCATTCACAGCGGCCACAATGTATTGTCAAGTGACCAGACGGGGACTGTCTAGTAGCTGCCAAGTGCTCTCTTATTCTGTCATTGATGCACCTGTCTGTCCCCGTCTTTAAGCATTTCACTTAAAAAATGTACAACCAACTGCTCCAACTTGCCATCCTATACTGAGAGCTATGTCGCAAACCACTAAATCTGAACTGCAGACCGATTTTGTGCGCATGGTTTATTTTTCTGGGTCCTGAAAAGGCACCCAACTTCAATGCGCTCATGCAATTTTTTTTTTTTTTTTTTATCTGCATTTATTTTTTGTTTTTGAAAAGTTACCATTTGCACCTGTAGCAGAAGTGGTAGCTTTAATGCACTACTGCACTTCCCATGACCTCACAGTCTTTCTAAAAGTGACCTATTTAGTAGTTTTTGACGATGCTCATCAAGTTTGTAATTGGAACCATGTGTTTATATTCACTAATTAAAAAGTGACTTGGAAACTTCTAGTTAAATAACAGACTTATCCTGATGATTAGTCCCATATATTATGTACCCCTGGCCATGTAACTCTCCTGCATAAAACACATTGTGTAGCTTTTGTGACGTTTTTAGGAAAATCTGTAAAACCTATAAAGCGGCTTGTATATATTTATTGGTGCTAAGTTTCATGGTACTAGTATTAATCCCGATCTCCCACGCAGAAAATTAATGACAGCCTCGTTTGGGAGCTCTGCTTCGGAACTTGCGCATAGCCCCTCGACCGGTGCGCATAGCCCCTCGACCGGTGCCCCAAAATAAGAGTGTCTCCACCCCGGGGGGTCAACCGGCCAGCTCTTTCAACAAGTGGCAGCGACCAGAAGGCGGCAAGTCGCAGCATGTCGGGTGCTCACCGGCAGATGGCGCTCTGGCTGTAGGAGGGCCCCTCGCTGGAGCTGAGGGCCAGCCCCACCTGGGTCTGGGTGAGCCCCAGGGAGAGGCGGCGCAGCTTAAAGGCCTTGGCAAAGTTCTTGATCTCCTCCAGGTTGATGCCGTCCACTATGTTGGCGTCCGTGTGGCTGATGGTCACTGCATACGGGCAGGTGCCGCTTGGTCACTGCATACGGGCAGGGGCCGCAACACGCCTCGGCCATGTTGCTTTGGCACACCCGTCCAATTCTATGGCCTAACATAAAATACCACGCGTGTATCGACGTCCCGATCCCACCCGCTACTCTTAAAACATTTGAAAATGTTAGCGAAGGAGACATCAAGTGCCTGCCCCAGACTTCCGAGCTCACCTAAGCTAAATGAGACGCTCCTCCGCGTGAGGCGCCTCTCCTGACAAGCGTGCATGGCAGGTGTGCCGGTGCAAAGCAACCAAGACTAGCCTATTGTGCGCCTCTTGCGCTTCAGGCCCTTATTGAGCACCCATCCCCCAGATTTTCACAATTATCTCCAAATTTTGGATGGGCGCTTGCTCAGTGTTTACAGTAGCTGCTTGGTTGCTACAAAAACATTTACAAAAGATCAAGCTAAATTTCCAATTCAGCATGTTTGCTTGATCTTGATCAGAGTAACGCAGATTTGAAAATAAAAGTTCAGGTGCTGCTTCACATAGCTGCAAACATTTTAGTAACTCTAACTGTAAAATAACCTAACGGAGCCACAAGCATTCCTGGCAAATTGATTTCACTACAGATGGATTTGATGTCTCGCGTGCAGAATTGTCCGCATTCCCGTGGGATCGTTGTGCTATCGGCCGGGGCCGCCTTACCGGGTGACGTGGGACCGCTCGTCTGCGCACCAGGCTCCGCCGCCATCACCAGATCTGCAAGAGGGCAGCAGCATTCTGCTCGTTACACGATGGCACAAACCGGTGCCTCCAAGAAGCTCCTCGCAAAGCATCTGCTCCTAGCTTCCCTCCAATGTTTCGCAGCTGCCACCGAGAAATCCTGTCCCCATTCACTCCCCTGCCTACAGCAAAATGTAAAATACATATCACATTACAGACACAGCAAAGACTCCAAGCGTAGAGCTGGACGCACGCTCGAGTCGTCCAAATATTGAATCGAAAGTCAACACTGCCTTTGGCAGTAAAGGCTGCACGACAAAGACCGCAGGCGCAGATTAACAGGAGACACCCTGCCGAAATGCGGGACCTCCGCAGGGGGATGCTGCTGCCTAGAGTTGCCCTCGCGTGATACCCACACTCTGCTCAAATGCACTGCGCCAAGACGCGAGGCATTCTGGAACCTGCGCTTGCCAACATGTTGCACCGGGTCGGGCTTTAGCTGCCTTCTCCCGAAAAGAGACTGGGAGAAAAACCGACAATTCCTCGCCCTCTACCTCCAATGCAATCCGAGCCCACTTTTGCCGAAGGAACTCCTACAGATAGAACAAAAAGAAATGGGCAAAACGAATGGCCAAATACCAAAGTGCCAGTATTTCTCGAGAAATAAAATGCGTTTGCTGTTGGAGAAGGTTCACGCCAGTCTCGGCTTGACGAGTTCTGCCGTATCTTATCACACAGTTGCGGGTTCAGCCTTCCTGCATCTCGGGACTACCGTGGAACGATTGAGACGGGGAGACCACCCGTAGAAGGGGAGGGACTCGCTCGACCTAGTCAGCATTGCTGACTCGGTCGAGCGAGGCTGACTAGCGAGGAACCCACCTAGAAGACGGGCGCAATCCCCGACCCGCCCGATCACCCCGAAGTTAGACAAGAATTGCAATGACGCATCCTTCTTGGCATAGCACCCGTGAGACGCTGCAAAATGCGCTAGCAGTGATGCTGATGCGAGCCAGGCAGCACTGCGGGGATCCACTAGTAAGCGCTTTTGGGAAGGCCTCGTCTCATAGGTGGCCAGTCTGGCCGCGTGCTCACCTTTGGGTGGTATGGGGGGAGAGGGTGCCAGCAGCCCCCTAACCGCCAGCTGCCCTGTCTGGGTCGGGGCCGACACGGTGTCGACCTTGCACTGGGACAGCGACAGCTGCGCCACACACACGGCACGCTGTAGCACACACCCATGTTCCCGAGTGGTTTGGATCAAACATACATAGTGCATTTGGGCTGTCTGTGCAACGCCCAAATGTGGGTACAAGCCAAATATGTAAGGCGCGGGAATTATTTTACGCGCATTCGTACAAACTACACTGTAAAGGTATCCTTAAGGTGGGAGCATCATTCCTAGAATACCTAAAAAATGATATCCTCAGCAGAATTGCAGACTTTGTGTGCTAGAAGTGCACTTCATGTTCGAAAAAAAAACAGTACTCGCCGATTTTAGAATGTAGATCAGTACTGGAAGGTCTCAAAATGATTCAAACTTTGCATGCAAATTTCGCTCCGTAAAGTGGGCTCTGCCCATGGCACACATGCATTGCAGAGGGGCAGCCCCCGTGCATTCTGCCACACTTGCACTAAGCACCGTCGGTCCTGCTCACATGAGTTGCTGTATCCTATGGGGCTCTGCTTTCTCTCACGATGCCACTTGCTCCGGCAATGCCGAGCAACCACTGCCTTTGCCCTCTGCCTTCACTTTTCTGTCCCGTCTCTAGCGTTAAAAAAGAAAAGGCTCTCGCTTGCTAGATGCACTGAAATTGAAGAACATATATTGAAAGAATGCTTGTTTGAAAACAGGGACTGAGAAAAGTTTGCAGAAGAGGCATCTGTAACAGACGACCCACGTGTAGCGAGAACGGAGCTCTCGCATACTTTTTGAGCACCCTCGAGCAGTTCCAGATGCGACGGCAATCACTGCTTGCCAGTATGATTTCTGCTGCTCAAGTCACTGTTTGTTGGAGATTTCAAACCTGTTTCAAGCTTAAAAACTAATGGACATGTTTTTATAAAGCATACATACAATGTTAAAAGCAGTTTTTATACCATACATACCCCAGTAAGCAAGCTGGTTTTCTTTCATTCTCCATGAACTCGTGAGTGGGGTTAAAACTGCAGTGGCATTTGTGACTAGTTGCCAAGAGATAGTGCTTAGGTTAAAGCTACCCCAGCTGGGTATTGCTCCCTGTGGGAGCACATACAGTGGCTCTAATGATGTCGCTTTTACTCGGTCCTTTGGAGTAGACCACTACTGATGCGCATCCCTCAAGGATTGAAAAAAAATAATTTTGTTTAAAAAAACATTGCAATTTTAAAACACTCCCTATTATGTAAAAATGAAGGAAATGCTTTACCGCCCTAATGAGCTATGCCTGTCAAGAGTCGTAAATTCCCTCGCAAATACTGTACACAAAGAAACGGAAGCGCAGAAATTTATAACTTTGTCAAGTTTTGTGATAGCTGTGCAACATTATATGAATCAAGTTTTACGTCGAATATCTTCCACAGCCGCTATGTGCTGAATAAATGAGGCATGAAGTGAATAAAACTGAATTGACGCAAGCGCCAAATCCACGCAATTTACTGCGCATGATTTCCTCAATCGAAAATAGTCCCAGAGATTTTAGCCGTATACTTTGTTACGTTTTCAGGTCATAGTCCAAAAAAGTCATAGGTTTAATTCCACTCTATTCTCCCAGTCCAAATGAACGCATTCGCACACGTCCCGCCATTCACACACTCTCGCACCCCGCTCTCCCTCTGGTGCTTGCCTTTCCCCCATTCCTTGTTTCCATAGTCCGCTTGTCCCTAGAGCGCTCCCTACCCTTTCGTCGTGCCCTCATGCTCTTTAAATCCCCGAAACTTCAATCGCACAAATGCAATCAAAATCTTGGGAGCAGATTTCATACCCACGTAGAAATATGTCTGCGCACGATACATCACTCCGGCGAATTCCACGATTCGAAAAAAAGCTACTCCACGAATCCAATCGAGCCTGGCACTCTTCTTTTAGTAGAATTATTCGAATTTGAAGTTATCTGACCGAAAGGATTCCATCCCGTCGTCGTGGGTACTGCCTACGTCCTGGCTGCCGTGAGACAGGCGGACGGTGGCTCTTGGGAAGGAGGGTGGAGTCACCTGCGGAGCCTGCAGCTGGTGCAGGGGTTCCTTGCAGACGACCGGCATGGCCATGAGGAAGTGGGGGGGCAGCTGCTCCTCTTCCTCGTCCAGGGGCTGCAGCTCCTCCGCACCCCCGAGGCCCAAGATGTTCGAGTCCTGCGAGCGTTCGTTGTGTGCCAGACGCCCTCCCAAACCTTCGGTGCCACGGCCACTGGCAAGCTGAAAACGTCGAGCTTGGGTCCTCCCACCTCCAGCACCTTCGACGACGCTCCTCGAGCGCGTGCTGGAGGACGGGCATTCCAAAGACCTCAGC
Organism: Ixodes persulcatus; assembly: GCA_013358835.2. Classification (NCBI taxonomy): domain Eukaryota; kingdom Metazoa; phylum Arthropoda; class Arachnida; order Ixodida; family Ixodidae; genus Ixodes; species Ixodes persulcatus. Next base: position 426,942 of record JABSTQ010011330.1, on the reverse strand, counting down.
GGCTAGAAGGCCCCCACTGCATCTGGTCAACTTAATGCTCTTTGACGTGTCTGCGCCTTACGAGTGGCATCAAATGCGCCAATACACGAGGCCCGTGCCTCATGCAGCCATCGGAAGCAAATGGTGGCACAGCACTCGCTCGTGGCACGTGTTTCGAGTGACAATGGGCGCGTTAAGTCCGTGCTCTGGAGCCCGAGAGTCTGGTGCTCCATTCACGAAACGGCCAGGAGCGCCACCGGAGACTGACATTTGAGCGCGCTCTTTGTGCACAGAGTTTTTCTCAAAGCGCAAGTGACGTTCACACACAAGATGGTTGAACTGACAGAAACGTTGTCGAGACGAAGGGTCGGACCGCTACCCCTTTTCAGTTGAGTAGTGCTTAATCCTGTGGGTAAAATCTATTTGATTTGAAAGCCAAGACAGCAATTAGCATTCCGGATAAGGTTTGTTCGCGCATCTCGCACGCAAACAAATCGAGGTGCTATAGACTGAATGGTGGTGTGCCAGTAGCATATTGCCGGATTCCGTCTCGCGCTGCAAGACGGAACCACAGAACATCTCGGACAAGTTTGAGTTTCCTGCGTCGAAAACCGAGTTCAAGAATGTTGTCTTTCCTTTAAATTGGAGCAGAATGCATGGTCAATAAATAGATTGGTCAAGCTAACTTTTCGCACATCTGCTCGAAGCGAGTATACCATACTCTTCGGGAATATTAAAACATTTGAAGAAACTTCGTAACTTACCTTCGAAATAACTTTGGCTTCTGCCACCTGTATCTACGATATGCCAGGTTTGTATCATACCTGTCATAGCCGTATGGCCGGAAGTGGTTCTTGCAGCTCGTCGACGGTTTCGGTGTGTCGCGCTCTTGTACGCTATGCTCCGTTTAGTTGCTGTACTCGGAGTATGAAACTCGCGAGCGTCGGAGTAGGAGTAAAAGAGTGTGACCGTAACGTGTGTAATGAATGCAAAGCATTGAATTTGTCGAGGTACTTTAGGCGAACTGCTCGACCCGGGGGCTCGCGAGAGGCTACGACAACCATCAGGGAACACCCGAGGGGCACATTGCCTGCCCGCCAGGCCACGGTATGCCGGGAGAAAGACGGGGCCTCACCTCGTCCCTGGGTGACTGCACGGTGTAGGGGGGCAACGACCCTTCGTCCACGGCCTCTGGGGCATACTCTTCGTCCTCCTCTTGCCCCTCTTCCTCCTCCTCCTCTGCCTCCTTGGGAGCCTCCTCCTGCCCCTGCTCGTGTTGTTCCTGCTGCTCGTGTTGTTCCTGCTGCTCTTGCTCTTGTTCATCCTCGTGTTGTTCACGCTGCTGCTCTAGCTGCTGCTGTTGTTGCTGCTGCTGCTGCTGCTGCTGCTGCTGTTGCTGTTGCTGTTGCTGCTGCTGTTGCTGCTGCTGCTGCTGCTGCTGTTGTTGTTGTTGTTGTTGTTGTTGTTGTTGCTGATGCTGCTGCTGTTGTTGTTGCTGATGCTGCTGCTGTTGTTGTTGCTGGTGCTGCTGCTGTTGTCGCTGCAACTGCTGTTGAAGTTGCTGCTGCTGGAGCTGCTGCAGTTGTTGAAACTGCTGCAGTTGCTGCAGGTGCTGAAGGTGAGACTGAGTCTGTGGTTGGCTCAGCATGGAGACAGATGCCAAATTGGACTGCAGCTGCAATTGCTGCTGCTGTTGAACCTGGCTGTGTGGCTGCATCTGATGCTGGAGCTGAGGGTGCTGACTGTGATGCTGGACCACCTGGACCATACCTGCTGTTGGCTGGGCTCCTGCCTGTATCAGGGGCTGGGCTATGATCTGCACACAAGTCATCCACAACTTGGTTAGGGGCTTTAGTTAAACTAGTTGGTACATATTGGTGATGGGTCAGCTGAACTTACAAAAACAGACGTAGAAAGAACGGGGCAAAAACAGCTGTTTTGTCCTTTCCTTTTTACGTCTGTTCCTGCAAGTTCAAGCTGAACCCATCACATATCCACAACTTGTTTTTGTGCAGATATGATAACACTAAAGAGCCAACCCAAATTAAAGTGTGAATCATCCGGTGAAAGAGTAAAAAAATTTGGGACACAGTAGCTTGTCATTGTTATTGGAAGAAGGTAGGAATCCAAGCTATTATTGAGGTGCCAACCTTCCATAGTCGCCACAGTAGCCCGACCCAAATTCATGTACTCTGTGCATTGTAATCTATGATCAGCAACACAAAAACTCGACTGGTGACAAAAACTCGCACAGATGTTTGTTCCCATTTGGGCTCAGCTGAGTAAACGGGTTTGGTTTTGAAATGAAAACTCCCATATGAACGCCCTACCCTGAGACATCGCCCATCCCATTCCTTTGACCAAATATTATGTAACATAAAAATTCTGAAACATCCCCCCACTCCCGATTCCTGTCGGACATCATGCAATGTCCGACGGGAACCGCATGAACCGCGGTATCTGCGATAGTGGTACGCGTGACAAGCGAGTTTGCAGTGGGTTCTTTCGTTTTTGTTTGCGATCTGTGCACACTACAGGGTGAAACAAGGAGACCCCAGGCTCTTTAAATCGACCGGAAAATTCGGTTTCTTAACCTATTGCGCTACGACTTTAATGTGCAGCGTTGCCCACAGACGGTGCATTTTTTTTGTAAAATTTGCAAAGAGCGAACTTGCCTGAGGAAAAAGTAAAGAAAGAAAAAGGCTTAGCTCCTATGGAAACGCAGCGACGCCACAGGTCTTCAAACAACACGGCGCCGTTTCGCACGGGAGACAAGAGATGGCGCAAGCGGTCACAACGCCAACTGCCGCCAACGAACGAGCAGACGACGCTGAGAGCCGGCGTATTTAGCAGACAAGGAACTGCAGTTGCTTGTTGTTACCCCGCCTGTTTTTGTTTCTGCGACTGTCGCCACCTGCGGAACGCGCGCCGCTTTTGAGTCGAAAAGATTGTCTGCTAAAGACGCTGGCTCTCGGCGCCGTATGCTCGTTCATTGGCGGCGTTCAATTGCGCCATCTCTTGTGTCCCGTGCGAAACGGCGCCGTGCTCTTTGAAGACTGGTGGCGTCGCTGCGTTTCCATAGGAGCTAAGCCGTTTTCTTTCTTTACTTTTTCCTCAGGTAAGTTCGCTCTTTGCAAATTTTACAAAAAAAATGCACCATCTGTGGGCAACGCTGCACAAAGTCGTAGCGCGATAGGTTAAGAAACCGAATTTTCCGATCGATTTAGAGCCTGCCGTCTCCTTGTTTCACCCTGTATATCGGTTCCCATGACATCCATCTTTGTGAAGCGCGGGTTCGTAGTGGGTTCCCGCATTTTTTGTCTGCAATTTGCATGCGCAATATATACGCAAATTTGTACTAGTTTCCCGCATGTTTATCGCACCGCGAATCTGCCGTGTCCCCAAGCTGCAGTATCCTTTCCCATGACACGGGAGTTCGTAGCAAATTCCCGTTTATCACGCCGTGTCCGCAATCTGCGGTATCAGTGCCCGTGGTTCGTAGCAGATGTCCCGGTGTTCATCAAAATTTTTTTATAAAGTTTTGCTGTCTCATTGCCAAAGATAGCCCACCTCACGTTTCTACGGTTTCTTAACAAAGACAAATATTTTTTAGCTATATTACTGATAAAGCTCGATTGCACGTAAACTTCGCAACTGTCCTCTGGATCAGTTAGGCTACTCAATTGTCTAAGGTGGGGGTTCTTAAACTCTATCATCTCGGGGAACACAGCTATCAGTCTCAAAGGACGGAGGAACCACTCTCCACCTCCTGGCCTCGTTGCAGAGAAGCGATTGAGAAAGCCTGCAGACTTTGTCCACAATAATGTGCACATTGTAGAACATATCTCGGCCGAAAGTAGCGCTTAAATTGAAAGAAGTATAAATGGGGAGAATTTGGGCATTCGAAGCATCGCCTTAGTGCGATGCTTCCAGGGCCTAAGGCGACACGACTACAAGCGGTTAGCTAGGCTGGTAGAAAAAACTTATTTTTTCCCAACGGGTGCTTGTAAAAATACTCATTACAGTGCAATCCACTTATAACGATAATGAGAAAACGCGAAAATTCTATCGTTATAACTGATTATCGTTGGATCTGGACTAGACTCTGAGCGTTTCTAGTCTAAAATGTCTCGTTATATGTGGTAATGGGCATAACTGCTGGCATTCCGAAGACGGCTACAAAGAGAGGTAGCCGAGGCACTGCCCAACTGCGGACTCCGACGCACCTGTGAGGACACAGCGACCAGCTGTCCATTGATGTTGGCGTACAGCTGGGGCATGGACGCCAGCTGGTTGCCTGCCAGGGTGGCGTAGTTGCCCGCAAACAGCTGCTGCGCTGTCAGGGCCGTGCTCACTGCAACCCAGAGAATTCACCTTAGTAGACATTCTGCATTGCCGGCACAATATAACCAGTGGCCCGAATGGCTGAGGAATGTCCCGGTCTTGGCAGTGATGCACTGATGCAGTAAATGAGCCTACGACGATGTAAATGATAACGAGCATACTGGGGGAGCTTTTGTATTTGCTAAAATAGCGCTTCATTAAAAAACACCCTGCTTAGCGGCAGGGACGGTCAAGGAAATTCGGGAGCTTGGGGAGGGACCCCTGTGTTCCTAGGAAGTTAGTCTGAGAATCTAGGACTTATGATGTCATATATTTTTGCTCTCATCACTTATTGCCTACACTGGGCCACAACGGCCTCCTTGCTTCCTGAGGGCAAATTGTGCAGGGACAACAACCTGTTGTTGCGCTCATTACATCTTGGCACAGCATCCGCTGTGGCAAGTTCGTTCCACAGTGCCGAGTGTGCCGGGGTGTAATGATACCGTTTACGTCCCCTGGCATCAAAGAGCCGTCTTGACAAACCGGCCAAACACAATCTCCTCCAACCGATCGTGACCATCGACAATCAATGCTCCCTATGCAATGGCATGTGCACACAAAAATCTGGTGGCGAGAACACGGGCTGCAAGCGGGCACCCGAAACAGCCTCTTACCGTGACCATTGTGTTGATGCTGCAGCTGCAACTGTGGCTGGAACTGGGCTTGTAGCAACTGCTGCTGCTGCTGCTGCTGATGATGCTGTTGTTGCTGCTGCTGATGTTGGTGTTGCTGCTGATGTTGGTGTTGCTGTGGCTGATGTTGCTGTTGCTGTTGAGAGGCAGGGGCAAGTGCCGCGGCCAGAGAGAGCTGCTGCGAGAGTGCAGGCAAATTGGCCAGGGTGGTGGTGAGGATAGCGCCATTGGCTGCCACCACCTGCACCACCTGGTTGGTGCTGCCCGCCGCCAGGGGAAGCCCTAACACCTGGCCACCGCCACCTGTAATGCACCCCGTGCGGAACACAGGTCGGGTGAGCCAGAGCTTGTGGCACAGTTTATGACACGGGCCGCTTGTCGTTATGTAGAGCGGTAACACGAAGCCGCCCGCCAGCCATTGCTGCTCCTTGGGCACCTTGTTTAGCATCAAGGGCAGCCACAAACAATGCCTGAACATTCAACAACTGGCCCTCACTGCGACACACGCTGAATTCATAAATGAGCATTCTTTTATTGCTCCAAGCACAGAGATACACAATTTTAGAATGAAAAAGGGGGCCAGAAGTCAAAGTGTCTGCACAAATTTGCCATGCGGTACCCTGTCACATGCTTTATGGAAGTCCAAAACGATAATGTTGACTGGCCCTGCCCAATAAATTTCTTGAATTCTGCGATAATGTTACGGTCTTTCAAAACGCTGTTGAGATGACTGGCAAGAATCAGCTCAGTCAGCTTATATTACTACGCGCGTCGGCGAGCGAGCGCATGCGTGCGTGGCCGAGTGGTTACCGCGCTTGACCTTTGCGTGGAAACCCAGGGGTCGATTCCCGATGTTATGTGTCTTTTATTTATTCTTTCAGTTTAATGTTCTGGTAAATTCGAGAACCCTGTTGCTTGTTCGAGGTCCGAATGTTCTAGTCGCCAAACCTTTTACACCGATTGTTTGAGAAGCCAACGCGTGTACATAAGGGGCTCCGCGTGTCAAGCCGCAGTCAGTCTTGCCCCAGCATTCGATCCCGCTGTTACGCCGACTTCGACGCCCGCGACGCTCAGTTGTTATCTTCTGTTCACTTTTTGTTTTGGGCACAAGTTCGCTTCATTAAATGTTTCAGTTTCCTCAGTTACTCTTTGTTTTGTCACCTCGTCATTTGTGACAATATGGGACAGATATGAGAGATATAGGAGGGTAGTCTATAACACACAAATGATCGACATCAGTACAATGGGTGCTGAAAGTCAATCTAAAAGAAGGAAGCTGGTAGAAAGTGAAGCTCAAAAGCTTCACTTTCTATAAACTTTGATAACTCTGCATAACGCAGGAAGAAGGCCTTTGGTATCTTATCATGACCACTAAATGACATTGGTTATAGGTTGAGTATCATGTTACTCAACCTAAACTTTCAAGGACAGGAAATGAAATTCTTATCTAAAGAAGAATTTGTGAAAACAGATTGTGGAGCTGGATGAAAATATTTGTCAAAACATTGTGCAGTAGACCCTTTTCGAAATTGTGAAATGATGCATAGATTATGCACAGCCGCCATTAGTTGGTGTGATCCCTTCCGGCATGAAGCCTGTGACTGGTGCAGAGTTTGCACCGCAACGCAGCACTCGTGTGAAATGCGTTTTGATCCGAGTACACTCCGAATGCTGACAAGTGCTCGTGTTCAATATGTGATCACTGTGCATGACCAACTAATGGCGGCTGCACATAATCTATGCATCATTTCAAAATGGGTCTATTTCACTACCATTTACAATTATAAAACCATCCATTTAACAGATCTTTTATTGTCAGCAAGATACTAAAAAAACTTAGAGGTTTGTTTCTTATACAGCTGGATAGTGTATTAGATAAGCTAAATTCCTGACTGCACCCATCCAAGCTGTAAGCTTCTGCCATGCTTCCTCTAGACTGGCATCATCACGAGGATACCTTCTCTTCAATCTTTTGAGCCTGTACTGATCTGTCAATTTACCCATGGATTTGTCCTTTCAGTGTGTATGATTTTGCCAGGAACAAATTAATTTGTGAAGTAATAAACAAAATATTTAAACCTATTCCAAAGATCATTAACATCGGATTCTGCAAAATAGTCGGGCTGAACATCTAAGTAATCAAGGGTGCTTTCATCCTTGGTCAGTTGCTTTGCAAATATCCCACTTAACCTGTTCAGTGTCTTTCTAGAAACGAGCAGAGGGCTTTTGTACTGAGTGGAGACTGAAGTATAAATTCCCACAAAGAAGAAGTTTGACCTGTGGATGATGAAAACAAAACAACAGAGTACATTCAGCTTGCCCAAAGTGGCCTTTCTCGTGCAACCTTTGCGCAGCTACATCTCGCGGAAACCGCCTTAGTCCTCATTACAATGGCACGGCAGTTCCGCCGAGACTAAACACAGACACTTATCAAACAAAATTTTTCTTCTCGCCACCGAGAATCACCCACCAAGTTGCAGTCGACCGAGCCTGTCGATCAGACCAAACGAGTCGGGTTGCCCGGGAACCAAAACGCAAGTTTGAAATGCTGCGGAAAGTTGCTCCAAGTACAGATGAAGCCGTCCGCTCGCTTACCTAGCAAGAGCAGAATGTCACTCTCTGCTTTTCCTTGGAGCCGATCGACCATTGTTTTCCGACACCCATTTAGCGCGACAGATTTCAAGAGATTGAGGTACTCTTCTTCGTTTCACCTTATGATGGATGGCTGTGGACGCTACGAGCCATCCGAGCTAATCCAGTCCCGCGTGCGTGTTACGTGACCCTTAAGAGGGGCGTGTTGTCACACAATGCTTGAGCAGCACTAGAGTGGCGGGATGGCGTGTGGTGTCAGTCCAACGTAAAGTGAAACGGGGGTACTAGGAGAAACGGGCACTCGGAGTCGAGCGTGGGCCTCGCTTTCGAGACACACCGGTAGGCATCGGCACCTAAGCAGAAGGTCGTGCTGCCGCATTTCCTGCGTCAGCAGACCGGGCAGGGAGCACCGGCGTTGGGCGCAGTCTCCTCGACGCTTCAACACGAGTCCCATCCTAAAACCGACGCAGCTCTCAACCTGTGTCCTGCTCTAGGCCCGTGATTTTCAGGAGGAGATGGAGGCGAAAAGGGGGCGGGTTGGGGGTGAGGCTGAAAAGGGGCTACCTGCGGCAGAGTTGAGGAGGATGGGTGTCCCCTGCTGCTGGGCCTGTCCCGCGGTGGCGAGGAAGATCTGCTGCGAGGCAGAGTTCACCTGGGCCGTGGCTCCCAGCCCGTGGGGTGCATTCACCAGCTGCTGCAGGATGACAATGGGGGCGGGTTTTCTCACACCACTACTTCGCCGCTATCCGAGCTTTTGTTCGGGCCGGTCGGAGTGTTAGATATCCTGTGGGTGCCACAACTATAGAGTTTTGTAGCGTTAGCTACACTGGCCGAGGTTGAGCAGTTTCGCGTGGCCCTCCTAATGAGCCGTGCTCATTATGCGAGCCGTACTCATTATGCGGAGCGCGCGGCGGCGGAGCTCCGCATAATGAACATGCATAATGAGCGCGGTCCGCCGCCGCCGTTGTGCGCTTTGCTTAATGAGCACGGCTCATTATGAGAGCCACGCAAAGCCGCCGCCGCGCGCTCCGCCGCCGCCACGCCCGCCTCGCCGGTCTGCGCGTTCCAGAGGAGTGACGTCATAGTCGCGGCAGACGCACTGGCGCCACCGCGTGCCCAGCTGTGCGCCTCCGTTGCGCAGTAGCCAACTCTGACGCCGCACCGGAGCCGCTTGATAGCGCCTCTCATTTTGTGCGCATAAGCTCACGCTACGTATATCCTGGCATAGCCGAGCTAAGCCACTGCAATTTTTTCAAACTTCCTTAACTCTTTATCTCAGGAAAAGAAAAAGCTTAAGGGTTGTCCCGAGATGTACCGGTAGCGCCAGTGGTGTAGCTGGTAAGTTTTTTTTAAAGGGAGTTCCGGCAAAATATTGATAATCATTCATCATAGATTTTTATAAAACTTTCACCCCTGAGTATGTCTCCAAATATCTCATCAAAACATCCAGCTGTAAATCAACAGCTGCAATTCTACTCGCAACACCGAGCAGCAGTGGCGTTGGGATAGATCATGACATTAAATGTTGTATCTAAGAGCAGACACTCCCTCTCTACGGCGTTTTGCGTTCTAGTGAGTGTCTGGTTTTGCAGGTCTAGTTTAAGTTATCTGTGGCTTGCGATGGAGGATGGGTGGAACTGGTGCTGCGCTGTGGGGTGCAATAGAACCACCAAGAAATGCAGACATCTCACCGGTTTCTGAATGAGATGTCTCTGCAATAAAACTTGATCCGAGCAGTCTGACGCCAATGCTAACAATAAGCGTTTGTGTCGTGCTAGCACACAATACCACCCAAACAAAACTGCTTCTGAAGCGGCACCTGAATCCACTTGTCGGCAGATCGCAAATGTAGCCGCGACGGCTCAGAGGCGATGACGGCAGATCAAACACAAACGGCAAATCCCCTGAAGTCTCATACTGAAAATCTTCAAACTTGACCTGGTCATTGCTTGTCAAACAAGCTCAATGAATCGTAGTCCATTTTTTCCTACGGACAATTGCGATGGCTTTCGGATGGTTCCTGACACTGGGCAAAACAGGCTAAAGCTGCCGATATGGTGATATCTATACATCTGACATCATGGCAAGATGGCAGACTAGTAAAGCTGCAAGTTAGTTTTGGTTTTGGTTTTAAAATATTTCCGCAATTAAACATTATTTGAAGAGTTTAGGCGAAATTTATTTGCTGCTCTAGGCTCAGTTTTTTGTTCTCTTTTGGGAAATATGTTTATTTGAAAACATACAAATTGATGCCGGAGCTCCTCTGCAACTTGGGAACAGGTAGGCGGGGGTTAATTGATGTAAGGTCAGAAAGGTCGTAAGAAAAATCTGTTGCCCAGTGCCACTATGCGTGACAGTCTGCATACCATTTATTCACTCTTTTTCCTAGAGGTGCACCAATATAAATCTTTTCACTGCAAATCGAATATAGTGAATATTAAATTTCAGAAGAGACTCAAAACTGTCGGATCAATTGCCTCTTTACAGCAATAATTCCCACGAGTCACAGTGCGCTCTTACTGGTTTCAAGTTGCGAGTATGTTATTACTACAGACTTTCAGATATGGCTGGCATTTTAGCTTCCCACAGCGAGACTGCTTTGTCTGGGCTTGTACGCAAACGTCAGACAATAAACGTGATTTATATTCGACCAGATTGACGACTTCCACTTTTTCCGATTCGTGGCGACAAGTTACTCAATGTACATACGGTCAGAGGCAATTTGACCTGCGACAACGGAGCGGGCGGCCACGGGGAACAATTGCCGTATGCAGCGCTGCGTTCGCTTTTTCGCGCTGGGGAAGAGGCTACGGGAGCAGTCCACGTTTCGCTGCCGGGGGAGGTCGAGTCAACGCGCTAGAATGGCCTTCTATCAGATCAGATAAGCTCTTTCTTGCACAATATTTTTCCTGCATTATCCCATGCTTCCAACACCTGAATGAAAACTAAGAAACTTAAGCAGCCTTCGCGACTTCGCGATAACTTTTGATAAACCCATCGGCCAGCACTTAAAGGGATACTGAACCGAAATTTTGGATTTTGCAAAATAAGGCCGCAGAAGCGTTGAACGGGAAGCTACGAACTCCAAAACATCAGTCATACATCGATATCTCAAACGGATGGCCGTACTTTTGGAAAAGAAGGGCGCGATGACGCGTGATCTTTGACGTCACTGTCCTCCGGGAGAATTTGAGAATGAGGGGAAGCGGCCTCGCTTTTCTCCTCCTCGCTTCGATTCACCGGCTCGACGGGATGAAGTGAGGAGGAGAGGGAATGGGAATCGTGACGTGCCTTGCCTCGTCGGCCTCGTCGGCCGTGTTCAATCGCAAACTTCTTTTCCAAAAATACGGCGATCCGTTGGAGATATCGCTGTAGGAGTGATGTTTTTGGGTTTTGCAGCGTCCCGCCTATCTATCCAGCCCTGTTTTGTGAGCTCGAAATTTCAGTTCAGTATCCCTTTAACAGGAATTTGACGCTTACTTTTCATGTGTTTGCAAAATTTTTTTATATTTCTGAAACAAAACAATGAACATGTGGCCGGTAAATGTGGCCTAACATTTCCACAGATATGTGAGGAAAAGGTATACGTTTACTTTTAGTTATATATTTGTTAGACTGAACCGCGAAACATAAACTGAGATCAAGTTGGAATCATTACGTGAGAAAGAACTGATAGTGATGCCCGACGGCTTTACAAACTCATGCTAAGATATGAGCGCCAGAACGGAAGCAAACCGAGATAGCCTTGCCAAGGGAACAATAAAAATACTTAAAAAATATAAGTCGGCGTATTTTGCTAACCGCTTCGAAATGCCGCGCCGCATAGCCGGCTCTTCTTCATGTCCCTCTTCCGTCTTAATCCCCCCCCCCGCTTCTACAGAGTGGACCAGTCCGCCGAGTCTCGTTCCCAGAACGCCGCGGCGACCGCTGCGCCCCATGCGGCATTTTGCCTGCTCCGCCAGCGTTCACGTTGTCGCAGGTCAAATTGCCTCTGACTGTATGTGACACTTTGTTGTCGCATAAACATATTCGAAGGGGGTCTGCCCATGACCCCTAAGGCATGTGGGGGGGATCTGCATTCTGCGTTAGAGTAAGGACGGAGCACCGTGGGCGGCAAGCGAAGATGACTCTCGCCACGGCGGTGCTGGGGCGTTCCGCTCACCGCGTGGGTTCCTCTGGAGGTGACCAGCAGTCCCAGGGGCCCCCCCTGGCCCTGGACAAAGGAGGGGCCCTGCCCGGCCTGCACCAACTGCGAGCCCGGCCCCAGCTGACCCAGCAAGTTGAGGGCTGCCATGGGCTGCAGCCCCGCAAAGCCCACCAGGCCGGCCTGCTGCAGGGGGCCCAGGGACTGGCCGGGGCTCACCAGGGTGGCCATGCCGCCGCCAGCCCCGGCCTTCATCAGCTGCACCCCATTGGCCGCTGCTGCACGAGACACCCGGCCATGAGCGAGCAGGGGACCGACGCACCGGGCGAGGAGCGACCGGACAGCAGCCCAAGTATGCTGGAGACGCTGGCACTAAACTTCACCGTTTACGTTAGTGCCCCGAAAGAGGACTTTCTGCCACACCGGCAGTTTTTATGGCAACCGTTAAATTCTAGGAAAAACGAAGGAAATTGCTCGTTCATGCTAACTGTGCTGCACTCTAGGCAGCCTCCCACTGGCAGAAAGACGATGCTTCCAAAGTGTCTCGTCCAAGGCCTGGCATACTTAGGCCCGCTGAAATCGGAACTTTTTCTACCTTTGGTCACCCAGCTCTACGCGAGCCTATTTTTTGTATGGTGCGACTGCCAATTTTTTATTTTATTCAGCAGTTGGCCAAAGGCTGTACAAGCCAGAAGAACTATCCAGAGACCTTGAGCACATAGCGCTAAGAGAACACTGCAGTTGTAGTTTCATTGCTAGTCGTGTCTATGAGCATTTCGTTGCCGTTAAAAGCGTTCGGCACAGACTGGCGCCACCCAGACTGGCTAGTTCCCTTGCAGTGATGCAAACCTTGAATCTTGGCGCCTAGTAGATAACTCTACAACGGCAATCTACTTCGCACTTCTGTTTCACATGTCGGCGTGTACCGAGCGCGAGATCCATTTGCACCTGGACCAACTGGTCCACAGCGTTTTATAAATAAGGAAGTGGAAGACAACCTCCATCTATAGCCGGAGTTTTGAGAGAAAGCAGCTTTCTACGAAAGCATCCATAACCTTGCCACCACCTGATCCCGAGCCAAAATGAGGCCGCTCGACACAACCGATGCGGTGGCAGCCGATTACGAATTGACAAAGGATAATCGAAGAACACGGCGAGTCAAACGAGGAGCATGGCTCGTCTGCTGCACGCCGGGGACCGTCACTGCTGGCCTAAAAGCATGAGATGCGAGTGGTGCCAGACCTAAAAGGCTTAATCCCAATGTTTTGCATGTTAGGTAGAGGTCAACTGTCAAAATTAAAAAAACACCGGCTAGGTGGCGCAAGCCGCAGCCCAATCAAGAAGGTTCAGTCATGCGCATTCATCCGCCTAGTCCGTATGCAGACCCACCAGTGCTGGCGGCAGCCTTGGCGTCGTCCTGCAGTGGGGGGGGTGCCGGCTGCACCGCCATGAGCACGTGGGGCGGTCCGGCGGCCATGCCGCTCACGGGGGCGGCAGCGGGGGCCGCCCGGGGCACCCCACAGGGGGCGCCCGGCTGCTCCTCGGCCATGGGCACGCCCTCACGCCTGCCGCCCACGGGCACCCATGGCCAAGCATCCTGCACGCACGCCGCCACACTTGGTTAGAGGCAGGATTCTGAGTTTTCCCGAGTTTATTTTTTGCCGAAAATTCATAGTTTGTCGGAGATTATTTTTGTTTGATTCCCAATTCTCCAAAATTCTGAGTTTAATTTTGCAGTGTTTCTTATTAAAAAAATAAATAATATCCGGGTGTAAACATATGCTAGGTAAAAAAATAAAATGCTCTTGTATCAATTAATATTTCTTCATCTGGATTTGGCATTGGTGCCATTGCCATATTGGCAATACAGATTTTTCCCAGGACAAAAGTTGCACGCGAGTGTTCCTTCGATAAATGTTGATACCTTAAAATCGATAAACTCCCGGAGGCAGTCGCTGGAAAGCTTGTATTCATCCCATCCTATTCCCTCAACATACCCCGCGGCCGTGTGAGATGGAGTGGTAAAGGATGTAATAGAAAGGTTTTAACGGTCCCTCTTCCCCATTTTATGCAATCTCTATGGTTCACAGATTTCACTGTTACAAAAACACAACCTCTAGTTCATCTTAAATAACCACTGAAAAGAAAAAAAAATTTTTTTTTGAACAGTTTGGTTAGGACACGTGTGTAAAAAAACAAAACTTTCGCAAAAATATTTTTTTAGAGCAATATTGATGGTGCGAGACGCGATTTAGTTGGCAGTCACCTCCTTTCCACTTGTTTTCTCTTGGCATTTCGGGCGCGTGGAGAAGTGGGTCGGCTTCGCCTTCATGTTGAGGTGGAGAGTGTATGACCATTTAGTTGAGGTGGAAATCTTGCGCCGTCAATATTGCTCTAAAAAGGTTTTCTTTCTTTTTTTTTTTTCCATGCAAAATTTATTTTTTGTTGCATGTGTCCCAACCAGATTGTTTAAAAACATTTTTTCTTTTTTTCTTTTCAGTGGTTTTTTAAAGCACAAATAGTATGGCCCAAACTGGAAACCAAAACAGTGCCTTTGGTCATGACCGGAGAGTGCATTGACCTGTTGTCCTAAATGAACCTTGACGAAATAAGCGGTAAGACCCCTATTGATAATGATCCAAGATTCGAACGATGACTGTGGTGGCATTTTCCCAGGATCATTGACCCTGTAAGCTGATCAAACTTAATTGAAAATGTTTTTTTGTTTGTTTGTGCGTGTGCGTGGTGGGGGGATGGGGGGGGGGGGGGCATTGGCACACCAAAATATACAGAGTTTATCGGATAAATCCGAATTGACCAAAATTTTATCGGCAGGTGATCTGTACACAGGGGGGATGCCCCTCCCGTTTTCAGGTGGATGACCTTGTTCCCCCAACTCCCGTCCTTCCTCCACGCCGATGTTTTTGTGCGACAAACCCCCTCACCAACTTTCGTTGCCAAGAATTTTACTTCTCTCATTTATGTGTTGGCAGACGCGTTTGTGGTGCAGTGGCGTCGGGGCATGGAGGAAGGGCCACCCTTCTGGAAATGGGAAGCCCATTCACACCGACAGCATGGTCATGCTCAATGAGGCTCAATGTGAGCACCAATGTGCACAACTTAATTGCACATTGATACTCCTAGGAACACTGTGGAGAAGCTGTAATCTGGGAAAAGGTGGAACTGACGGTTGAGGTGAAGCCAACTTTGGGGATGAACCTTATGAGCAGCAATGAGCATGGAGCACCTAAGGACACTCATGTGCAGATTGCTCATTGGTGCGAGACATTGCGGAGAAGCTGAAATCCCGGGAAAGGCATATCTTTTAATGCAGGTGAAGGCAATTTTGGCGAGATCTCAGACTTGGAAATGATGACACTTTGTACCAAAAATGTGCAGATTGAGTGGACTTCCTGGAGATTTGGTGTAGATCATCTTAATCTGATACAAAAGTACCGAAGAATTTGGTTTAAACCTTTGGTGCTCACTGTGTATGGAAGGGGCAGTTTTAAATGGGGTAAAATTATGTTTACCTGACGGTCAACACATGCCTCATTGATGCACGTGCGAAGCATGGGAGCCTTATTTTATGCAGTGTCCCCTTTTCGATAAATGTCATTTGCTTGAACTGAGGCTCAACTTTCTCCCTAAACCGAGCTTCGATAAAATGTGCCTGTTCTCTAAAACGTGTTTTAATGGAGTTTACTACGGTTGATCGAACGCCATTTTATCGAAACACTTTTTAGAACGGGCACGGTTTATCAAAACTCGGTTTAGAGAAATGCAGTTTTTCGAAAAGGGGACGCTGTTTAAAAAAGGCTTTCCTACTTCGCGCGTGCATCACTGGGGCGGGTGTTAATCCACCTGCCCTCCCCCACGTTTACACCACTTCGCAACAAGCGGCAGTACGTGGCAGCTCATTACAAAAATGTTAACTCAACTGACCCATCCGTACACATCGATTTCGCTAAAAGGAGGCTTATCACCGTTTTCCCTAAACTGGGTTTCTCTATAAAGGGACTCGATAAACTGGGGTCGGTAAGGACGGCATTCGCTAAAGCGAGCTTCTCTTAAACCGCATGCCTCCAGGTCTCCATGAAATGGCGTTCAATCAACCGTAGTAACCCATTGTGAATGGCACATATCGTTATATTGTGAAGCGAATTTTTTTAATGCTTGAGCTTAAACAGAAGTGGGGCGAGGCTCTTCACATAAGAACCACATGCCCCAATGACACTGTCACGATTGCCACTTGCACTGACATCACATCTGCTGCCATTGTGCTGGCAGCGCTGCTGGATGCATGCCTCCTGCTGAATGCATTTTTCACCAGATTTTTTTTATTTTCTTGGCAGGAGCAAGCCATCGGCATGGTACAACCATATGAATGCAGCGAGAGCATATGCTTGGGCAGGGACACACCAGTGGTAGCATTGTGAAAAGGCTGGTGCCCACGCCCACAACACCAAGTCAATTCTGACAAGTTGTAAAAACAATGCGAAACAATGAGGGTAAAGGTTTGACGAGTTGTGGAAGCTCCTCTCGGACAAGTAAGAGGGGAAACCCTTGCCGTTTTCGCTTTTCGCGCGAGCAAGGCGTGGAAGGTAGTACAGTGGCTAGCGATACGAGCAATAAGTCATTCTAGCTCATATTGCTAGCCACTGTACGAACGTCGAGGGAACACCAACGGGCTTCGACGTGCGGGCGTCCTATCGTACTGACTCGAAGCCTCCGCTGTCATCCCAGTCAAATCGTTCCGATACCTCCGATAACGATACCCGATGGAGTCATCGGAACGATCTACTAAAAATCTCCAGTAGCTGTCACCCAGTCTTGACAGCGCTACTTTTCCCGACCCAGTTCCGGGTATTTGGAACAATGACGTCCAAGTCTCCGAGAGCGAAACGCACGGGGGTTCGGCCCAGTTTCACGGCGAAACGTTTCGGGCGACACGAGTCCCCGGCCACCGCTGCAACCAACGGCAAGCTGCAACAGGCCAGCAGCGGGCCAGCTCGCTCCCGCCAACAGAACAAAGCGCCTGCGGGCAGACCTCCCGCCCGGACGTCGGCAGAAGCGCCGCGGGCGATGCAAACCGCGCTCTCATTACGTGCCGTCGGGAGCCTCGGCGCCCACGATAAATTATGCAAATACTGCACGCGACGACTGTTGACAGCGTCAACAGCGTCGCGTGTTCTCCGAGCGCGAGGAGCGTCGAGCGTCCGTCGCAGCGTCCCAAGGCGTCCCTCCGCTTTCCGCTATGGGACGTTTTGGCCACAGAGGATCGACCACAGTGTGGGATCGACGTCGGCGGCGCCCGATAAATTATGATAACCGAGGCGGCACGCGCGCGCGGGCACTCGAGCCTCAGTTTTGAGGGGATCGTGGTCGCAATCGATGCAATCGGACTACTCACCTTGGATGTTAATTGCCGCTGATGAGGCGCCTGCCAAAACGAACGTTGCGCTAGCCGCCCAATTGAAAAGTAGTGCCTCAGTGGCGCATGCCAACCCCCGCCTTATAAATTATGATAATAAACGGATATCAACTATTCGGGCGCCTTTCTACGCGCCACCTTAGCGCGCGCGCGCACTGACGCTCTGCAGTCGACGCAACTGTCTCTACACACTCGGGATTTGCCGAAGAAGCGAACGTCTGGCGCCGACAGCCTGCCGCCGAACGCTTCCTAAACTGCCCTGCTCGAGGAGCGACGAGGCCTGACACCGCCGAGTCCGCGACCGCTTTCTGATAGGAGGGCGGAGGGCGGAGGAGCTGCGCTGGGTGCGCTGGTGCACCGCAGGCCCCCTAACTTTTATTCGAAATGCACGCGACGCACGGAATCTGCGCAAACTTTACAGAGCGATGAGAGCAAGATTGTAGTGCGCCCACGCATTAAAATCTCGCTCATTCGCGCATTCCTTAACTTCGTAACGCCTATTAATAATATGCCCTAATTAGTATACGGCCCCCTTACGACAAATTCACGCGCCTGCGCAAGAAGAAAGAGTTCCGCGCATAAACAAATACATTTGAAACACCACTATGCGAGGTGGATATAAATTTATGGTGACACGTCCTAAAGCTAACGCTCGCAAAATTAACAGGGTTAATCCCGAAAAGGCAAAGCGCTTCTGTACTTCTAGCTTTATTCGCCAGCGCGAACAATGGTGCGTGCCTGCGTTGTTGTGATTATCATACCAGCAGCAGCTGAAAGCAACCATGAGAACAATTTGACACAAAAGTATGATTTTGATGTGTACTAATCGAGCAAATAAAAAATAATATTACCTGCATAAATAAGCAAAAATATAAGCGATTACTAGCGGGTTAAATTTATTTAACAATCTTGTGGCGCCGCGCGGGAATGTTCGCAAAAGTTTGTTTTGTTTTCATGAACGAAGCGGGGGGCCAAAAATCAGATGGTTGCTTCTGGCTTCTGCTCGTCGGTGGGTGTGCGTTTCGTGATAGTGAGTCGCTGTCCCAGTTCCCCCGAAGGCCCGAAGTGCCAATGACTGGGCCGTTGAGCGATCGTGCTGCGTTTTAGCAAGCATTGCCGACGGTTACTTGGTTGGTGAGCGCCGGAGGGACAATGGAGAACGACGCAAACCTCAACGACGAGGTGAGGCGAGGCGAACCGAGTGCTGGCGTGCCCGCTCCCTTCGACGCTCACGTCTTGGTTTCTGTTCGCAGGAGCTGTCCGAAGATGAAGAGGTGGGTGGCTTCTTCCCCCGTCGTGGACACCGGCAGCTCGAACCTGAAGTGCCTCGCAGCACGCCTTGTTGCGAGGAGCAGCTTGCACGCTGACAGCTTTATGACGGAGAACCGAGACTGGAGGAACTAACGGACAACACACGAGCCTCGATCGCACACTGCTTCATCGCAGTCTTCCCGTCACGGTTCTCCCCGCACCGTCACATTTAGCTTCAGTATACGGTTATAACTCGGTACAACAGAAAAACCTGGGGTGCTATGTTGCGCTTTTTGGACTCCCAGGAGACTTGGAAGAGGGAAGTGACGTCAACGACTAGAGAAACGCAGATTGGATGTTGACAGAAGAAAACAAAATCAACATCCAATCTGCATTTGCTGCGTTGTTGACGTCACTTCCCTCTCCCTAGTCTCCTGGGAGTCCAAAAAGCGCAACATAGCCCCCCTGTTGCGCGACAAGTTGAACGACAAGGATCGCTCAATTCAGACAAAAGTATTTTTTCGGCAATACGGCCAAAACATCCCAGTCACATTCAGGCGTTGCCAGACCGAGGGGGCAGGACGACATTCCTGTCACCAAGCTCACTCATTCATTGCATGCCCTTAAGGGTAAATCGGTTAGTTTTTATTGTCACGAGAGACAGAGTGTGTATGCGACTGTCGGAAAGTTAGCATTGGAGTGCCTGCGAGCCAACCTTCTGTGGACAGATAAGTGGCACCAAAACCGCAGTAACTGTCGTAACCATAGGACACGGACACAAAAGGTGACACCGAGACCAGAAATCGCAATGACTGCATGTTATACTCCGACCACGGAGCTTGTCGCAGGCCACTGGCAGAGGTGGCTGCATTTAGACATTCACGGCATTCGTGTTCGGGGTGAAGATACTTCGTCCTGTGGCCCTTTCCTAAGAACAGCGAACTAAACTGCATTGCAAACCACAAAGGTTCTTTGCTTTTCATTCCTCGGCAGATTATTCGGGCTTCATGGGCGTACCGAGAGACATATTTGACAGGAAGCAGATGAGGTATGCTAGCTGCATAGGAGTGTCGCACATTCAGAGTGCAAAAAGGAGAGCTTCTAGAGTGGGAATGGAGCGGACGCTTTGGGCAAGGCGAGCGTATGGGTGAAATTGACGGATCTCGCCGACAAAGGTTGGTCAGCTAGCTCGAGACAGAGAGGCCAGTACGCCTGGGCTTGAAGGGAGATAATTTGTTCATATTTATGACTCTTTAGAGTTTATTCTGGAGTGATGAACGAGGCAAGAGGAGTAGGGAATGGGGCGTTTTTGCAACACTTTCAATGTTCCAAATCTTACCCAAGCGGGTAATAACGCGTGACATCGCGAGTAAACGATCCACCACTCGATTTTGGAATGGCTGGGATGGTCACCTGGATACTACGCGGATTGACTTTGTCTTGAGCTGTGGCAAAAAGAAAACACAGCAGCGATGGTGGAAAATAGCAGACAATCGCTTTTGATCATGTAGGAACTTCCTGAAGGGATAATAATATTACCCGCTGCAAAGTTTTCCTTTCGAAGTGACAATGCGGTGCTCACCTCCCTTTTGGGCTGTATATTGATATCAAAATAACTCACTCCTTTCAGTTAGGCATCAAAAATGATTTTTGTTAATCAGTGCAATCGCTGTAAGTCTAGTCCAGGTGCCCTAAAGGTATACGTCCCCTGCATTGTGATTTTCACCGATTACGTTTTGGGGGAAATTAAAATCCGCTTCCACACGGTGTAGCGGTACAGCGCAGGGGGCTTTCTCAACACTGATGTGTAACTAATTCCGTTCACTTTGATGCAAATATGATTGGGGCTGGGGTTGTCGACTGATCGTATACATAAAATCTTCGAAGCTTTCACTGCTTTACAAATTGTTATCTTCACATTAGGAAAAAAAAACAAAAACTTTTACATCATCTATTGCATTTGAACATCTCAATCTTGAACGTAAGAATAGGGAATGCACTCCAACGCCGAAGACGAGGATGTGGAAAAGCTCCTGTTTACGGTCGCACTAATAATAACTGTTATGCCTTCTTGTAGAAGGTGCACAGTCTGCATGTGGTGCACATTCAATTCGTGCTTTGAAAAGAGAAAAGTGCAATAACCACACATCAATGGCTACACCTCATTCTCTACCATTTAGAACGTTTTCCACCAAAGCGAACGAAGGAGACGAGCTTCGACGGCTGTGAGCGCATAAAGCAGACGACGAGCGCACGGTGAACAGATCATATGACATCTTTACTCACTTTACCTATCCGATGGGAAGAGGGTAGCGCGAGTAATTACTCCAGAGTAAACAACCCGCTTCTGGAACGCGAGTTCCGACATCATTGAGTAAGAGCGGAAAAGTTTTGAAATGTCACGATATGAAACCTTTACTCCGGAGTCAGATCGAGCTGAATTTTGGAACACAGCCTGTACGATGTCGCATTTCAGTTCGGTAGTGCCAGTTATGCAGTGAGCAATCCTAAAGGTTAGAGATGGCCAGTATGCAAGGAAACCGGTCCTTGTCCCGTTCGTTCCGAACCGAAAAATGGAGAACACAAGAGCATGTATTTTTCTGACGGTGAAAGAGGGTAGCTTGTAGCTGCTTCGTTGTTTGCACCAAATTGTCAAGAGTTTATTGTCGCACGGGGATTTACACATCTCTACGTCGTGAACGGCGACGACCAAGGGTGGCAGTTCCCGGTCGGCACTTGCACCTCCTGTGCGGGTGCCTTTTGGCTCCGGGCAGACGCTTGTGCGACGGACGCTCTCTCGTGTGCAGGAAATGGAGCCCAAGCTGCGCTACGAGCGCATCCTCAATGACATGCCCGAGATCTTGCGCACGGATGCGGCCAGCTGCATCGCCGTGCACCCCAAGGTGAGGGTTGGCTCCGTGCATTGACGCACCTTGGGCTCTTTTTTTTTTTTCAGGTTGCGTGCAACGAGTTGAGGGTTAAAGGGGCACTGACAACCCAAAGGTCGTATTTTTTTTTATTGTCTAAAACGATGCAACTTGTAGTCATAGACACGCAAAAAAAACCGCATTGCGAAAAAAAAATTTTCCTGCGCACGCGCGCGCCTTTTTAGTTTTGGCATTTGTATTTCCCGCGCTCACCTCCTCGCTTCTTTTGATCGGTGACGTCAAAAATCAGGAAATTTAGAAGCTTTGTAGGTGACATTTCTATAACATTTAATAACGGCAATCGTAAAAGATGTTTTTTAACGCAATTGCGAACGCCCTACGGCCCCTCTTTTTGAAATACCAAAATTCAGAGTTCGATGTGATGTTGCTTCCTAGATTTGTACCCTCCCTCGGAAAACTTGGCAGCGCCCGTTGGCGAGTCGGAGAAAAACCGGTTTTTTCCCGCCGGCGCCTTTCTATCCCTCACCTCCTCCTCGGTTGGGGTCGCCGTGACAACGGCGGAGGTCCGAAAGAAAGTCGAGTAGCAGGAGACCGCAAAATTTGACTCACTGCACTGGCGCGGATCGCGCGGGAACTTCAAATTCGGCATTTGGAAATTGTTTTTTTAATTCACAAATACTGAATTTTAAAGTTTCAAATTTTGAGGGTAATGTCCCGGCATCGTTTTCAATCGTTTCGGATAATAAAAAAAAATATGATTTTGGTGTGTCAGTGCCCCTTTAAGCACAAGGCAGTTAACT
This sequence comes from Ixodes persulcatus, assembly GCA_013358835.2. Taxonomy (NCBI): domain Eukaryota; kingdom Metazoa; phylum Arthropoda; class Arachnida; order Ixodida; family Ixodidae; genus Ixodes; species Ixodes persulcatus. Next base: position 404,839 of record JABSTQ010011330.1, on the reverse strand, counting down.
CGTGGTGCCTGGACACGGCTCTGACTCAGCTCGGTGACTGCAATTTGCAGTCGGGAGTCATTCTAGATCGACTACAATTGAATCCGGGGCCAGAGAAATTCTAAGGGTCCACATCCTTAGAGGCTCGTGCATCCGCCTTGGAGCACATTGTGCCCACGATCTGCGGCCAGTGGTGTCGGTCGACGAAAGGATTTTGGTCGATAGCCGGTCGTAGAAGATTGTTCTTTTCCAAAAAATGAATGACGTTTACAATCCTCTGTAATGCCGAATTAGAGCGCAGCTCTTATGGAGAAGGAGGGAGGGTATGCCCGTGTGACATCACGAGGTTGACGTCACTCGTGACGTTACGTGTGACGTCGTTATGGGAAACGTCCCATAATGCAACGCGCGGTTAACCCGACGGCGCCGCCGCTCAACCCGGAAACGGGCGCCTAAGAGCTGCGCTCTAAAGTGAAACCTAGTGTGCACAGTGTCTTTGACAGTCTGACGTGCCAGGAATGATTTTGGAGCGAGTCATGCTCGGTCGTAACCAGAGAGCATGTGCAGTTCCTGGCTCTGGGCATGCATTCTGGGGCCATCCACATCCTGGACCATCAGGGGAACGTGAGCAAGGAACTGCGCCTGGTAAGCCGACTTGGGGTAGTCGTTTCCTCCATTTGTTGACTGTCAATGCTGCTAGAGGAGCCCCACGGCACCCTCCAACTTCAGGGGCATTCCAGAAAGATCTCGCTTCAATTATTCCCACGTAGCTGTCGAGAAGCAGACGCGATTGTCCACTGCTTGGCGGCATTTTAACGGCTCCGAACGAGGGATTTACTGTAATGTCCAGAGAGATGTCCCACCCCCGAAAGGTAACTCGCCTCCTATTTCTGGCTCGATTTGCAATTTTTTTCCTGAACATTAAAAGATAGCCCACTTTTAGTAATCATAGTGTTCAAATCAATGATGGCTTTGATGTAAATGAGGATAGTTAGCTATGGTGGGTTATAAACTTCGATAACTGGGAAGTACAGTCGTCTTTGCTTCATTTGCCCTCGCCGCAATAACCCAAAATGACCCAAAATTAGCATTTTTGCAACTTTTCTTGGTTGCGCACCGAAAGTTAGCCCACCCCTTCTTTTCACTCTATTTGCTCTCGATTTTAGGTGGGCTGTCTCTCGGAATATCACGGTATACCTCGTGACTCTTGACACACAGCATCGGCTTTTGCATCCTGGAAGGTGGCCCGTTTTGACTAGCTTTTGAAAAGAGATTGAAAAAGCTGTTTCCGAAGACGGCCACGAACAAAAGTGTCTGGGAGCGTGTAAACGTCGGCCCGAAACGAGGGGGGGGGGGTTCTCCGTGAGGCAATTCGGCAACCCCGGATACGACCGTGGTTCGACACGTATGCTGCGGAAAGACGCGAGAAAGCACGCTTGGGGTGCTGCACGCTCGTCCAATGGTGAGGAAGTAATTAATGTCTGTCGTCCAATCATGAGGAAGTAATTAATGTTCGAAGCAGCTGCTAGTGGAAAACCCGTCATATGTTTCAGCTATTGGGTTTGCAGACTGAAGGGCAGCGAGAGTTCCTTTTGCGCTATGTTGCAATTGTTCCCACAGTCTGTGATGTCAAGATCGGCGGGACAAAAGGGGTCACTCATTGCAACGGTCAGCAGCAGCTCAATGCTCTTGCTTCGACTATTTCGTTCGAATGCCGTGTGTTGATACAAAATGAAAAACTGTGTCTCGATGGGCGTTTCTAACAAACGGCACGCGGAGCCAAAGGCACCGTAACGTCTCTGCGTTACGTAATATGGAATGTAAAATGGGTGCATTATATGTGTGGAATGTAAAATGAGTGCATTATAAGTTGGATGCAGATACCACCAGCAGGTTTCAGGTGCAGTTTCGGATGGAGGCACATAGTCTGCGGATGTTTCGGTGCTTGCACTTGCGGTTAGCCAGTCCAGAGCTCGCCAGCTGTTGATTCTGGCAGTAGGACCCATGTGGGGTACCGCTGGGTTCGGAAGAAGGCGCTTCAGAGATGCATTGGATTTTGGGCTAATCGTGGCTTCGTTGGTTTTTACGTGTCTCGTGACCCTGAGGGTGTTCTTGAGGCACTGCTGGACTGTGGCAAGTGACGTCCGCAGTTTTCCTGCAGCACAGCCTGACGGTGCACCAGATCAGCATCGACGAGAAGGGGGACCACTTTGCCAGCTGTTCGAGCGACGGCAAGGTGGGCGGTTAACAGCCACTCTGAGTCTGACGAATTTCACAAATACCTGGGTTTTGGCGAGCGCCAGGGCTGTTTGTTTGGAACTCTTTCCTTTGAGCTCATTTGTACACTTCCGTCAAGAGTGGTGATAAATTTTGCGTTTCTTCGTAGGATCATTGAGTGTAGTCGAACCCCAATTCAATCAGATTTGCAGTTAACAATTTCGAGGCTTTTATTCTACTTCCACCGAAGATTGTATCTTTCTTTTTTTTAAGACTCTGCGAAATAGTTTTAAGTCGCTGTTTGACTTTAAAAAAGTTTTCACCCATCACACACACTGCGAGAAACAAAAAGGGAAAAGACTGTTCAAGCAGGTTTTACCAGGATTGTCACCCTTTTGCAACTGGGATCCACCTGATTCCAGGTCAACTGGTTTATTGCTCACATTCCCAGCTGCAACTGGGAATGTGTTTCATAAGCCAGCTGAACTGGGACCAGTTGAATCCCAGTTAAAAATCGCGTAAGTATTGATTATTATAGCTTCTCATTTTATGGGTCTGCCTGTGGCCATGTTTTTTAATGCTTATATCGAAAAGCTTTTCAGAAGGGACTCTTCTCACCTAAAAAGTTTGTTCTAATTCTAAAGATAAATGTGGAGCGCAATCGGTTTTTTGAGCGCTGAACATTTCGGGTTTTATATTTTTTAAAAACAAGTATAATTAACAATAAGTAGCATAAAATAAATTCAATATATGGAATGTTTTTTTTTTTGTTTGTTTTTTTCACAGTGAAGTTGTTAAGCCAAACAAGATAGCATCATAACATGGTATAAGAGCTCACTTGGGCTTTTCGATTTTTCATAAGCATTGTTGCTTACAATATCCCCTCCCCTGCATGTGCAGCATATCTGAATTGAGAAAACATTCTCTCCAGATCAAAGCTTATGCATACATTTGCAATGTGCAACAACAGGGGCAGGATATCAGCTTGTCTTTTTGACATAAAGTTTTAAAAGTGCAGTTTCTCATCCTTCTTTTTTAGCAACATTTTGGGGCTTGTTATCACTGCAGTTTACTGAAGCCAACAGAATCTAAGGTCTGGAACTAGAACACATGTTCCTACCAATCCTTTGTTTTCTAGAAAATATTTTGTGAGCAGAGTAATTTTGAAAATGGTAGAATTCAATTTCCGAAGGGGAAAAAAGCGTGACTCATTCTCAAAAAACGTTTGGGGTTTAAATATCGGCAAAAATTGGGTTTTACTCAAAAACAACCCTACTTAGAAATACCTTCTGGGCGTAGCGGGGGGCCTGCGAAGAGAGGAAGAATAGAGCTGTTGAAGGGGGAGTGCTGACCCGGGCAGTGCTGGAACTGCGACGGCTGGAACTGTCTTGGGGCTGGGGTGGGTGCCTTCGTATCCATGTAGGGGGAAACGGAATGAAGGTCTTAAAATCCCAGCGGTTAGTTGTGATTCCAGATGATTGAATGTTTACTGTAGCAGAGTTTACGCTAGAACAGTCCTAGACTCTCTCGAGCAACTTTGTTGTGTCAAAACTGAACCGTCTTTTCAAAGTAACAAATATTATTGTAGCTCTTGGGGGTCCAGAGTAAGAGCCAGCTAAAGTAGAGTTAAAGAACCAGGTTGAGTGTATCACCATTTCAGAAATATGCACTGGTACCCTGCCGTCTTTTCGGTACATTAGAGTAATTTTATGCATGGCACGTGAAAGAATGACTGAAACATGTTTGCGTTGGTTTAAAGTTTTGCGATTTCAGAACACAAAGGCGCAGGACGATAGCAATAAGGAGTATGAATGGGCCGCTCGTTGGGTTAATTCTATTTTGGGCTTGCAGTGATAAAAGAGAACGGAGTGTGCCAGCCCCAGGATACGTCGAGCATTTGAGTGGGCCCGAGCTTACAGCAAAACGGCCCCACAATTACACCGCACCTTGCTGGTGCGTTGTGGGGTTGCCACGAGTCCCGGGTTTTTCAAGAAACGTCTATTGCTCATGATCTTGGGCCCGTTGCAGTTGCAAAGAAGTTGCCTCGCATTCATCGATAGCTGGTGTGCAATGTTGCTGCGAGACTCGCACCTTGTTCATATTGTTACGATGATTGGAAGAAGAGACAAGACGTCTGCTCAATGGTACGATAGTGCCCGTACGAAAAGTCTGTTAAAATCAGCAAACCTGCTACACGAGCTGAGCCCATAAAAGGAACGTCCAGCTTTTGTCGGTTTTTAAACATCTGGAAGCACAGGAGGGATGGAGATGAGCAGGAATGTACAGATAGGTAGCTTGCCAATTGATTCTTCCGGCAGCTGCCTCAGAGCCTACCAACTGGGCTCCCAGCAGGGCGAAGCCTACGTCCGATTCGGGCACCCCACTTGCAGCTTTGCCCTCGGCATGCTCCTTACATTACCTACTTTGAAATATTTTCCTCACGCCATTGGAATGTTTTCCCTAGGGACAAACTAAAGCTCTAGAGGCACGCTCGACATTGGGAGTTGAATCGGTCGGGTCACTCAGAGAATTTGATGGATGAACTCGAGTTTGGCCAACATGGAGAAAGTCGCTGGCTGTGTTACGCTCTCACCTCGCTGACACATCGAAAAGATGGACGATTGGAAAGGCCTCTCTACTTAAGACCTAGGGGCCATATTAAAGAGTTGTAAAATAGCTTACGCAAAGAATAGCGTCGTCGCCACTGCGCATGCTCTGAATGTTAACTGCAATTTGTGTTTTGCGTGCGCTATTTTAGTGTATGCTGTTCATAGGAAATTGCGTGCGTACGCAAAGAGTTTTTGCACTTCTCCAAGGAGGATTCATGATGCACGAAATATTGGCTAAAGCCAAGACGTGCACAGTTAGAAAACAATGTCTCCCAGGACCGCGGCTGCGGCTGCTTTAGTGGTCATTGTGAGTGCGACTTCGGCGACACCCTCGCGACTGCAATCTTCGATGCAGGACAACGTTGCACTCCTACATGAGGTGCACATCGCGAACGGCTTGGAAGACCCATTAAAGGGGCACTGACACACCAAAATCATATTTTTTTTTATTATCCGAAACGATTGAAAACGATGCCGGGAGATTACCCTCAAAATTTGAAACTTTAAAATTTAGTATTTGTGAATTAAACAAACAATTTCCAAATGCCGAATTTGAAGTTCCCGCGCGATCCGCGCCAGTGCAGTGGGTCAAATTTTGCGGTCTCCTGCGACTCGACTTTCTTTCGGACCTCCGCCGTTGCCACGGCGACCCCAAGCGAGGAGGAGGTGACGGATAGAAGGGCGCCGGCGGGAAAAAACCGGTTTTTCCCCGACTCTCCAACGAGCGCCGCCAAGTTTTCCGAGGGAGGGTACAAATCTAGGAAGCAACATCACACCGAACTCTGATTTTTGGTATTTCAAAAAGAGGAGCCGTAGTGCGTTCGCAATTGCGTTAAAAAACATGTTTTACGATTGCCGTTATTAAATGTTATAGAAATGTCACCTACAAAGCTTCTAAATTTCCTGATTTTTGACGTCACCGATCAAAAGAAGCGAGGAGGTGAGCGGCGGGAAATACAAACGCCAAAACTAAAAAGGCGCGCGCGCGCGCAAGAAAATTTTTTTTCGCGATGTCGTTTTTTTTGCGTGTCTATGACTACAAGTTGCATCGTTTTAGACAATAAAAAAAAATACGACCTTTGGGTTGTCAGTGCCCCTTTAAGGTGGGCAACAATCCCCTACAAGCTGCTGCTTGCAACGTGTAAATGTTTCTCGGCGAAGGTACAATGTGCGGGAGGTCAGTAGTTGGTATACGACCGCTCTCGCTGAGGCAATACAAGCGGCCACAATTTTTCGCCCGCTTGCATCGCACTCTCATTTATAAACAAATCCAAAATGTTACTCTGGACCAAAAGCTTGTTTTTTTTTTTAAGTTACAGTATTTCGTGCATGAAATGAAAATGGTTGCCGTATCTTGGTGGCGTTGCAGGCGCGAGATGCTCGGGTTTTGCGTCAGGGTGGAGGTACGCCATTCTAAAACTCTCTTGCGTCGTGTGAGCTAATGCGAGCACTAAACTTAGCTCTAACGTGCGCTAAAATTGCGCGCATAATTCTAAAACATTTTTTTTTCTTTTAATATACACTTTATCAAAACTTGACAACTTTTTTTTAATTTGAATTTCTGTAAGCTTTTTTTTTTTGACTCCTACACAGCCAAGCACCATTCGTGGTAACAAATATTACAATACTTCATTTGAGCTTAAGTCCAGACGCAGCCGGCACTACAAGCTGTGTACCAATCAAGCAGCGTCAAAAGCACAAGTCACTCTTCCTCTTTTGTTACAGCAGAGCTGTTAAGGGCTAGTTTCCCCAGGATCCTGTCTGGTACCAAACAAATGTCGACACAACACTCTGGTTGCCGCCGTTGCTCATAGATGGCGGTAGCTGTCCAGAAAGTTGTGTTTGCCGGTCGTCTGTTTCCCGCCGTCGCTCATAGATCGCGGCAACCTTTCCAGCCCCGGAACCAGGTAACTGGTTGCTGCTGTCGTTCATAGATGGCGGCAACATTTCTTCGGAGGAAGAAGAGCGGGAACGGAACGAGCGGCGATGTGTGCAGCAGTGCGAATAATTCCGCAACCACCGCGAGGCCGCTGTCGCCTCGAGTTCCACTGCGTCGAGCGCTTCAGATTCCCTTGCGAAAGAAGAGCAGATCGCTCGCCTGGAAAGCCACCGCCAAGAACAGAAGCTACACTTCCGCTGCTCTTCCTTCACCAGAGTGGAAGGGCTGAAAGTTTTTTTATGATTGGTTCAGTGACAGTAGAACATGTACAGGAGCATGATGAACACCATGATGGTGCTCTTTTGACGCTGTCTGAATGGTCTCATCAGCTCCTAGTGTCGGCTGCATCTGGACTTAATTAAAAAAACACTGCAAGGACTTAATTAAAGGGCAACTCCGCTCAATTCCGAAAAATTTAGGTTTACATGTGATTCCATTTCACAAAACCCTACTAAACAGCTCTACGTCTTCGGATTCGCGAAATGTGGAGTATTATTCGTGTAATCGTAATTTAAACATCTGCTGATACCGAAACCGAAACTTCGGTTGCGTCAGGCAACATTGGCCTCGTGTCGACAGAGTCATGGCCACGTCACGTCGAACCACGTGGTCTTGTGAAGTTCGTGGGGGCGAAGGACAGGACACGCGACGCGGGCAGGTCGCTTCGCATGGCGTGGACGGTGATGGCCCAGGGGAGAGGGGGAAGGGGAGAAGACGAGGGAGAGGGGGAGCGGAGAAACAGACAGATAAGCGCGCAGGGCAGCGCAAACTAGCGCATTCGCGTTACGGTGATCACGTGGACGCCGTTGAGCCAACACCGGGAGGAGAAACTCATGACGTCATCGTTCAATTTCGCTCTAAGAAGTAAAAACAAACAAAACGTGAGAATGACGTAGTCATGCCTCTGACGAAGTGGGTCAACGTTGGCCGCTCCAACTCCGCCGCATTGACTGCGCTGACGATTGCGCCTCGCGTCGCACGCTAGAGTTGGCAGATTTCGGCGAATTGGCTCATTTGAAAGTTTGCTGGCCAGTTTAATAAATATATAGATGAAATTAGATTGTAATATTTGACATGGGGTCTTCCTACATGATACTGAAGAGGGCTGCATAGTTTTCTCAATATCAAAAATGAAGCGGAGTTGCCCTTTAAAAAGAACACTGCATTTTTTTTTTAAAGGGCGTAGATAGGACACATATTTATTAAAATAATTTTTCCACAAAACCCAAATTTTTTTTTGTGCAATATTTGCGTTGTTAGACGCAATTTAGGTGCAGAATGTGGAGGTCGTAGCCCACTAAGCTCTGCCTTGTGCTTACAAGATGATTGCGACCATAGTTTCACTACCGAGAAGATACCTACGCAGGTAAGAATTTGCGAGCCATTTGGCTGGAAGCAATCGGGCAAAAGGCAAGCTCTCAAGTTTTGCAGTGCACCTTGCCTACGGAAGTGAATATTTTTAGGTCGCATTTTAATTGTGCATCATGACGTTCCCCCACCTTGCTCGTAAATGCCATGTGAAAAAAAATAACGAGAACAGTAAAGCTAGAAAGACTGCATATTTATTTTGTTGATTTTCTTCGTTCTCTTAGGTCGCTTATGCACATCGATAGACGGAGACAGACGCTTCTTTGGACTGTGGCTTGTGCATGATGGAACACTAGACACCCGTTTATGGAAGCATCTTCTGAGCGCTGCAGAAGTTTTTAGACGGCAGATGAATAGCAGACGGACGGAGGCAAAAATGCATGTCAACACGAAGCTTTCGTGTCTGCGTCTCATGGCATTGCGGACGACAATAGACAGCGGTGAAATAGACGGTGATGCCGGAGGCTGCCGCTCGTCTGCTCGCTCGACTAGCAGGCAGTGTTAGACTTCCAGACTAGACGCACCGGATGACGCGAAAGGGAGAGACTACACTTGTTGGCCTGTTCAGTTCAGCAGCCATGCCAGTCCAGTAGTAATGGGCAGAGCCACTGATCTGTGGGCGGGGCTTCGATCTGGCAGGGACCTTTACCTAAATTGCGCCTAACAACAAAAATATTGCACGAAAAATGTTTTTGTGGAAAACTTGTTTCAAACAATACATGTCTCATCTATGCCCCTTAAAAAAAGCTTTTTTTTTTCCCTTGCATTGCCCCTTTAAAAGGACACTGCAAGGAAAAAGAAAGTTTTTTTAAACAGCATAGATGGGACATAATTTTTTTCTTAATTTTTCCATGTGAAGGAAAATATTTTTCGCAAAATATTTACGCTGTTAGACGAAATTTCGGTGGAGGTCATGGCTAGCTCTAAGCCCTGCCCGCAAATAGTTGCCCCCATTACTACTGGATCGGCTCGGCTGCTTGGCCGAGCACATTAACAAGCCTGGTGTCTCCCTTTCCCAACATGCAGCGCGTCTAGTCTGGCCACCATAGTCTGGCGTCCGCGCCCGAATGACGCGGACATGAACGCTGCCCGTCAGCGTCAGTTTTCGCCCCCGTCTAAAAACGTTTGCAACGCTCGTAAGACTCGACCATGAAAGCAGCTTTTTAGCGCTCAATCATGCACGGTCAACAATCCAACACAAGCGTCTGTCAGCGTGTTGATGTGCGGTAAAAAGTGACCGAGAGGACTAAAAAAAGCAACAAAATAAATATGCAGTCATTTCAGCTTTCATGTTTTCGTTATTTTTTCGCATGACATCCGCGAGCAAGGTGAAAGAGCATCACGAGGCACAATTAAAACATGACGTAAAATTACTCAATTAGGCTGCAAAACTTGAGCTACTTCCTTTCGAAAAGAAATTATGAAACATACCTGGCCTAACTTGATACGAGCCAAACGCCCGATTGCCTCCAGCCAAATGGCTCGCAAATTCTTACCTGTGTAGGTATCTTCTTGGTATTGAAACCACGGTCACAATCACGACGGTTGCACAGTTCACAGAGCAGCGGGGGCTACTTTTACGGGAACCAACATCTTTATTCAGCAAGAACACGCACAAAAAACAAAATCAAGCCAGGTCGACCGAAATAGCGACGCTAGGCTTAGGCGAGTCCCGCTACGAAAACAATCATCCGCACAGCATTTCCGAAGGCACCTACTTGCGGCAATTGCCTGCTGCAAACCTTGTCGGTTGACGAGATCTTCCTCTAAACACCTCTGTAAACTCAAAACGACCCGGCACCCAAAAAATTGACGAGCTCAATGAGCTACGCTCGTTTAGCACTCCGCAGATGCCGGCAGCCATGTTTGTTAACTGTTTCAAACCAAAGCGGGATAAAAAATCTCTGAAGTTATTTGAAAACAATAACGACTATCTTGATCTAGTTGCTTCTCAGACATAAAACAATAGGTCAATTAAAATACTATTACGGCTCGGAGATACGAATTTATAACCAACCTTTCATTTGTCGCTCATCTCTTCAGTCAATGAGAGATGTAAGCACCTTGTAAGCACGGTGCGGGGCTTAGCGGGGTGTGATTTCCACATTCTTCACCTAAATTGCATCTAACAACGTAAATATTTGTGTTAAAAAAAAAAATTGTTTGTGGAAAAAATTTAAAAAAATATGTGTGCCATTTATGCCTTTAAATTTTTTTTTTCCTCGCAGTGTTTTTATAAGGTGAAACTAAGTAAAAGGCGGAAACTGTTGAAGCTTCCAGACCGGTAAACAGTTCATTTAGAGACTGTGCCGTCGGCTGTCCTGCAGACGGGGAACTCGAGGGGCACTGCTCTAGACCCGGCGGCCCGAAAGGTCCCCCTCGGGAGAGGAGGCCCCGCTCAGGGCGACCATTCCCTCGCAGGTGGTGGTGCACGGGCTGTACTCTCGCGACAACAACCAGCAGCTGACGTTCGACCGTGCTGTCGGAGCCGTGGCCATTGACCCCAACTTCTACCGGTCGGGCACTGGGCGCCGCTTCGTCACCGGCAACGACAAGGTCTCTTCGCTCTCTGGGTCTCTCCGTCGTGCGCCGCCGGCCTCCATCCGAGGACCGCCGCCGACGTGACGTTGCGGGCACTCGAGCGGAGGTTTAAAGGCTGCTTCGCTCATTTGCAAGTTGACTGCGAGCAAGCACGCCTCTCGCGATCGCTTACGACGAGAACAGGTCGGTGGAACACACCGGTGCCATCTGTAGGGCAGCCCTGCAAAGAACTAGACGGAAGGTTTTGCAGTATTTGCGAGACCATGTCCGTGAGAAGTGGTCATTATAACATTGTTCGAAGGTATTTCGAGCTTACGGCGAAGGAATGATGCGCAAAAAATTTGGGAAGAAACGCAGATTTGTTTTGGGGCTACCTGGTAGATTGCTCCGGCGTGCTCTCCCCTGGTAAGCAGTCATGAAAGATACAACGTGCTCGGTCACGGCCAAATGCAGATGTGCGGCCTTTAGATTCTCGGACGGGAGTGTGGGCGGGCCATTCCCGCATGCTTGGAAGGAGTCGCGCAAAACGGTGGCGGGCTTCGGATCGTAGACGAAGGAGGGGCATTGTCGTCCGACTTCCCTCCTTTCCCCCGAGCTTCCGACGAGTTGCAGCAGGCTACTGAGCAAATCTGCCGAGTGCTCAAAAATCCGAAGCAGTCTAATGAAACTAAAACTGCGGTCGGAGAGAGAATAAATGGGCCAAAAAGCTTGGAGCTCTAGGAGGCGGTGATTACGGTGCAATGCAATGATTCTGGTGCTGTCGTTTCAAATGTGGTTTGCCCAGTTTAAAGGGGCCATGCAATCATATTTAAGCGTCTGCCTTTTTTGCGGTTTCCACTTCTCTTGGGGTTCGGGAAAGCCAGCGGGCATGGAGAGAGTAACTAAATATCAGTGCGTCATATTTTAACCGGACGACGCGGAAACCTCCTCCGCCTACGAGGGCGACCCACGTTGCCGAAAGCGCGCGAAATGTGACGTCTTTGGTCCTGGGCTTACTACTGGTCAGAGCCGCTTAAAGCTTTTTTTTAGTCGAGATACAAAATATAAGTGTCGCGAATCGTTTCAATTATTTATAAAAGTAGTTTTTCTTCAGCATTTTAGATCAGAAAAGAAACAAATCCGGTTCATAAAGTACGGAAACAAGAAATGACCCGTCAACATACCCGCCACCAAGCGGTGGAAAAGGCGGCGCATGCTAGAAAGGTGTAGTGGGATCAGTCACGAACGAGCGGCGAGCTTAGAAAAATCCCGGGTGTACGCGGCGGCGCTGCGATCGTATACCGGCTCGAGCATCCGACCGCTTCCGAGCGTTCCGAAGGCCTTCGGCGCGGGCTTGGTTGGCGATTTGGCCATTTGGCGGTATGGCAGCGCGAAGTGGCTCCCGTTCTGAACTGATCTTTACCCCGTGTTTGCTGTCGTTTGTGACCAATGAAGTGTTATGCCGAATTAGTCTTTAATCGCGCAGCAAATGCAATGCGAGCCGCCCTGGCCGCCTGCTTCATACAGCCTATCCAAAATATGCTTTAGTGGCGCCCTCTCGAGCCGTCGACACGGAGTGCGGCAGCCGTGAACGCACGATGAGCCCACTCCTCTTCCTCTAGTTCACGGCCACTCAAGCCAGGACCTACGACGTCATGAAGGGGGTTATTTTTTGCTTGTTTTTGTAATTCTAATCTGCCTATAACTTTTAAAATAAAGCGAAATTTGGGAAAAGAAAAGTTTCATTAAATTACTACGTTCAGTGCGCTCAGGTTCGGTGCAAATTAAAAACCAGTAAAAAAGTCATTGCAGGGCCCCTTTAAGCCTCTCTCTGGGTCTGTGCACGGAGGGGGGTTTCCTACAAAATTGCGAAATGGGAAAAGCCCACTCAAAGTTGGGAATAATGTGTATACAGCAGTACGTTTAAATGTTAGGTTCTGATTGGGTGTTTGCATCAAAGAACTCGGTGCATATAAATGCCCACTCAGTTCAGTTTGTTCACTTCCCAAAATGAGACGGGGGTTGGAAATGAGTGAGAAAGCTGCCACAATATATGTGTAAAACAGTTAACAGGCAATGGATAACTGAAAACAAAAACATTGTGTGCAGTGCTGTCTTCTTGGTGTAAAAAAAAAAAAATTATGGCAAGCATAACATAAAAAAAATTGGTAGTGCCTCTCTTTCAAATAGCAATAATGGTACATCACACTGAAATATGTCCCCTTAGGTATGCTTTAATTTTTCAGTTTTTTCGTAACATTTGTCGGTGTAACCACAGAAGAAGTTACTATAGCTAAATTAGTATTTTTTCTTGGGTACTAATTCTTTGACTAGTATTATTGTATTTCGTCCGGTACAAGGAATATACCATTCCATTTAATGTGATATACTGCCCCCTGCAAAAACAACGAAAAGAAGCACCCACATCATTTAGTGAGCTTGTCCTAAGCTTCCTGTATTCTCCAGGGCCTCTAAGATGCCACATGCGCGTCCGCAGACCAACAATGTATGGACCGCAAACTACAAATGAAGGGCAGCCCAGCATTCATCCGTCTGTCGGAACACATTGGAATTGTGCCATTGTATTGGTTGTCATCGCTTTATATGCTTCATACTACTGACACTTAAATAAAATGGTCGACAAAGACGAAATACCTACGTGCAAAGATGGGTGCAGAAAATGTTGGCCGTGCGGGACGATGTTCTCTGAAAATGGCGACAGTGGGAAGCGGGGGTCAGGGTGCGCGGCTGTGCAGAGGTTTACAGGGAAAGGTTAATTCTGCGTACTATGGGATTTCGGTACAGCGAAACCCGTTTAGAACGAACCCACGTACAGCGAATTACTGTCAACATCGAACTCACGGAAAATTTAAAGAAAAATGCATGTAAAAAGTATGTTTTATAACGAACAACATAATGGCTATATCGAACTTCTCCCCCCCCCCCCCCCCCCCCTCCCCAAGAAGGCTTCCAAAAACGTGCAGACAATCGTCTTCTAGCCTTTCCCTTCCCCCAAAAAAGAAGGGGAGAAAGAAAATTCCAAAAGCTCAAGTTGGGAACAAAATCGAGCAAAGAGAAGCGCTTCGGAAGGGGAGAAAGCTAAAAGAAAGAACTCTGCACGCATGCAAACAAAAAATAAAAACACTTTCCAGCGCATTGTTGCAAGGCGGAACTGAAGAGATGAGAAAGAAAGAGAAGCTCTCGCCTTACAACGAACTCATCGCGGAAGATCGTTGTAAATGTTTTTTGCTATATCGAACTGATCGTAGCGTTTCCTGCTGTTCGTTATAAACGGGTTTGGCTGTACAAGCAAACTGGTATTAAGACGCCGGGCTTTTTTTCATACGAGCCATTCAACTTGTGACATCCAAGACGTCGCAGGTTGCGCAGCTGCCATCATTCCGACAAAGCGAAAGCTCGCAAGTTGTACGAGGGTGAGGGCGTATTTGCTTCCCGGCAGGTGTCGCTGTACGAGAAGTCGTTTCTGTCTCGCTACAAGGTCACCATCCTGCACCAGGGGGAGGGTCTGACCCGGAACATCACCTGGAAGGGGCGCTTTGCTGCCTGGGCCACGGACCTGGTACCCTTTTCTTCGGCTGGCATGCCTTTCACCCATCCGGTCCTTCCCGGCCCTCCGAGTCGGCTTACCTGGTCGCATTCTCTTTGCAGACGATCATTGTGTACGACATGCACGTGCTGGACATCATCTCCATGATACGCAGAGACCACGACCCCCTGTGAGTGATGGCCTCTCGGGGCCCCTTTTTCGGGTACCTCGGCGCTCTGCCGCCGTTGTTCTCCGATTTCCTGAGCAACGCCCCTCGAACGACGGACGAGGACCTTCCACCCCCTTGGGCATCGTTAGATATGCACGCAGGCCTACGGGCTTCGTAAGGCGCGGTGTGCACACCAGCATGTGTTTAGCTCGTAGCTGCACATCATCGCGAGGCTTAGTCACGCAAAGATATTGCTTAAACCGAGAGAAACATTTATTGGGGGCAGGGACGATCGAGAGGATTTGGGGGAATGACCAGTGTTCCTGGGAACCCGGTCTCTACCAGAACGTCAAGTACTGTCGAGACCGGTTATAACGTAGTCGGTTATAAGGAAATAGCGGCTACAGCAAAGCGATCACGATTTCCCATTCCCTTTTGCACTTCGTTAATTGAAGTCGGATATAACGAAATAACGGATATAGCGAAGTGATTTCCGATTCCCATTGACTTCGTTATAACCGGTCTCAACAGTAGTCCGCTGCCCGGCCCCAGCTTTCGGGGGGCCCCTCTCGCAAGCCGGCCGGTTCGTTTGAGTCGCTCAAAAGCTGCCCCGCCAATTGGAGTGACGGCCTCTCCCGGCAGGATGAAGAGCGAGCTGCACCGGTGCTGCCTGAGCTGGCAGGAGGAGCGCACGCTGCTGCTGGGCTGGGCAGACCGGGTCAAGGTTTGCCTCATCAAGGAGCGGGACCCCAAGCTGGTGCAGCAGGACCCCCGCCAGAGGGACCTGCCGGACAACTACGTCGAGATCGGTGAGGGGGCCCGTAATCTTCGTGGGTGGCTCTCCCCTTCCTTGTCTGTGGCACCCCGAGCTCCGTGGGCCACCCGTTGGCCGTGCGTCGGTGGTTTCCGCGTCGGCTTCGGTACTGCGTAGCCCCGTTCATCCACGCGTCATTATACTTACCTTTGCTCGAGGCATGTTGTTCCCGCTTCGACGCTCGTCTTAACCCCTTAACTGGGGGGTGCGTCTTTAGGTGCACCGCTCTTCGGTTGGTCTTGGGGAGCGCATTTTTAAACGCTCATTTTATTGCATGAGAGGAAGTGCCATCTATCCCCAAACGTTAGAAAAATTTTGCTTTAGAAACCAGTTCAAAGATGGCAGTGCAAAAAAAGTTTGACGAGATACGTGTGGTACCAAAAAAGTATCGGCAAAACAGGAACGAAAAAAAGTCAATTTTGCCATTATTTTTTGGTCACAGAAGTCCCCAGGGGAAGCGTGGAGTGCGATTGTTTCATGGAGCAGAGCACCGCTGAATGTCTGAACACGCCTTGTTTTACCCCCGCCAGAAGTAACATGGAGGCACTCGAGGAAGAGGTTTGGCTGGCACTGGCCTCCAATCGGCGAGCAGACGAGCGCTGCATCAGTGTTCGGCTGGCAGTTGGCCCTTCCACTATCGTCACTGGTTGGAAACCGGACATGGCTAGGTGCCGGCCATGTAACACAGTCTGTGTTCAAAATTTAACTATTGCAATTCTAAATCGTTTTCAAATAATATTGCGACCTGGTTTTATTCCAACACTGTCCCCGATGGCACGAACGGAAACCCATTTTAACGGAGACCTCCCCGAGACTCGCGAGGGAGGAGAGAGGGCTGCTGAGCCTTGCGCGCAGGTCGCATAGGCGTACAGTCGAACCCACTTATAACGAACGTGATAGTTCCGCGAAACGTGGTCGTTTTATCAGTAGTTCGTTATATCTGGACTTCCCTTTAAAACATTATAAATAAGGGTAATGAAGCTGGTATTGGTAGTTTCACTCTGCCAGCTCTTTATCTAAAGAAACTGTTTGCACGATTTTAACGAGCCCTTAATTCTAACGCGATTGCAGATTTAGCTGTCAGATAAATAAAAAGTAAATTGCAGCCGATTCTACCGCGCAAGTAAAATAATGAAGATTGACCACATACGTCATAGAACATATTTTATGAAACGCACGCCACCACAAAAATAAATGCCGTGCACTAGTCCGACGATGGTTCTTCGCTGTCCAGAGAGATAATTAACACTTGCTTTGGTCTAAAGCCTTTAAAGTGCCGCGCTTCCTGCGCATGTACGAGTGCGCGGCCGTCGCCTCTGGCAGGGTCGTCTTTCAAACAACACTTTGCGAGCTCGTCGGGTGGCTGGGATTGCGAGCCACGCAGTGCGGCTCCTTTGTCATCTTTTTCCGCCAGCGTGATGCCCTTTCGTTTAAATAAAGCCTCTTAGTGGATTTTTGTTTCCCCCCCCTCCCCCCATCTTAAAACGACAGACACGAGTCCGTAGACGCGGGAGAATGTGCGTGATACCAAAATGGCGAACGTTACGTAAACAAACTGTCACGATGGCGATGGGGCTAGCCAACTTGTACCGAGCATTGAGCTCTTCTTGAGTTGCATACAGAGTTTGAGTTTGCAAGCGTAGAACGAACGAACGCAGCCAACGCAGCACGGCATGAGAGTTGACTTTTTCCTCCTCTTCTCCTTCCCGCGCACGCACAATGAACAGACTACGCGACCCGGGAGGGCGTTTTTGCTTTTGTAGTTTTGTTTTCTCCCCTGCCGCGATGCCGTGAAAATGACCTTGAGCGTCTTGCGAACCGCCGCTCCCGGGATGTAGCTCTTTTAAAGGGATTGTCCAGTCAAAACCGGAAGTAATTAAGTTCTTGCGCTCGTTACGTTGAGGGAGCCTTCATGTAGACAAACGTCATTTTTATTTTGATATATGATCTCCCGTTATTAATTAAACCTTTCATAAGCCTATGTACGAAACTGCACCCCGAATTTCGCCAGTGTCAATGGCTGACTTCCGTAGGTGCTGCGTGACGTCACAAAACGCAAAGGCTTGTCGGATAGTTGGGATAACAAGCGTTGGTCGATGGATGTCTTGCATTTTGTTTCGAATTATATAGTCTCCTAGGCTGTAGCCTACTTAAATACGGTTCTTTTAATGCAGTTCCCAAGCATTTGCAAAAAAAAGTCACGCCTTTTAGCAGGAAATTACTCGCAGACACCCATAAGCTTCGAGCAAACGTATGCCGTTTCGCGAAAACACAACTGCGACGGCCACCGATCGAACTAGGGGCGCTTACAAAGCAAAGGATGCAGATTTCGCCTCTGAAGCGGCACCTAAGTACACGAAGCGGCATCTGGGTACACATGTCAGCGGATCCACTGGATCGGTGATGAGACTAGCTGCGGGTCGTTCTCTCAGAGGCGATGTCCGCGGGTCGAAGACAAACGGCGAATCGTTCAAATGCATGTCGTCACTTGACTTGGACGAGCTTGGTGAACCATAGTCACGCTCCATTTTCACACGCGGGTCAAACAGAATCGGGCTGCACGCGTGCTAAAAACAACTTCTGGTATCGTTTCCAGATGGCCTAGCTGTTGGTTTCGGTTTCGCTGCATAATCAAATTGATTGATCCGATTTGGGCGAGGAGTGGATGGACGTAGTTTAATATCATTGGCACAGCATCACACCTCAGCTTACGAGCCTTCTGTCCCCTTAGAGCTCAGCTCGTAGCTCTCTTCTGTGAGATGACTGCTGCATAAGCGGGATCTCGATCTTGACGGAAACCTAGTCCCTACGCACGGCGACGATCCACTTCGCTCGTCACTGCACGTCTCGCGGAAAAGTGTGGAACGTCATGTCTGGGCTCGCATGTGCTGCCCGGTGGTTGTGGCACCCAACCGCGCAACACAAATCTCACCCAACTACGAAACAAGTCGAGCACAACAACAAAAACGAAGCACGCTGAGGCAGACAAAAATGCTCGCTTTGTGTTTTGTGACGTCAGAGCTTCAATGTCGATTGGAGCAGCATAAATTAAATTACTCACGCAGAGGGGCATATAAAATTCAGATATTGCACGTACAATCCGTCTCGAGGCAATAACAATGATATTCAATTGTTTTCTCGAATACAAAATTTGACCAGACAATCCCCTTAATCTTTTTTTTTTTTTTTTGCTTTGTTTGTTTTTGATTTTTGCGCGCGGAATTTTTTTATTTTTTTTTTATTTCGAAAGCGGATTTTGTGTTTGTTGTAACAGTATGATGCTTTGAAAAACGGTCGTTTTATCTGGACTAATTTTAATGGTTAGGGCCTTGAATTCATATATTTTCTGAAAGTTGGTCGTTATAACCGATAGGTCGTTATATGTGGGATCGTTATAAGTGGGTTTGACTGTATATAGGGATTTATAGACTAAATGAGATCGATCGATTGATTTCTTCGTCGCAGTGTCCTTGTTCAAGACGGACTTCTACTGTGTGTGGCCTGGCCGCCCTTTGCTCGGGCAGCATCGTGGCACTGACCGTGCTCAAGAGCGGCGAGGATGTCACGGTGAGTTGCTCTCTCCCAGCTGGACACGTCGAGCTTGGGCACCATTCCAACTCTTCAGCTCTGGTGGCCATTGTGTCACCGCGGGGCTTCCTGGCGGCTGGTGCCTCGCTCCCATTGGCTGTCGTGAGCGATGGCGACTGTGGAAACGACTAATGGCATTTGATCGGAACCCGTCGCAGCACAAGTCCCGGTGCATAAATGATCGCACCGAGAGTTTTACGACCCAAAAATGCACATTCTAAATACAACTTTTGTCTCGTTCAACCTTTATCTCCCGTCGTAAATTGTTTTGGCCGTAATGATCACTTACTTTTATGTAACAGTAATTGATTACAATTCATTGTTAAGCAATCATAGACGCGATTTCTACGACGACTAGTTCGTAATATTCTGGCTGCGAACAAGCTCGGCAGCTGACGGCTGCTACAAGCACTTTCAAGATTCCCAGATGCCTCCAAGAGCCACAATCACCCAATGCAGTCGGAGTGAACTTGTCTCTTAAAAGTTTAATATGTCGTGCGGTTGCCTGGAAGATGTGAAAGGCACTCATTTCCGGGTGCGGGGTCTCGCATTTTTGTAGCGTAAGCTACACTGGCCGAGTTTGAGCAGTTTCGCGTGGCTCGTGGAGAGCCGTTCTGCGCATGCGCGAGGAGCAGTGACGGAACGGGCAGGACTGGTATGGTGCCTAGGTCAGTCCCCGATGCACGCGCCGCACGCATGCACCCGCTCGAGACCATGGCTCACGCTGTCCGGTTGTTCTGGGCGGCAACTTGGTTGCTTGATACATAACAAGACGGCTCACAGCTGGCGCAAAAAAGTCAAATTTGGGGGTTTTACGTGCCAAACCAACGACGGGGCATCTGGCACGCCCCAGCGGAGGACTGAGGATTAATTTGGACCACCTGGGGATCTTTTGACGTGCAACCGAAAGCTCGGTTACGCGGCGCCTCCTCCGCAATAAGAGCGGAGAAGCTTAACTTATCGGATCCCGATGTAGTCACATAATGCATATACCATGTGTGTGTCATTGAAGCAGCTGTAAGCATGATAATCAAGCTAATCCTAGACAACCAGGAAAGCTAAGAATAAGCAGCTGAACCTAAGCTTACGCTACGTATATCCTGGCATAGCCGAGCTAAGCCACGGCAATTTTTTTAACGGTTATTCGAAAAAAATTTGAGAACATTATAAGCTGCTATTTTTAGTGTGTAGATGTAATCTTGAAAAGTCTGCAAAACCCTTTGGTCTAGTTATTGTGGGTTGGAGGGGTTTTACCCAAAAGAGGGCGCCTGCGTGCCAGCAGTTGCGAGAGGCGTGCACCGCTCCCGTGAGTGGCTCCCCGCACTTCTCTTCTCGCAGGAAGGGAGCCGTCCCCAGTTCCGGCTGATAGAGCCCCACATGGATGACTATGTGGAGCAGTCCAGCGACATCCTCTCCATCCGGGGCTTCCGGGCATACCGCTGCAGCGACTACCGCCTGGGTGAGCCTGGCTGCTCTTCGGGGGGGGGGGGGGGGGGGGGGGGAGGTGGCATTTGGAAGTCTGCGTGTCGATCGATCAATCATTTTATTTGCATCTGTACAAGTGCCATTTGGCAAGCCGCTCCTCCAGGAACGGCCTGCCGAATCTTCCCGTGAACAAAAGAGCGTTTGCGAGGGGGAGAAGTTCTTCCGTCTGCCGCGATAGATAGGGTGGGTGCTGCGTATGGGAGAAACTGCGAAAACTAAAGCCACTGTGAAAGTGTAGAACGCAATCAAAACCGAAATGATTTTGCCGCTCCATGGCGTTTATCTGCGCTTGTCCAAGTGACCCGATTTCTTGGCAATTTTATAAAGTCATTTTTACAATTGTTAGGTTTTCGAGTGAATTACGGGGCATGCTATGCCTAAAAATTGTAGCGTGCCGTGTTACAAATCAAGTATGGCTAGAGACACTGATCTTCACTACCACAAGCTGCTCTCCAAAGAAAATCTTTGGGATGCCTGGCAGCGGCACATTTCGTGACAAGACGCCAACAAAGCGAGCCGGTTGCAGCCAACATCCAGGGCCATTGTGTGCTCACTGCCAATGACTCTGTAAACATTGACAACAAAGCAATTGCATGATATGTTATGCGAATGACAGCAACATCAATTTTTAGGATACAACATTTCTGAAATTATAATGACGACCAGTCTATTTCTAAAAACTCTTAATGTGTGGATGGGTTTGAATTCGTTAGTAAAAATTGTTTTGTTTAGGTCGAAGAGAATAAACTTTACAATAAAGCTTTTTCAGCAGACTCGTGTTGCTTAGACGTGGTAAGATGAAGCAGTTCAAATCATTCATAGAAAGCTATTAAAAATTATAGGTATAATTTTCAAGCATAAGAATACGTTACTCTCGTGTGCTTTATTTACTTTTTCTTTGTACGGAGAAACATCACTGTTTTACATATTCAATTTTTCCATGTATCGCAGAAAAAAGTAATTTGTGTAATATGCAATCGGAGGTATAACAGCTATGCAACCCTGATACGTGATAAATAGGTATACACCCTAATTCTGCCCGCTCCGCCTATTGACCAAACTCTTTCTATATACAGCTCTGGTTTTGTGCGAGTTTGGGTATTCCGCGAGAGTTGCTTCCCGTTTCATCTACTCCCGCCCAACAGCATTGTTCCAATCTCTTTGGCCCCATACCTGCTTTTGCGGTCAGCCGAAGGACGTACCAGCGGGGTTCTGCCATAATCCGACGACATGTTCCTCAGCCATGCCAGCCAGAGGAGGTGCATCCTGCACAGCTGCTACTTCCTGTTGCTCCACTCTCTCGCAATGCACGAACAATCGAATGGGGAGGCGCACCTCCAGGCGCTTTAACCCGCGCTATGACAATAGAGAAACATGCGACTTTATTGCACAGTAGGCTAGGGGACAAAGGAGTTGGTGATAATTAAAATCCCGAGCCTAGGGAGAACAAGGGACTACTTCTGTGTCGTCTTTTATCCTCCCTAGTCTCGGGGTTTTAGTCTCTTATAAATTTATTGTAACTTTTTTTGCTCTTAAAGTTTACGGAAATAGGACAGTAGCTCTTATACAAGGTTTCTTTGTTTTAGACTTTGCAGATTTGTTTTAAAAAAGCCACGAAAGCGACGCTAATGCGGTACGTGCGGGGGAGTGATACAGCCAGGGGGATGTAACAGGGGGGGCTAATCACGATAAGTGGGATAATGAACTAAAATCAACTTTTTAATTGGTTGAAAATAAACGCACGGTTCCAATTAAAAACTTGCTGAGCATCATTGAAAAACACTGAATCAGTAAATTCTAGAAAAACTGAATGCGTCGGAAGCGCGGTACTTCTTATCACTTGCGCAACTGGGGCGAGGCTCGAGGTGAGAAAATGCGGATGATAAGAGGCTTAAAAGCCGTGCGGTCGAGTTTTTGCACCTCGTGTCTTGCGCCTGTCGCACAAATGGTATTTTTAGCTGATCACCGCACTTTCTACGTGCTCTAAATCTTATATTAGGGGCGAAGCTCCTTAGGGGCTAGCCATGTCCGTATGTCCGTCTGGTGTCCGGCGTCCGGTGCTCATGCTCTTACTCGTGAGCTCACGTGCTCACAAGCACGTGAGCACGTGCTCACATGCTCGTGTAGAAAAAGAAAAGTTGAAAAAAATGAAAAAAAAAAATGATAAAAACAAAAAGTTTGTGCAGTCGACAGGATTTGAACCTGTGCGGGGAGACCCCAATAGATTTCTAATCCATCACCTGTACCACTCGGCCACGACTGCGGGACGAGTGGGGGCTCTGAGATGTGGGAGTAACTCAAGAGCTGGGGATGTCATGGATGAAACCTTGCATGTAGCTCCACGTCTATACAGAAGAGGATGCTATGGTCAAATGCATATATACTCGCGTTATACTTTGCATGCATTGCCTCAACGTTTATAGACGAGAGGAGAGGATGCTGCGGTCAAATGCTCCAATGCGTATATAACCAAGTTCCATACCACACATTCGCTTTCTGACATGGATGAAAACGAACGAAAGGCTCGGCATGCTCCGGCTCAGCGTCTACGCAGACAAGCACCACTAGAGCTTCGCCCCAATCAACATCATTCACCTCGTGGAGATGCGGTCAATATTTTTACAATCCTCGTCCCTGGTGTTACAAAGGGGTTCGATTGCATTTGGTTCGTGACCATTTTACTGCATTCAAACTTATCGTTAATTAGATCGATCTTACTAAGCGTTCGGCGCATGCGTGACGCCGCCGTAACTTTAGTTCAGAGGAGGCAGACGGCTGGGCATGCGAGGGCTCGCGCCGTCTCGTGCTCCACACGCACAGAATTCGAGCGGGGTTTTCGCATGTGCAGAAAGACTCAAGTTCTCTCGATGCGTTGCGGTGGCATAGTCAAACTGACTGGTGAGATCAGTACATTAGAGCGTCGATGTGGGCCAATGGGGTCATGTTTAACCAATATATGAAACAGCGCGTGAACGACGAAGATGGTAGAGAAGTAGCAGTACCTGGGACACAGAAAAAGAGATAGCAATAAATATTCAGTTGTCAGTTCAGTGCACGTCCTGTTTACTTCTCTCCCGTGTTGTGACCTGTTCTCAGCATACGGCATTTCTTTTTCATACGACGTAACGCTGTGGAGGAGCCTCTGCGAATGTCAAACTCCAAATGGCATAATGCTTGGGGTTTGCCGTCGACGGCACTGCCGGCTGGCTTGAGTGTTTTCTCGCGGAAACGCAAGGTTCCTTGTGAAGGTTCCATCCCGTGAAGTGCCTGTGCCGTGCGTGTTGCTCGGGAAGCGCTGAGGTGTGCTTCTTACGTGCAGAGAGCCTCCCCGAGGAGGGGCTGTTCTTCGTGGTCAGCCCCAAGGACGTGATCCTGGCCAAGCCCCGGGACGAGGACGACCACCTGGCCTGGCTGCTGGACCACCGATGCTTCGAAGTGGGGCTCGCTCGCTTCTTCGCCCCCTCGGAGAACATGCTCGCAAATGCAGGCGCACTTCCACAAGTTTGTGCTCGCCAGAAACGCTTCGCGTCGTGCTAGCATCCGTCATTTTTCGGCGAGACCTTGCATATTAAGCATGAGATGTGTGCACGTCCAAACTGTCTGGTCCGACTAAACGATGTACTAGAGAGATGGTTGCTCCGACTCGCCACGCACGCTAGTTCGAGACACCTGCTTTGCAATGTGTCATTTTGTTCGGCTCAGCCCAGTTCCGGTGTCGCTACCCGGAGGCAGCCCCCCGCGTCCGCCTCGATTGTTTCGACTGCCATGTCGTTATGTAACGAATATCTGGCACGTGTAAGCACCTATCCGACATTCCGCAACAACCAAACTTTTTGGATGTGGCGCCATCATTTCAACGGCTCGTACGTTGGATCAGACAGTGTCGACGCACGACAGTGTTGATGCATGCTTTAGGCTACCTACCGAGTGGGAGGGCGCCACTGGTAGTGCCTCTGGGTACACTGTGCTCCAAAGGCCCCAACCCCCTCGCTTCGACTTGCACGAGATGCACCATATGTTCCGAGGGTGCGACAACTGGAGTCTATGGTCACAGAAGAGGCGAGCTTGGCAGGAAGCCATTAAGAAAGAATAATGCGATATGGAGAGACAAAGGCAGGTCTTTGAAAGGTGCTGCATTTTAGGCCACGTTCGTATCATGTTTTGGCAAGTTGTGTGCAGTGTTCTCTCCAATGCAGGAGGCCCTGACGGTGGCCATGTCCAGCAGGAATCTCAAGAGGCATACTCTGCTGGTGAGTCGAGACTTCTGAGCTTCTCCCTGCTGTGGCAGAAGTTTGTTGTTGACCCTCAGCTTTCATGTTCTTTGCGTATGATGCAATGACCTTTGCTCACATATCATTGATTCCCAACGCCAAACTATACCAACCTGGGCTTGCGCAACGGGGCTAGGCTAGAGAAATGAAACAGTTTCAGGCTTCTTGGTGTTTTTGCTGGTAATCTTTGGCACAGTCGCCACTTCTTTGGTTCGCTTACGATTTTGAGATTGCTCGCACTCAGATCAACCTCGAAGGAATGGTGATAATTTTTCTCTTGACCAAACATGTATCGACTTTAGAAGACCATAATGCGGCATACATCCACTTTTAATTATTTTTTATATTCACAAAGTAAGCAAAGGACAAAGACATCTTTGCTCTCCCGATTTCTCACCTGCTCTAATACATTTTTTCATATCTCTTCGCACCAATGGATTAATAGGTTTGTATTTTTTTTTTTTCAGCATATTACAAAATATGGTTGTGTGACTGTTCGAATTTTCGAGTACCTAGTAGTTTCGAATAGTATGCTATTTGATATTCAATTCAAAATGATGTGCAATATTTGTATTTTTTAGTGTTGATCACAGTGCGTTAGCCCCGTTGAGTGTGCTTCTTACCGAGCACCGGAGCACTGCGGATAAGCAACACCCGCGGAAGCCAGCTTTGCGGGTGTTGCTTCTCCACAGTGCTCCGGTGCTGGGTAACAAACGGGCTTAATAGGGTTAACCCACCATAATCAACACTTCGAAAAGTACAAATACTGCAGTCAAGGGCTTAGAAGGGAAGCACACTTTTAAAACGAAAGGATGCTCGCGCGCGCCTTCCGTGTTTAGAAACAAAAAAAAGAAAATTTGTGAATGTGGATGCTGTTATCTATGCTACCGTAAAATTTTAAAAATTTTCAAGATTAATCAAATTCAAGATTTAGGAAAGGAAATTTGCATGTAGCAAGAAGGTTTATAATTCTTAAATATCTGGGCATCTCTCTAGTGTTAAGTTTATGTCAAATGCGTCATTTACTTGACATCCCAATGTAGAAACTGAACCTTTTGAGGCCACAATTCATAAATCTATCTGGATTAAAATTAAGAGATTAGAAATGGACAAGCGGAAGTTTGGGAACAACCTTGATGAGTTCAGCTGCGTTTCGTTTAAACACGGTGCAGTAACGAATGGCCCAAAGAAGTTGGTCAATATTTGATTTTGAAAATATTCTGCCAAATTGACTATATTCGCTTTAAATTCGCTTCAAATTAAGAATCCACTATTCGCACATGCCTATTACAGGGATGGAACTGCTGCATCAATCGTGCCATTCTGCACCAAATTACTTTTCATGCTCCACACTGATACAAAAGTATAAATACGAATGAAATTGCACCAAGGTGCTTCCAAACAGAAATTCTAAACTAGCCTCGTCAAAATGAGCCGTCTCGCAGTTTTTCTCTCTTTCGATTAAATCGGTGCTGTCCCTCCCTTGTGGCAAGGCTTTACGTGAAAGAGGTTTAGTGAAAACAAGCACCTAGGTACTGCGATGACGAGCCAACCTTAGTATTGCAAGTATTTGCAGTATGCGCCAAGTTCACAGCTACCCGGAGAAATTTGACAGTGATGTCACTGTCACAGGTTCGGTGAAAAAAAGATATCCTATGCAAACAAATTTATAATTTTGATAGGACCGCTGACCGGACGATAGGTCCACGCCCCGGTGACGGGCTCACGGTGAGGGGAGAAGGAACAACACAGACTCCTTTCTTTTCAACCACAAAATGGTTTACTGAAAAATCCGATAGACATAGAACACAACAAACAAAACTCCCGACAGCAAGGCACAACGAACCGCCCCACAGAGAAAGCACTCGGGCGCGACTTATCTTATACGATAATATCTATACATGAAACCACAGCGCTCATTCAAAGAACGTTTTCTGCAATTAAGTTCTTGCACTCGAAGAAGGAAAAAAAAAATTAAAAATGGGGATAAACTATACAAAGTGATATGGGGGTGAGTGGCGCGAACCTGAGTCCGGTGGGTGATGGGGGTGACGCGGCCTCTTGCGATGTCGACCGAACCCGGGAGGTCGATGTGCGCTTGGGTGCTGTCGGCGTGGCTCCTCGGCACAGCACTCACCCACGAACGCACACACACTTGGGCGCCCAAAGCAGCGCTTGGACCAGGGAGCCCAAACTTCTCCCGCGCTCAGCCTTCCGTCGCTACCGCAGTCCCGCCCAAACTTCGCGTTGCGTTCACCCCCGGCCAAGTCTTCGCGCACACTGCCTTGACTCGGCTCGGAACCAAGCTGCGGTCCTCACTTCCCAAATTCCAGCGGCAAACCCCACTTTCCCTCGTACAAAAAAAATTGTTTTTTCTGCAGTTGCAACAACAAAATACATAAAAGCAAAACACACGTCACACTGGCAACCCCCCAGTGAGCCTACCCCAGCTAACCATGAAGCGCACCCCCACTCGGACATCTGGAAGCTATTTCCAACATTCCGGGAAGCGAGTCGGTCCATCGCCACCAAGTAACAACCTCGCGAGAAACGTCTCCGGGACGAGGGGGGCCAGGGGGGCCATAAAACAGAAAGCGGGAGAGGCCCAAACCCTCCCGCTCAACCGACGAGGGGGCCAGGGGGTCATAAAACAAAAAGCGGACCAGGCCCGAACCCTGCCGCTCAACGCGCCGGGCGAGCCGGGTAGACGGCAAGAACAAAAAGAAAAAAAAAAATGATACAAAAACCACACACACAAAACGCTCGAATTCTGTGACACCACCCCCAATTCAAAAATATTCACCAGTGAATATTAAGACAATCACAAAATTCGACACAAAACTGGGCGGCAACCTGCAGGTATACATGTGGCTGAACAGATCACGAACAAACATAAACATGAAGCATTTTAAAATGTAATCGTGCACACATAAAACACACAGACCCCTGGGGCTCCTCCTAGGCAATGCAGACACTTCGTTTGTGAAAGCAAAAGTGCATGATCAAAGTCCAGTTTTTACTTCCATTATATTCAAGTCAGCATCCTGAAAGTCGTTAAACAACCAGTACGTAAGATAAGGCCCCGCAAAAAAAGAAGAAAGAGAAGTCTCTTCTTATTTCTCCCAACAGCTTACCACAAAAAGAAAAAGGAAACAAAAAAATATCTTGAATACCTTCAATTTCACACAGGGTTTGCGGAGCGCATGCTGACACAATTAATTTGTACATAGAACTCTGCTCGCACCCAGAAAGGACCATTGCCCATTCCCCTCGTGAGCAGGGTCTCCACATGCCAGTTATCAACACTCCCTAACAATTACCTAAAAGTTACAAAACGAAACATGTTAGGAACCAGTGAGCTACATTTTAAGCTGCTTTACAAACATTCATGAGGACAATTTTCTACCTGCTCAGTAAAGGGTCCCTACCTAACCTCCCAACCTGGGCCTCCGCAGGGCACTGCTTAGTTTGGAATGCCCCGTCGTCCTTGCGCCTCCATAAAATGCCGCGTAGTCAGCTGCCTCCAGATCAACTTTTGTTCCGGGGTCCCGCTCGCGAGCACTCCGGTCTTGAGTGCAGGTTGCGCTTTGTGAGAGCGGCAGGTTCCCCTTGATTGCCGTTACTCCTCGAAGCATTTTCCGCAGACTCCCGCTCGACTTCATCACATCACTACGCACGCTGGAGTTGTTCTTTGCGTTTTCTGTCTTCCTCCTGGATGCCGTCCCTCGATGGCCTGTTGGCCTCACACTCGGAGATGACGCTTTCTCGGTCTTGAAGCTGTCGCTCTTTGGTAACGAGGACGCTTCCCTTGCTCCCTTGGCCCGCGCGTTTGAATTGGCTCTCGCCGTCTTCTTCTTCGGTCTCTCCTTTAGATGCCCGTGTGGCTGGACGATCGGTGGACCTTCACAGGACTCCGGGTCTCTGCTCCCGTTCTCGTGAGTCGCCGGCTGGCTGGCGGGCGAATCTGCCTTGCTGCCGCCAGCTCTGACCTCTGCCGGCTTTCCCTTGATGACGCCGTCCTTGTCGCCGCCCCCTTGCTCGCTGCGGGCTCCAACTTTGCGCCTCTCTCCATCGAGTGCTCCGTTCCGGGACGTCTCTCGCTCGGGCGGCCCGAGTGTTCCCTTCTCGTCCTTGTTGTCCGGAGCGATTCCCAGAACATCCGGCAAGTCCTCACTTCCCGACGACCTCGACCAGCTGATGCGCCTCTTCTTGGACGATCGCGTCTTTTCGACATGCGACGAACCGTGCTTGCGGGGCAGCTTGGCGGCCAGGTTCGGGTTTTCCGGACCGTCCCCTTCAGTCTGGACCCCGTCTTCTTCTAACTTGCGGGGCTTTGGCACGGCAGCACATCTCTCTGTCGGGGTCTCCTTGTGGGCCACGCCCTGTTTCATCTCTGTAGCCTTCCCCCTTGACGTTTCGGGGCTTATCATCTCCCTGGATCTAATTGCCACGGCAGCGGCCGCTGAAACCCCAGTATTTTCTGGCTTGTCATCTGGGGCTCGTTCTTCAGTCTCGTCTGACCTATTCCAGTCTACGTCTGGGTCCCCGGGAGCACGCACATTTGGAATATTTCCCAGAATGACGTCGTACAATGGCCTGTCCATACACATCGCAGTGATAGTCCCGCTGTAGAACGGAGTCTGGACATGTACTCTGGCCTCAGGCAAAATCTTCGCGGTTCCGTCGACCAAGTAGACGAGGCTCGACCGTCCCGTCAGGCTTTCGTCGGAAACAAGGTCCCGGCGCACCACAACAGTATTGCAGCCCGTGTCCCGCAGAACCGTGACAGCCTGTCCCTGTAGCCTGCCGGCGGCCACCGGCATGTCACCTGTGAGAGGGGTGGCTGCGGACATTGCATTTACCACGGGTACCTTTGTGCCGTCCCGCAGCTCTACATAACCATTTCTCACACAATCCGATGCGGCGTTCATCTCTTCCCCGGCCGCATGCAAGCAGGAAACCCGCGCCCCTCCGACCGGACTCCAGCACTTGTTAGCCGCGTGCCCCGTCTTGCCGCAATTTTGGCAGACCACTGCCTTCCTGTTTTGGTTCAGGCCACTTCGACATTCAGCTGCTAAATGCCCGCTCTTGCCGCACAAGAAACATTTTCCTGGAAGCCTGTTGTTTTCGTTCCGTTTTCCGTTGGGCTTCGGATGGGATCCATTTTGCGAGGGACCCCCTCCAGCATCTTCGTGCCTGACAGGCTCCTGCTCCTGGGCCTCGAGATAGCGGTCTGCGAGGCTCGCTATGTCCTCCAGCGCTCTACCCTTTCGTTCTCGTAAAAACAGGGACATCTTCGGCGATACGCTTCGCACAAACTGCTCCGTAAGCAGTAAGTTACGCAAGGCAGAGAATTCTTTCTCTGTTTCCGACAGGCTGACCCAACGGTCAAAAAGGCTGGACAATCTAGCCGCATACTGGGTACCCGTTTCACCCTTCTCGGGCCTTGCACCTCTGAACTTGTCCCGAAAACCGTCGGCGGTTAAGCGAAACCTCTGGAGGAGCGCTTTCTTCACCTTTTCGTACTCGAGCGAATCCTCCGGGGTTAGTCGGGCAAACACCGCCAGCGCCTCTCCGGACAAGCATACGCTCAAGGCCGTGGCCCATTGCTCCTGCGGCCAGTGCTGCCCGGTCGCGAGCCTCTCAAAGCGAGACAGGTAAGCGTCGAGATCATCTTTCTTTTCGTCGAACGTTGGTAGCCACCGCTGTGGGCTCTTGCCCAACGTCGACGCTGTCCCGTTCTCACCTGTCCCTGGCGGAGCCGCGTTATGCAGTTCCTGCAGTTTAATCTTAAGCTCCAAGCTACGAAGCTCCGCCTCCCGAGCCTGCTCCTGTTCTTGAGCTTTCGTTGCTCTGTCTTGGGCCCTTTCGTGATCAACCCATTTCTTGAGAGCCGCTCCCTCAAGCCCAAGCTCTTTCCCGCACGCGATTAGCTCGTTGAGCTCCATCTTTTGTTCAAACTCGCTCTAGGTCCTGTACAAGGGTTTAAAGTCCCATCTCATTAGCGATCGGCAAGCCAAGCAGTGGGGTCCCACATAGACGTACACTCTATACTGCCCGCCATTTACGGTAGCGTTTAACTCTACACTCTCCGTTCCAGTCCCCTCTCAGCCTGAGCCGTCACCGTGGTCAGCAGGTCCTGTCGCGGACGCCAGTTTGTCACAGGTTCGGTGAAAAAAAAGATATCCTATGCAAACAAATTTATAATTTTGATAGGACCGCTGACCGGACGATAGGTCCACGCCCCGGTGACGGGCTCACGGTGAGGGGAGAAGGAACAACACAGACTCCATTCTTTTCAACCACAAAATGGTTTACTGAAAAATCCGATAGACATACAACACAACAAACAAAACTCCCGACAGCAAGGCACAACGAACCGCCCCACAGAGAAAGCACTCAGGCGCGACTTATCTTATACGATAATATCTATACACGAAACCACAGCGCTCATTCAAAGAACGTTTTCTGCAATTAAGTTCTTGCACTCGAAGAAGGAAAAAAAAAAATTAAAAATGGGGATAAACTATACAAAGTGATATGGGGGTGAGTGGCGCGAACCTGAGTCCGGTGGGTGATGGGGGTGACGCGGCCTCTTGCGATGTCGACCGAACCCGGGAGGTCGATGTGCGCTTGGGTGCTGTCGGCGTGGCTCCTCGGCACAGCACTCACCCACGAACGCACACACACTTGGGCGCCCAAAGCAGCGCTTGGACCAGGGAGCCCAAACTTCTCCCGCGCTCAGCCTTCCGTCGCTACCGCAGTCCCGCCCAAACTTCGCGTTGCGTTCACCCCCGGCCAAGTCTTCGCGCACACTGCCTTGACTCGGCTCGGAACCAAGCTGCGGTCCTCACTTCCCAAATTCCAGCGGCAAACCCCACTTTCCCTCGTACAAAAAAAAATTGTTTTTTCTGCAGTTGCAACAACAAAATACATAAAAGCAAAACACACGTCACACTGGC
The DNA here is from genome assembly GCA_013358835.2 of Ixodes persulcatus. Classification (NCBI taxonomy): domain Eukaryota; kingdom Metazoa; phylum Arthropoda; class Arachnida; order Ixodida; family Ixodidae; genus Ixodes; species Ixodes persulcatus. Next base: position 373,371 of record JABSTQ010011330.1, on the reverse strand, counting down.
AACCCCCCAGTGAGCCTACCCCAGCTAACCATGAAGCGCACCCCCACTCGGACATCTGGAAGCTATTTCCAACATTCCGGGAAGCGAGTCGGCCCATCGCCACCAAGTAACAACCTCGCGAGAAACGTCTCCGGGACGAGGGGGGCCAGGGGGGCCATAAAACAGAAAGCGGGAGAGGCCCAAACCCTCCCGCTCAACCGACGAGGGGGCCAGGGGGTCATAAAACAAAAAGCGGACCAGGCCCGAACCCTGCCGCTCAACGCGCCGGGCGAGCCGGGTAGACGGCAAGAACAAAAAGAAAAAAAAAAATGATACAAAAACCACACACACAAAACGCTCGAATTCTGTGACACCACCCCCAATTCAAAAATATTCACCAGTGAATATTAAGACAATCACAAAATTCGACACAAAACTGGGCGGCAACCTGCACGTATGCATGCGGCTGAACAGATCACGAACAAACATAAACACGAAGCATTTTAAAATGTAATCGTGCACACATAAAACACACAGACCCCCGGGGCTCCTCCGAGGCAATACAGACACTTCGTTTGCGAAAGCCAGGGTGCATGATCAAAGTCCAGTTTCTCACTTCTATTATATTCAAGTCAGCATCCTGAAAGTCGTTAAACAACCAGTACGTAAGATAAGGCCCCGCAAAAAAGAAGAAAGAGATGTCTCTTCTCATTTCTCCCAACCGCTTACCGCAAAAAGAAAAAGGAAACAAGAAAAATAACTTGAATACCTCCAATTTCACACAGGGTTTGCGGAGCGCATGCTGACACAATTAATTTATACATACACCTCTGCCTGCACCCAGAAGGAGAACATAGCCCATTCTCTTCGTGAGCAGGGTCTCCACATGCCAGTTATCAACATTAACTAACAATTACCTAAAAGTTACAGAACAAAACAGGTTAGGAACCACTGCGCTAGCATTTTAAGCCGCTTTACCAATATTCATGACGGCCTTTTCTACCTGCCTAGTAAAGGGTTCCTGCTAACCTCCCAACCTGGGCCTCTGCACCGCACTGCTTAGTTTGGAATGCCCTGTCGTCCCTGCGCCTCTATGAAACGCCGCGTAGTCTGCTGCTTCCGGAGCTACTTTTGTTCCGGGTTCCCTCTCGCAAGAACTCCGGTCTTTAGTGCGGGTTGCACTTGACGAGAGCGGCCGGTTCCCCTTGATTGCCGTCTCTCTTCGAAGCCTTTTCCGCAGACTCCCGCTCAACTTCGTCACTTGACTCTGCATGCTGGAGTCGTTCTTTGCTTTTTCTGTTTTCTTCCTGGGTGCTGTCTCTCGGTGCCGCGTCGGCTTCACACTCGGAGATGACGCTTTATCGGTCTCGAAGCTGTTGCTCTTTCGTAACGAGGACCCTTCCCTTTGTGCCCTGGTCCGCGCGTTTGAATCGGCTCTCGCCGTCTTCTTTTTGGATCGCGCCCTTAGATGACCGTGCGGCTGGACGATCGGCGGACCGTCACAAGACTCCGGGTCTCTGCTCCCGTTCTCGCACGTCGCCGGCTGGCTGGCGGGCGAATCTGCCTTGCTGCCGCCAGCTCTGACCTTTGCCGGCTTTCCCTTGATGACGCCGTCCTTGTCGCCGCCCCCCTGCTCGCTGCGGGCTCCAACTTTGCGCCTCTGTCCATCGAGTGCTGCGTTCCGGGACGTCTCCCGCTTGGGCGGCCCGAGTGTTCCCCTCTCGTCCATGTTGTCCGAAGCGATTCCCAGAACCTCCGGCAAGTCCTCATTTCCCGACGGCCTCGACCAGCTGATGCGCCTCTTCTTGGGCGATCGCGTCTTTTCGACATGCGACGAACCGCGCTTGCGCGGCAGCTTGGCGGCCGGGTTCTGGTTTTCCGGACCGTTCCCTTCAGTCTGGACCCCGTCTTCTTCCAACTTGCGAGGCTTTGGCACGGCAGCACATCTCTCTGTCGGGGTCTCCTTGTGGGCCACGCCGTGTTCCCTCTCTGGAGCCTTCCCCCTTGACGTTTCGAGGCTCATCATCTCCCTGGATCTAATTGCCACGGCAGCGGCCGCTGAAACCCCAGTATTTTCTGGCTTGTCATCTGGGGCTCGTTCTTCAGTCTCGTCTGACCTATTCCAGTCTACGTCTGGGTCCCCGGGAGCACGCACATTTGGAATATTTCCCAGAATGACGTCGTACAATGGGCTGTCCATACACATCGCAGTGATAGTCCCGCTGTAGAACGGAGTCTGGACATGTACTCTGGCCTCAGGCAAAATCTTCGCGGTTCCGTCGACCAAGTAGACGAGGCTCGACCGTCCCGTCAGGCTTTCGTCGGAAACAAGGTCCCGGCGCACCACAACAGTATTGCAGCCCGTGTCCCGCAGAACCGTGACAGCCTGTCCCTGTAGCCTGCCGGCGGCCACCGGCATGTCACCTGTGAGAGGGGTGGCTGCGGACATTGCATTTACCACGGGTACCTTTGTGCCGTCCCGCAGCTCTACATAACCATTTCTCACACAATCCGATGCGGCGTTCATCTCTTCCCCGGCCGCATGCAAGCAGGAAACCCGCGCCCCTCCGACCGGACTCCAGCACTTGTTAGCCGCGTGCCCCGTCTTGCCGCAATTTTGGCAGACCACTGCCTTCCTGTTTTGGTTCAGGCCACTTCGACATTCAGCTGCTAAATGTCCGCTCTTGCCGCACAAGAAACATTTTCCTGGGGGCCTGTTGTTTTCGTTCCGTTTTCCGTTGGGCTTCGGATGGGATCCATTTTGCGAGGGACCCCCTCCAGCATCTTCGTGCCTGACAGGCTCCTGCTCCTGGGCCTCGAGATAGCGGTCTGCGAGGCTCGCTATGTCCTCCAGCGCTCTACCCTTTCGTTCTCGTAAAAACAGGGACATCTTCGGCGATACGCTTCGCACAAACTGCTCCGTAAGCAGTAAGTTACGCAAGGCAGAGAATTCTTTCTCTGTTTCCGACAGGCTGACCCAACGGTCAAAAAGGCTGGACAATCTAGCCGCATACTGGGTACCTGTTTCACCCTTCTCGGGCCTTGCACCTCTGAACTTGTCCCGAAAGCCGTCGGCGGTTAAGCGAAACCTCTGGAGGAGCGCTTTCTTCACCTTTTCGTACTCGAGCGAATCCTCCGGGGTTAGTCGGGCAAACACCGCCAGCGCCTCTCCGGACAAGCATACGCTCAAGGCCGTGGCCCATTGCCCCTGCGGCCAGTGCTGCCCGGTCGCGAGCCTCTCAAAGCGAGACAGGTAAGCGTCGAGATCATCTTTCTTTTCGTCGAACGTTGGTAGCCACCGCTGTGGGCTCTTGCCCAACGTCGACGCTGTCCCGTTCTCACCTGTCCCTGGCGGAGCCGCGTTATGCAGTTCCTGCAGTTTAATCTTAAGCTCCAAGCTACGAAGCTCCGCCTCCCGAGCCTGCTCCTGTTCTTGAGCTTTCGTTGCTCTGTCTTGGGCCCTTTCGTGATCAACCCATTTCTTGAGAGCCGCTCCCTCAAGCCCAAGCTCTTTCCCGCACGCGATTAGCTCGTTGAGCTCCATCTTTTGTTCAAACTCGCTCTAGGTCCTGTACAAGGGTTTAAAGTCCCATCTCATTAGCGATCGGCAAGCCAAGCAGTGGGGTCCCACATAGACGTACACTCTATACTGCCCGCCATTTACGGTAGCGTTTAACTCTACACTCTCCGTTCCAGTCCCCTCTCAGCCTGAGCCGTCACCGTGGTCAGCAGGTCCTGTCGCGGACGCCAGTTTGTCACAGGTTCGGTGAAAAAAGATATCCTATGCAAACAAATTTATAATTTTGATAGGACCGCTGACCGGACGATAGGTCCACGCCCCGGTGACGGGCTCACGGTGAGGGGAGAAGGAACAACACAGACTCCTTTCTTTTCAACCACAAAATGGTTTACTGAAAATCCGATAGACATAAAACACAACAAACAAAACTCCCGACAGCAAGGCACAACGAACCGCCCCACAGAGAAAGCACTCAGGCGCGACTTATCTTATACGATAATATCTATACATGAAACCACAGCGCTCATTCAAAGAACGTTTTCTGCAATTAAGTTCTTGCACTCGAAGAAGGAAAAAAAAAAATTAAAAATGGGGATAAACTATACAAAGTGATATGGGGGTGAGTGGCGCGAACCTGAGTCCGGTGGGTGATGGGGGTGACGCGGCCTCTTGCGATGTCGACCGAACCCGGGAGGTCGATGTGCGCTTGGGTGCTGTCGGCGTGGCTCCTCGGCACAGCACTCACCCACGAACGCACACACACTTGGGCGCCCAAAGCAGCGCTTGGACCAGGGAGCCCAAACTTCTCCCGCGCTCAGCCTTCCGTCGCTACCGCAGTCCCGCCCAAACTTCGCGTTGCGTTCACCCCCGGCCAAGTCTTCGCGCACACTGCCTTGACTCGGCTCGGAACCAAGCTGCGGTCCTCACTTCCCAAATTCCAGCGGCAAACCCCACTTTCCCTCGTGCAAAAAAAATTGTTTTTTCTGCAGTTGCAACAACAAAATACATAAAAGCAAAACACGCGTCACACTGGCAACCCCCCAGTGAGCCTACCCCAGCTAACCATGAAGCGCACCCCCACTCGGACATCTGGAAGCTTTTCCAACATTCCGGGAAGCGAGTCGGCCCATCGCCACCAAGTAACAACCTCGCGAGAAACGTCTCCGGGACGAGGGGGGCCAGGGGGGCCATAAAACAGAAAGCGGGAGAGGCCCAAACCCTCCCGCTCAACCGACGAGGGGGCCAGGGGGTCATAAAACAAAAAGCGGACCAGGCCCGAACCCTGCCGCTCAACGCGCCGGGCGAGCCGGGTAGACGGCAAGAACAAAAAGAAAAAAAAAAATGATACAAAAACCACACACACAAAAGCTCGAATTCTGTGACAGTCACCAAAGGGTCTTTGACAGCAGACTTGCTGCAAGCTGTGAAAAGGTGTCATAAAGTTTACGCAGAACAGCTGGAGGTAGAAATGACGAGAGGCAGAAGAGGAAGAACAGTGATGCGAGTGCAAAGAGAGCATGTCTTCAGGAAGAAGAGTGACAACTGGAATGGTGAATCATCTGTTTGCGGACTATGCTTGAGCATGTACAGCCATTGATTGAGTCGGATCTGAAGAATAAGAAGAGGATTGAGTCTGGGCAGGTGCTGCTAGCAGAGGCTGATGTGAAACGGGCTCAGAATCTCGGAAAAGTTCTAATGTATCCTTGAGCACTTGACCAAGTCCCATTAGACTTCTGTGTGCAAGGGCATTTATTGTTTTATCCTAGTCAGTCAAAAATGAATAACCGTTTTCATGCCTGCAATTTATTTTCGCTACACCTTCCTAGTCAATATACTGAACGATGAAAGCTATTTGTATGCATCGCGACACTGTTAACGCGAACACGATATCGGCGGACTTCCGCATTTTTTACTACGGAAGAATATTAGCGTGCCCGAAATTTTCTTGCCTACACTGGAGCCCCAAATGAGCTTTTTCCGTAGCAATAATAGCTTTCATGAAATCCGTCTGTTTCTAAGAGAAAAACAGAAAAAAACGGCGATCGCTTGTTCGTGCTAACCGTATCGCACTTTGTACCTAGTTCATATTTACCTTTGCTAGTTAGTTCCATCAGATATCACACTGTCATGTCAAGTTTTGCTTTATATGTTTTTCATAATTTAAATTTTCAGGTAATTTTGGAAAAATGTTTGCTAATTACATGTTTATTGAAACTCTACAGTTGAGTTAACATGAACTTATCTGCGCGCCATATTTTTCCTTTTTTTTTCAAAAACCAGGTGATGTTTAACCTGTATTTTAACATTCTTAAAACTCGTAGGCTGCTCCCAACGTGCGCCAAGATTTTGCTGCTCCCAACTTGCTCCAGACTGCAGTTTTCTTCTGCTCCCAAAATTGTTCCAAAGCTGCCCAGTTTCATCCCTGTTATTACAAAGCATGAGTGCACGCTACACCCTTGCCCATGTCCGGCCTGACCCCATTAGAACGTCTGCCATGAACCCGAACCCGACTGCGTATTGGGAAAAGGTTTTCCGAATACGCAACCTGGCCCGTGGGCCCTTTCGGGTTGGCAGGTCTCGCGTTCTAGTCCGGGCGCCTCATAAAGGTGCCATTAACGGGAGCCCACGAGTTGACGGCGCGTACGGCGGGGTCGTCCCAGGGCGTCGGACAGCGCTACCTGGAGCAGCTGGTGGAGGAGCAGCGCTACGCCCGGGCAGCCGAGGTGTGCCTGGCAGTGTTGGGCACGGAGCGGCAGCTGTGGGAGGCGGAGGTGTTTCGTTTCGCCCAGCTGCACCAGCTGCGAGCCCTGGCCCCCGTGCTGCCCCGGGGCCCTCACCGCCTGGGCCCCACCGCCTACGAGATGGTGCTCAACGAGTTCCTTCAGCTGGACCCCCAGGTGCGCCCCTTGGGCACGCTGATCGCATTCGTGGGCGGACCTAGGAAGCTCTCATTGAAAAACCTTGCAGAAGTGAATCGAGCGATACGACATGTCGGACTCGTTCCAAAGACCTTTCTTTTTGGAGAAGCCGCGACGAGGTGAAGAAGCGAAAGACGTCGCGAGTGCCGACGGAAGCCCCAGAAACGGGAGTCTGCCCGAAGTGGCGAGCGGTCGGAACTCTTTTCTCGCAGGGCTTTCTGTCGCTGGTGTCGGAGTGGGAGCCGGACCTGTACAGCGTGCCCACGGTAGTGAATGCCCTGCGGGACCGGTTGTCCCACGAGCCTACGAGTGAGCCCTTGCTACGCGCCCTGGCAAAGCTGTACACCCACGAGGCCAAGTACGACCTGGCCATCTCCATCTACCTCGAGTGAGTGCCCTCCCTCTCCCCTCCCTTGGTCGCCGCTGACGCCTACTTGGACCCCCCCCGCAGGATCGGGGCCTCAGACGAGGTCTTCTCCCTGGTGGGGCGGCACGGCCTGTACGGCGTGGTGCGAGAGAAGCTGCTCACCCTGATGCAGCTGGACCAGAGGCAGGCCACGGACTTGCTGGTGGCCAGCACGGCCCAGCTGCCCGTGGACGCGGTCGTGGACAGGCTACGGGAGCGGCCGCAGCTCCTCTACCACGTGCGTGGCCGAACAGCCTCTTGGGCCTCCGCGAGCGGTGACGGATATCAGACGGTCATCTGGGGCCCATGAATCTCCTCCCTCGGCACTTTTAACCATGACCCTCGCGCGGGGTGGCCGGCTACATTCTGGTTGGGTTAGGAACCTGTACCTTCAGGTGCAACTGTAAGCGAGGAACCAACTACAATGGGTGAAGAAGCCTCTTGAAATGTTGTCTGCCACTGTGAGGTTTTTAGAAGGTGCTTTCCCAAAGTCACTCTTCTCTGGCGGCTGATAAAAAATCCAACCTGGAATCTGTTGGCACTTAATTGTCAAACTCTTACTGCATAATAGTACTTTCTTTCTAAGGCTGACCATTACAGAGTTGTTTCATTCCTAAAGATAAAATTGTGAGCGATCGCCTTCCCCGAACAGTGGCCTCACCAATTTTCTGGATATCTAAACATTTGTGGCAGAACACTGCCGAAACATTGCCCATCAGAATTTCTCAAGTTGCCATATTACCGTATTTACTCGCAGAATGAACACACTTTTTTTCCCGAAAAATCGATGCAAAGTTAGGGGGGGCATTCATTACGCGAAGTAAAATTTTTGCATTCGTATTTACTCCCATAATGAACAGACCTTTTATCCCGAAAAATCGACTTAACTTCTTATCTCTTTGCGCGCAGCCGCGCGACTCCAAAACCAAACTGCGATGCGCAAAAAAAAGAAAAACGAAAAATGCTTCTCTCCATGTTTTTTTTTTTTCTTCTGGCTTCCGTGTTTGTTTGTTTTTTTTCCCCGCCTTTCGCAAGTTGTTTTGTTTGCCCACTCTGCCCATGCATTCGCGAACCTCGGTGTACCAGGATAGAAAAGTGCGTTCATTTCGAGGGCTTCTCGCTTCTCTTTACAATGTGCGAGGAGGAGGCGAGGGCAGGATGCCTTCATTATGTGCGCTTTGCTTAGGCAAGGGCTTCTCCGTTTTTCTTTTTCTTCTATCTCCTTGCGGGCGACGCGCAACCCCAAGACCAAACTGCGCTGTGCAAAACAAAAAAAAAAAACAGAAAAGAAAAAAAGCTTTTCTTTATGTTTTTTTCTTTTCTCCTGGTTCTGTGGATTTTTTTTTTTTTTTTTGCCGCCTTTCGCAAGTTGTTCTGTTTCGCTTTGCTTAGGCGAGGGCTTCTCCGCTTCTCTTTCTTATCTCCTTGCGCGCGGCGCGCGACCCAAAGTCCAGACTGGGCTGCGCAAAAAGAAAAAAAAAAAAAGCTCCTCTCTGTGTTTTTTTTTTCTTGCTTCCTTTGGATCTTATTTTTATTTTTTTAATGCCTATTGCAAGGCGTTTTGTTCGCCCAAGCTGCCCATGCATTCGCGACCTCGCTGCACCAGGATAAAAAAGTGCCTTCATTTCGCGCGCGTAGGGGGGGAGGGTGTCAAAATTTTGACGCCCGAGTTGGGGGTGCGTTTAATACGCGAGTGAAAGAAAAAATCTAAATTTTGAGAGCCGACTTGGGGGGTGCGTTCATTAGGCGAGTGCGTTCATTGTGCGAGTAAATACGGTAAGATAGTGTTCTAGGTTTCCAAACTGGCTGTGCCTCCAATGTCATTGCACACTCCATTTAACTGCTACACAGTACAGTAAAAAAAGTGGTAAACATGCGTAAAACAAAACTGCAATAAGCGAGTTCTCGAGATTTATTTACCGGCGCTAGTCTCGTTTGTAATCAACCCTCTTTTTCTCCGCCACCACTCTCGGTGAAATGTGCTTGCAATCGCTAAAAGTAAAAAGAAATGCTCGATTTGTTTCGATCCCAGGCCCAGGGATAGTTTGCATAGACAGAATGTGTTTCCATGTCATTCTTTGGTGTTTGTGGTGGATGTTGCATTTTTTATTGGTTTTTGTTTGCATGGTATTTTAGTTCAGGTTTGAATTTTGTTAGTGACTAGTTTAGAATTTCCTTCTCAATTTACCACTCTTTTTTCAAATTTTCCTCCGAAGTACCATGTGTTACGCATTATGTAGTGATTTTTGTGGCGTTCTTTCGCACTCTCCTCGGGGATCCCAGCCCCTAAAGGCGGACCCACAGAATTGTCTTCTGCCGAGAAGAAAACCGGTTCCCGGTTTGTCTCCATTCCCCCATCCCCCCCTCCTGCTCAGAGATCCACCACAGGAGCGGACCTTTGAGCAACTCCCCGCAGAAAAGACCTCTTTCTCGAATGGAAAGGAGGAATTGAGGGAGAGTTCCCTCCTTTCTTGGTCGGCCTTGAAACACATTCTGCAGGCACGCGAATGTATACTTGTGTATTGGGTGGCCAGTTGTGTTGACTTGCTGACAGCAGTGGAGGCACTTTGCCCGAACGTCTTTCCCTGCCACTCTCGGATTGGTGGTGCAAGCTGCTGCCATGTGCGTGCCCTTTTTTTCGCGCACGCTGCCGTTTCTCTCTAACGCGGAACGTGTTCTATGTGGTGTCATTTATGAGAAAAACGTGAACATGCGTCGTAGCGAGCATCATAACGAGCGTTGTGAATGAGCATCGTGAATGTGTTTCATGATTTGTGGACCCTAAGGTTATATAAAAATTTAATATATAAAATTTCTAGCCTCGGCGGGGCTCAAACCTGGGTCGGTGCAGTGGCTGTCGGATACCGTAGCCACTAAGTTAACAGTACAGCTGTACTGGAAGGGTAAATGGTTTCATTTGAATGTAATTGCGCTGGCGAGAGCGGCAGGTTTGGGATGAAAATAATAAAATTAAACAAAAATATAAAAAAAGATGATAGAGTAAAACTAAACCAAAAGAAAAACATAAATAAAGAGGATAATAAAACGAATGAAAAATCACATGCAAACCACATAACCACATGCCAAGAAGGGTTTGCGCTGGGCACATTCTGTGCTCCCTGGTCCTTGTCGGCACAATGAAGTCTGTATAATATTTTGCAGCGAAGCTGTCTATAACTAGGTTCTGGCGGATCGTCTCGGCGACAGACGAAGCGTAAACCAACAATTTTCAAACGCAGCGATGTATGCCCCACTTTATACTCCTTTCCACCGCCGCCGCCTCTTTCCCGAGTCGGGTATACTCCTCGCCATGTGCGGTCTCTCTCTCCCCCCCGACATTGTGCAATGCTGCGCGCTCTTCGGTGGCCACTTGTGCGGTGCACTAGAGCCTGCGCCGTGATTGGCGTAGCCGCACTATAATAAAACGTCATTGTCTCTGTCAGATTGCCAGCTTCACTGGACTTCCCTCTTCACGGGGTGGAAGGGCTTTCAATTTTTTATATATTTGTCAGAAAGACTTATGAGCAGAAACTCCGCAAAATAAATGGACTTTAAATTAATCGCTAGTGCGTAGCAATTGCTGGCACGCATGCCTACTGCTGCCCCGAGCATCAGCTGCCACATGGGCCACCCCGCCTGCATCTAAAATTTTTCTTAGACGCATGGAAACTGGCTTTCCGCTCGGAGGGATAAACCTGCTTGCAATAGTTGCCCAAAAGCGGGGAAAGGGCCGTGCGGAAGGAGAGTGCGGCGTGAGGGTGCCTGCCTCCTTGGGTGCAGTACCTGGACGCGCTGTTCGACAAGAGCCCCGCGCTGTGCCAGCAGCACCATCTGGATCTGGCGGAGCTGTACGCCGAGTTTGCGCCCAAGAAGCTGCTGCCGCTGCTCAGGGCCTCCAACAGCTACCACCTGGAGAAGGCCCTGGCCCTGTGCCGCCGCAAAAAGCTCGTGCCGGAGGTGGTCTTCCTGCTCAGTGAGTGGCGCGTCGGCCGTCCGCCTCTTTAGGTGCTTCCGGCGGCCAAACCCGAGTCCCATCTGTGTGCGAGAGTAACGACATTCGTCGGAGGGCGCTGCTCGCCATCTCGGGATAATCGTCTGGCACGCGAATCACGAGAGATTGCGCGATAGACTTTAAGAGATGGGCTCGGTTGAGGAGGAGGAGGAATGCAAAATGCTAGACGTACGGGAATAGTAAATTTTGAGTTTGAATTCGGAGCGAATATTAATGTTGGCCAGATATTTTCGAATCGAATACCAAATAGTTTTTCTGAGCCTCTCACTACTCCATCGTGCTTAAAACAAAAATTCAGCTGAACTCGCGAAGGTTGTTCCCGAGCTTTCACTTGTCCATTTCTAAGCTAATTTTAATCTAACTATATTTATGAATCGTGACTGGAGAGAGTCCAATGCCCACATTGGGATGGCAAGTAAAGGACACATTTTACATAAAATTAAGCCTTATTTTATACGTAATTGGGTGATGTATGAATCTTCTCTTTATTTGCAAATCTCCTTCCTTATATCTCAAATTTGAGAAAAGAAAGACAATCGTGATGATGAATGCAAGTTGCGAGAACATCTCTACCTAACAAATATTTTCGCATAATAGCCACAGTTTAATTTTGAAAATGTTACTGTAGCGTTGATATCAACATTCACAAAGTGTCCGTCTCTTTTTAAATACACCAGACACACGTGCGTTCCATCCCGCTTTGAAAGTGTGTTTTCCTTTCAAGCGCGCGCCTGCAATATTCGAACTTTTTGAAGTATCGATTGCGGCGAGTCAGTTCCGTTGAGCGCACTTCTTACCGAGCACCGGTGCACTACATAGAAGCAGCACTCACAGACGCGATCTTTGAGGATGTTGCTTCTCCTCGGTGCACCGGTGCTCGGTAAGGACGCGCTCAAAGAGGCTAGCTCTTTGTGATCGATGCTTAGAAAATATGCATATCGCAATTTATGTGGAAACAAATATCAATAGCCTATTATTCGAACCTACAATTGGACAATTTAAATATTCGCACAATCCTACAAAATGCCTTCAAAGCAGAGTGGAGGCTACGAGCTGATGGCCCCAATCGAGAAGTGCCAGAAGCACGTCACGGGCGCTCAGCGTCTTTCTTCGGATGCGTTCTTCGCATACGTTCTTCTTCTGCCCCTGCATATAACCTGCACCCCCAACTTACTACTCAGAAAAAACAAGGAAATACTTTGCACCCGAACTAAGCATGCAAAGCAATGTCCAGATCTCGGTAGATGCCTTGACTACACTCATTGCTGCAATCACTGCAGCTATCTCAGGTGCTGCTTCGTAATCCATTTCGTTGAGGCAATTGCCGATGCAGCACATTTTGAAACTGTTCTGCACCATTTCGTCCCGAAAGGTTGCGGTCACGCCGGATCTGTGTGGATACGGCATGACTGCTACCTCTTCTCTTTTCAATGAACTTCGCGAGCACTTTTTCAAGCTCGGGGTAAGCACCAGTCTTTGGTCACGGCTTCCTGTTTGCAAGCTCATCATCTCTTTCTATTCTTGCATGTACGACTCGTCAAGTGTCTTATGGCCATAGTTTCGTCCTGCCGCTTGTTTTCCTATCTCTTTGGCAACGAATCTGGCAATAGTCGTGTCCTTTGCCGAAAAGATAGAAAACTGCTAAGATTGTTTCCTTCAACGGCAATGTACATTCGACGCACCGCGCGTTGCCGTCGAATCGACGGCTCGGCTTGGCTCGGCTGCTTAACCCGCAAAAACAATGCAAAGATGGCTACCCGAAAGAAGGAGGAGAAGGTGAATAGAAAAAGTCTTTAGGAAAGACAGGAAACAAGGGACTTGAGGGAATCTATTTTTACGACTTTACGCGCATTGCCGTGAAGTCGCACTGCCTCCCGAAATTCACGTATGACGTGCGCCCCCTAGTTTGCTTTTGATTTTATATAAATTTTTATGTGGGTTGCACGCGAGTCGGTATAGAGTGGTGCGTCTCGGAAGGGTGTTGTTGGTGCACGCTTCGAGGCTGTGTAGGGGTGCTTTGGAGCACCCTGAGTGGTCGGGTGCCCCTTCCCAGAGCACATGGGCAACAGCAAGGAGGCCCTGGAGCAGATCATGTGCCAGCTGGGGGACGTGCACGAGGCCATTGCCTTCTGCAAGGAGCAGGACGACCGGGGCCTCTGGCAGGACCTCATCGCACACTCTCTCGACAAGCCAGGTGGGGACCTTTCTCCCACGCCAATGCCCTGTTGCGTTACCCACGCACCAATCCTTTGGTGCGTGGGTAATGAACAGGACATTCTTCGCCTATCGGATGCATTGATGTCAACAAACACACCGTCGTTTGTGGTCCGCTTTCGGACAATGAAATTGTGAAAGAGGTTAGGCCTAAGAACGGTCGCTTCGCTCTCCGTGCTGAGCGAGCATCGTAAGCCTTAAGGTGCTTTTCCTTCCGCAAAAGCCATGCCGAAAGCGCCCTATAAAGGTTCGCAATTTATAAAGCATGGTTACTGTGGCGTGTCCACGACCAGCCGTGGGTGCGCCTCCGTCAGTGGAGACGTGCCACAGTACCTTGCCGTGTCATATTGGCACCTAATATGACATTTGCACGAAGTGTGTAAATGCAAAAATTTTACCCCGCATAATGAAGGCACCCCCCCAAAATATGTGTCAATTTTTCGGGAAAAAAGTGTGTTTAATATGCGAGTAAATACGGTACTTTATTTTGTTTTAACTTGAAGTCCTCATTGAGAAAAAACTGTGTTCAAAATTGATATAGGACAGATATGCATCTCATATTTTGAGGTAATAACTCTTCCTGAAATATTTACATTTGAGTTATAAGAACTAGATAGCCCAAGGTCCCTCATCCCCCACTTTATATTCAAACAGCTTAATAGGTTCATTTGCATATCATAGATTTCTTAACAAAAAGTGACGCATCTTCTTATGCAGGTATATTAAATTGTCCTTGAAAGCTGAAAGTTTGCAGAATACACATACATCTGATGCTAAATCTCCCCTGCAAATTTCATTCCAATTATTTGAGTAGTTCGAAAGTTTTAGCCAATGTCCCTTCTTAAGGGCGAAGACGACCGAGGAAATTTGAAGCCCGGTTTGAGAACCCGTGCCACGAACAAAGTGCTTGAGCCTCCGGGTTTGATCTCCCGTTGGGTTGGTGCAGCGTTCATCACGACCCTGCTGCACAAGATCGGCACGCATGTGGACCCGATCCTGCTCATCCACCGCATCCCCGAGCAGCTGGCCATCCCCCAGCTGAGGGACTCCCTGGTCAAGATCATGAGGGACTACAAGCTGCAAGTGGGTCCCCCGGGGTGGCCTCTTTGCATGCCCCGAAAGGGAACGCGACGGAGCAGTGCGTGTCATAACATCGCATGACAAAACAGCACGGTCAAAACAGCACGCGACAAAACAGCACGCTACAAAACAGCATGAGTCAAAACAGATTGGCATCAAAATAGCACAGCGACAAAACAGCATGCGTCAAAATAGCTCACGACAAAACGGCACTGCGTCAAAATGGCACGGCGACAAAACAGCCAGCAGGCATGTACTATATGTTTTCTTGGGCATTCTGAGCTTGCATTAATAGCGTGTCAATAGAGTGTGTGGGATTATATTTCGTGTGGCCACCGCTGTCTACGTGCAAATAATTTGTAACCCCATGAATATCTTAATGTTTAGTGGGAGGTGCGATGGTATGTAGTTAATCGTAATTTTTTTTCAGTGCCATTCAATGTGAACCATATTATGTATGACATTTTCTTTTTATCAAGATACTACAGTCTAAGCTCACTATAACAGACCTGGTTACAACAGACATTTGGATAAACATACCAATTTGTGAAGTTCATTTGGTTTCCCTCTATGCACCATTGACTCAACTTCATATCTGCATACAACATACTCCTTTTACAACAGACCGAAATCTTGGTCAAAATCAAGGTCTGTTATAACGAGCTTAAAGGGCAACTCCGGCCAAAACTCAAAATGAAATAAATTACTGGTATAGCTGTAGTGACACAAAAGACGACCCCAGCCAAAATATTACGTCCGTGGGACGCCGCATTCTCAACTAATGCCGATAATAAAAATGCGACCCGCCGCGAGCCGCTGCTCCTTAGCGGGCGGCCAGCGGGTTGCCAATCGCTAAAGCAACATTGGGCCGTGACGTCAGTATCGTTCTCTTTTTTTCCTCCGGTCCGGGCGTTGTGCAGAGTGCGCTTCTTTGAGCCGCTACCACCGCTACTTCAGCTTGTGATTGGCGTGTTTAGCCGTTGCATTTATCTGTACCCCGTGTAGCTTCGGTATAGCCTTTTGTTTATTTGCTTGTGAGGACTCCAAGACTCGTTTTAGCGAGCAACTCGGTGCGCCCAAGACTGCCCAGCTGCTCCTCGAAAGATGCCGAGTGCGACTTGTAGCGCTGTGGGCTGCTCAAACAACCCGCTGCGCAACACGGAGGTGCTTTTTCACAAGTTTCCAACGGACCGGAAATCGGAGAAGGTGTGGGTGAACGCTGTTCGACGAGTGGACTTTGGAGTTCGGCTTTTACGCGCCCGAGGAAAAAAGAACGAAAAAACAGACGTGTACAGCCCAGCACACGTGTGTTCGGGCGCCGCGGCCCGCGCCGGAGAGCCTCAAAGCTTCATGTCTGGGACTGACCCGCAGCGCGAAAGCGAGAGGGCCCCCAGTACTGTACGTCACTGGCAGCGCGACGTAGAGCAACGCTGCTCCATCCACGGAGCCCGATGCCAATTTAGGCCTAGCGACGAGTACGGAAGACCGCACACACGGCGACAGCCACCAAATACGGCACCGAACGAGTTCACTCGTTTTCCAGTCGCTAGCTTTTGGGTATATGTACAAGCGACGAGTACGGCATAGCGCACGCACGGCGGCGGCCGCTGAGTACGGCACCGTACGAGTTCACGGGTTTTCCAGTCGCTAGCTTTTGGGTATATGCACTAACTCTTGGTACATATGCTGGATAACTACCACATATACAGAATTAAAACAAAATCAGCTTACCTCCTATCTTTAGACGGCTAGCGCAACAGAGGTAGGTGCCGCTCGGCCTCTGTACTCATTGAACGAGAATGATCCTGACGTCACGTTCACATAGCGGCTAATTTCCAGTGTTGCCGGGGCCTCGAGCGGCTAGTTTCGGTTTTGTTGGCAGCGTCCCAAACAAAACTTTGAGGCGTCGATATCTTTAAAACTACGCACAATAACGAGAAAAAAAATTACACCTTGAAATTCAGGGACGCTGACTGAACAAAAAACAGTCATAATCCCAAAATCGAAAGTATGGACCGGAGTTGCCCTTTAAACTGTACTTTGTGTCTTGAAATTTCCAAACATCACAAAAGGCAACAATGAAGTGTTAAAGAGTACTATTTATTTAATGTAAGCACTCTTTTCACATTGAGTTTACATAGCGTAAAAGAAGCGGCAGCTCAACAGGGTGTCAATGAGGGGCTGTGTGTCAGACTTCAATACTACATTTCGTAGCTTTTCAGAGATCCTTGCATAGTGCTTTGAGCGTGATGCAGAACATCTTCTCTGACAGTCTATCTGCTTCTGTTGGGTGAGGCTTTGCTCTGTCTTCAGAGCCTCCACGAGTTGGTATGGATGTTGAAACCCGAGGGAAGACTGAAAACTTGTTTACGTCGAACCAGTTTACTCGAAACGTAGCCTTCTCTGTTAGAATTGCAACTCTCATTGGCAGTATATCACTACGCATACAGTTACTTCGGAATTGTTGCGCGTCAAATATGCATTACAAAAACAATTGGTATAAAACCAAATAATACAATGTTAGTGAATGCGAGTGAATTCAATGGTTCCGAACATGACCTTACGGCCCATTTAGAAAAAATTTAGAATTGCAAAAATAAAAAGTTTGACAGTATGAGGCCACCATTTACAACCATTGCTTATAATTGTAATTTCTGATTTCAGTATTTTGCTATCCCTTCTCCTATTAGCCTTCCTCTCTCCAGAGCCGGTATGACACGTGCATTTTTAACACCACACAGTACGTTGTCGATGTGCTGTTTTGACGCCGTGCTGTTTCGATGCTGCGCTGTTTTGGCAGGCGCTCTTTTGTCAGTGTGTGGCATTTTGACGCACCACTTTTTTGTCACGAGCTATTTTGACGCGCGCTGTTCCGTTGCTACGCTAT
This sequence comes from Ixodes persulcatus, assembly GCA_013358835.2. Taxonomy (NCBI): domain Eukaryota; kingdom Metazoa; phylum Arthropoda; class Arachnida; order Ixodida; family Ixodidae; genus Ixodes; species Ixodes persulcatus. The sequence goes on along the minus strand of JABSTQ010011330.1, from coordinate 356,355 downwards.
TTGGAAGCCGTGCTGACAAGCGTGGTTTCGACGGTGCCGTTTTCTCGTGTGCCGTTCTCTCGTGCGCCGTTTTGTCACGGCGCCGCCCCAAGCGGCCGGCCCAGATGAGATTTTTGCGTTAGTATGGGTCGCGAAATGTGACTCAATCTCCCCCGTTGCCCCAAGACTGCAGCCAGCATGCAAGTTGCTCCCGTTTGGCGCTTGAAGCAGCTAGGCTGGCTCGAAGCGCAGCCGGATCTGGCAGCCTGAGTGTTTGGTAGTGGTGGCGGGGAACTCGGACCGGTGCGTTTAGCGTCCATAGATGAAAAGTAGTCCCCAAGTGGCAACAAATTAGGCCGCAGGAGCAGGCGTGCTGTCGGATGTCGCAATTCCGGCGGTTGGTCGTACGACTAGGGGCGAACGCCAACGTCACTGCCGTCCCGACTCCCGAAGCTTGCGTTGATCGTCCGGCCGCGGAAGTCCGCTGCCGCCGCCGGGACTGCGGCAACCAATGGTGTTACAACGTCGGGAGGTGGAAATGGAGGGAAAGGGACGTCGTTTTGGGAAGTGCAGCCATGTCCCCTCCCCCAGATCTCTCTGCGGGACGGCTGCAAGAAGATCCTGGTGTCGGACTGCATCGGCCTGCTGCACAAGCTCCACCGGCAGCAGAGCAAAGGCATCTCCCTCACCCGTGAGTGCCTTCCACGACGCTCCCGTGCATCCACTGTGCGGGCCTGGATGCCAATATCCCGTTCCTCGCATCGCCTCTTGTGTTTCTTAGCACTGTTTTCGTACGATAGTGTCATGTACAGGTCACGCTTCACTGAAGTGTGGGAGTGAATTTTAATGGGAATTACAGCCGAAACATTACGACGCTCAGGCATATTTATATGAACCGAAGATACGGTGTCGAAGTAATGGTACGTAAAGAAGAGAAACAACTCTATGCTGGCACAAAAGCACGTACGAGCGCGCCAACAAAATGAAAATATGCCAAGATTGAATTTAGTATTTGCTCCACTTAGGTGTGACTATACCTGCGCATTTGCGGTAAAAAGGTATTTGAGCTGGTTGGCAGGGTACAATGTGGGCTGCCCTCAGAAGTGGATCTCATTCTGCTCTGCCAGTTTGTACACTTTCGAGAAAGTGGTTGCGGCTAAAAGCAACAATGTTGCGGGCATGAAAAGCAACCGGCGAAATTAGTATTGCACCAGATTCTTGACAAAATTAATGCTAATGAAAGAGTTGCAAGAAGAATAGTGCAAAGAAAGGGGTAGACAGCGAAGGACAAAAGGGAGGAGACGCTCTTCCAACTTGCAACAGATTGAGAGTGCATTAAACTTGCTGGGGGTAATGGTGCAACCAATGGGAAAGTGACATTCTAGTGACCGGCTCCTTCGTCCCGAAAACTCCGCTTTCACCGAGGAAGGGCTTAAAGCACTTCCACAGTGAAAGGTCATACATTGCAAAATGCAGCTTTGTCCACAGTGCTTCAGTGGTGGTGCCATTTATTGTATCATTGGTTAAAAGGTGTTCTATAGGACGCTGAGGAAGAAGTTTCCCGTGGCCTCGTTTCAGATGACCAGCTGTGCCCGGCGTGTAACCGGAGGCTCCTCTTCAAAGGTGCGTCCCCAGAATGCAGGTGGCAGCCCGGTGACGGGGGCGTTGCAGTCCCGTCGCTGGAGGGCTTCCCTGCACGGAGCTCGCTGTCCAGTCGTGCCGCCAAAGGGCATTGGACTGCGGTGAAGTGCAAGTTAAAGCGTGGCTCAGCCACGCTTCATGGGGGACTCGGCTAGAGAGCCGTCGGCAGTTTTTCTGCTTCTCTCTTACAACCTGAACGCCGAGATCAAAAGCACCAGTGCAATAGATTGCACTCGTCTGCGCCTTCGACTTACCATAATATCTCGAGAGGTAGCCCACCTAAAATCGAGAGCAAATCGAGTGAAAATAAGGAGCGGGCTAACTTTCGCTGTGCAACCGAGAAAAGTTGAAAAAACACTACTTTTAGATTGTTTTCCTGGCAAACTTGCAGAAGAACCCAGTCAGCAATGTTTTTACCGCAAAATGTTTGCTGACTGTACAATCAGCAAACATTGCTGACTGTACAGTCAGCAATGTTTGCTTATATCCTGCCATAGCTAACTAGACGCATTTTCGCCGAGGTCATCATTGTTCCGAACACTATGATTACTAGGAGTTTAAAAGAAAATAGCAAATCGAGCTAAAAATAGGGGGCAGGTTATCTTTCAAGGCTGGGGCATCTCTGGGCATATTACGGTAGGCGGTAGAGTTTGGAGTTCTTCGATACCCTGTCCGCGCAAAATGCAAAAAGGCACAGACGTCACGTTTGCACCGAGGAGCAGTTGCCGGGTACATTTTTCCTTCGTGGCCGGATGGCTGCGACGGTGACTACAGGCGTGGTAGAATTTGCTCGCGTATAGCTACCATCACGAGTGGCAGAATTTTGTGCCCAGTTCTAAGTTGTTCAGTGGAGATGCCGCGTCTGCGCTCTGCCGAGCAGTGTACGACCGCGGACAATACGAGCGGGATCGGCCCACTGGGGTTTTGTGGCATACCTGTCAGAATCTGAAGAAGCTTTGGTCCATACTAAAGCAGGGCTGCAAAGCCTCTTTGAGGTCTACAAACGGAGGGACAACAGAGCTTACGAGGGCCGACGGAGCCATCCCTCTCGTGTTGTTCGGCTCCGTACGGGCGGCGCTATTTTGAGCACAAATATTCTCCCAGAGTCCGGCCTGTGGCTGGATCGTTTGTTAGCGCACGTGCACCGACACCTGGTACAATGCAGATGTGCGGTACGCGGAAGACGTGGTGGTGTTCTTCTGCAAGCACGCTTTCCACGGCACCTGCCTGCCCGCCAGTGGACCTCCCGTAAGTCGCTTCTGCCAGTCTCGCTGCACGCCGGCAGCCTGAGGCCCAACGAGGAGGCGGCCCTCGGATCAGCCGGGACTTACGTTGCCCGACACTTGTTCTGAGCTGCCCACACTGCGAGGAAGCGGGCCATTCTTTGCATCGTGTTCATCTAGCGTGTGTGTTAGCTCCTAGGCTGGAGTACACTAGTACTTTGTATATGGCATCAAGTTGTATGGGCGAATAAACTCGGCTCGAAGTAAGCGCGGTGAAACAAGGGCATAAATGAAAGGAGGAACTTGACCTTTTGCACCTGGGTAGGCAGTTCATAAAAGAGATCGATGTGCTGCATTGTTGAGCTGGAGGCCACACACCCGACAGCCACATAAGTTCAACCGCAGTCCTTAGATTGCCTGGTATGGAACCGTCACGCCATGGGAAGGTTTCCCGAGGGACAAATTAAAGCACCACAGGCGCGCTGCCTTTGTTAGAAGTAAACCAATCGGATCGCTCGGAAAACCTAAAGGATGGGTTCGAATAAAACCCCTCTGTACTGAAAGTAGCACCACTGATTGATTCTCCGACACGCTCTCATCCTCTAGAAAAATCTTCGTCTTCAAAGTTTCCCTTTCCACTACCACTGGTTGGCCGAGCGTTCGTCCGGTTTTGATTCGCCACTTCCGTCCGCCATTTGTGCCCTCCCTTATCGATGGAGCACATGTCGCGTGTTCTGCTTTTAGAAACGTCATCGAACTGCCGCTATGACGTGGCGTTACTAAATCACCTGCGCGTGTTTACAAAACGCTCATTCAAGTTTTTTCATCTCGTCATCACTTCGGCTTGTAAAGCCGGAAACAAAAAGGCACAAGTGATGATATTTGCTGTCGACTGTTTTGGAAACGAGTGCAAGATCACGGCTTTGCATTCCATAACGGAAATGTGCGCATGTTTATTGCCTTGGCTCCCATCTTGTGCTGAAGAGGAAATGAGACTAGAGCAATCTGTGTCACAGTTCAATTTTATTGTATGAACATTTATAAAGCGGAAGATTGCATCCAATCTCGAACAGAATGACCCGAGCAGACAGACGGCCGAAGCCTCAACAAAACTCGCATGCCTGCTCCAGACGTGAAGCAGTGGAAAGACGGACCGAGTAGCAGACATCAAGCGCACCGGCAACTTGTATCCTTGCAAAAACACGAAAAGAAAGCAGAGTCGAAATCGTGCAGAAAACATTGATCTAGCAAGCACCCTGAAAATATTTCATCCAGCGAAGGTTTGCCAGCAGTCGCCCGTCACGGCGCTCTGCGGAAGAGCAGCCTAGGAGCCGCTAGCGTCAAAATGAGAGAGGGAGACTCGCGGAGAGAAGGAGAGATTCTCGAGTGAAAGAGGACTTGGCTCTACTTTCAGTAGAGAGGGGCATTAGGTCTGAACTTGGGAAAAGCCACCGCGGAGGAAGTTGCGAATGCACCTACTCCATGGACCAGTGGGGAGGGGGTACAATTGCGAACGCCGTCTATACTCGAGTGTTATTTCGGAAAAACTGAAAGGTGCTAAGGCTACCTTAAGAACATTGTCAAAACAATCCTTTTAAGCTTTTCTGTTTTACTGCTACCTGCATCAGCACAGCTTGTGGCGATAAAATTTACTAGGGCAGAAATTACAAAATTTTTCGAACCAATGAGTAGTTTATCTATGGACTGTGGTATGTCAGTGGGAGTTAGGTGAGGCAGCTGCTAGACAATGTGTAGTCTCGACCACTGCTCAGTTTGGGAACTGGCTCTCTGCGGGCAGAATTCCGACCTGCATGCACAGTTGCTCAATGGTATTTTCTTGCAGGCCTGCAGCCTATGCAGCGTCAAGAAGCAAGTCCGTGGCTTTGGAACATGAAGCTGCCCAAACTTCTAGGTACCTTCGCTTTGCTCACAGCATCTTCATGATATACAGAATATATTCTATTTTACCTGGGTGAGGGGGTAGGTAGGTTTTTTAACTAGGAACTGTGTGTACATATGTTTGGAAATAAAAACAGAACCACTGCTCCCATCTTTTATTTTTTTTATCAAAAGCAGGTTGCAGCACGCGCTTGTACGTTGCCAACACGACGGTGCCCCGCACCCTTCAGAATATGACGATGGAGTAATTACAAAACTCTGGTGTAAGCTATAACAGTGACTACGAGAAGCCAGGTGCCCAATGACTCCAGCCATGGCCCAGCCGGTTCCTTCAGTCGCTCCACTTGCCAAGGACATCGCTGTCCCGGAAGATGTAGAATTCCTGGAGGATGAAGCATTCATTTTAAATTGGGATTGCATACAAAACGTCTACAAGTGAGCTGCCATCTCTGCAAGTAGGAGGGATGGATGCTAACGGCTGTGCCTATTACAACAGGCAATAGCTTGCGCTACCTAGCCTAGAAACCAAAAGTATGATTTTTCCTCTCTGCCAATTTCCTTCCCCTCAGTCTTTTTGTAACTACCACGAGGCAGTGTGGGATAGTACCAGGGTGACCCCTAGGGCAAATTGGGCAAAGAAACCCCCCCCCCCTTCTCCCCAGCAAGGGAGTCTCCAATTTTCCTCCAGCCAAACCTAGCTGGCAACACCCCAACACTGGGCGACAGGGTTGAGCCTTTGGGCCAGACCCACGTGCTTTCCTGTTCCTAGCTGTGCTAGTTATTCATACGTCCTTCAATTCTCCCTAGATAATTTCCAGCCAGTCTTCCAATCTGGAATTGCAATGCCCTTTTCATCTATTCTCCATTCTCATCTGCTAACCGCAGCCCTCCAGCCAAATCGCCCCATCTGGGGGAGGAGTAAGACCTGTGCACTTCAGTACCACGTGCTCCATTGTCTTGTCTTCCCCCTGGCATATAGTACACTGCCTATCCACTTCTTCATACTTTGCCCTATATGGCCTAGCTCTCAATATCACCGTTTTACTAAAGCAAAAACAAACTCCCTCGTGAATTACCAAACCATTACCATACATACCATTACCATTTTCATCCCCTATATATAGATAAAGTTGATTTTCCCTGCATTCTTTCCTCTCACACTTTTCTCTTCCTCCTCCGCTTCTTTTTCTACAGAGGTAGTCTGCTCTGCCCCAGCACTTGACTGTTGGTATTTAAACTTCAGCTTTCGGGTTCAGTTTGTCCATTTAGTGTTCGGACTCGTATATAAATGTTTATATGCGGAGCGCAAGTCTGCTTTTGCAGGGGTTGTGGTGGCGTCAGAATACAGAGCTCTGATTGGTTCCGAGTGAAGGAGTGGGCAGACCTCAAGGCAGCTATCCTTCAATCGGAGCCAATCGGAGCTTGCCGTTCTAACGTCACTGCAACCCCTACAAAAGCAGCAGACGAACTTGCGGAGCTCCGCATACCTTTCTCGCCCATCGTGCGCTCTGTCTAGTCTGTTCAAACTTCAATTTACTGATCGCCTCCCCAACCTCGAAAGATGTCCAGCCCATGCCTCGCTGCACTCCATTTGGTGTATTCTTATGTGCTCCCAGTGCTAGTCCGTCTACCTCGCCTAGCCTGGAGTATAAGTGAATGTAGCTAGCAGATAGTTACCCTTTAGGTTCCCAAGCACATGCATATGCAGAGAGCTGAAAATGTTGGTCTCTGCAATAGCATCTCTTCTAAAGCAAAAACTAAATGGCACTCTGCATATATACGCTGGATCAATGCCACAGTTTAGTCATTTATTTTGAATCTCGGATTAGTGAAGCGCATATGGCATAATGTGTACCTATGTTGCCGGAATTATTCTTGGCATTTGGGTATTAACAGAAGGTATACTGGACGTTAATCTTTGTACAGCGGAAGGCTGGACCGCCTTTGAACGACACCGGCTTGAAGGTATGAATTCCGCCAGTGCAGCACGACTGCTGACCCGGGGTCCCAACGTACACGACTGTAGGCCGGTACCATGATCAAAAAAACTTCCTGAGGTTCCCCCCGCGGATCGCTGATTACCTTGTTGTCGATCTCGACCTTGGTTCCCCCGTACTCGGGCAACAGCACCTTGTCCCCCGCTTTGACGGCCGGTGGAATGGTCTGCCCCGCCTGCGGGAGAGGACGAACTGAGGCTCCTCCGAGAGCACGTGCAGACGGCGGACCGTGCAGACGGCGGACCGCGAGGGGGCAACTCACCTCCGTTCGCGCCCCGGTGCCGACGGCGATTACGGTGGCGCTCTGAACCTTGGCCTGGGCCTTCTCGGGGATCATAATGCCCCCCTTGGTCTTGGCCTCCGGCACGAACCTCTCGACCAGGATGCGGTCCAGCAGCGGCACCAGCCTCTTGCCCAGTCCGGCCTGCGCGATGGGAACCCCGTTAATTAATGACGGCGACGCCCGACTCGACGTGCGCCTCGTGCCTCGGAGATCGGGCTTGCCACGTGAAAACGCTCCCTTCTCTGAGCCTCGCTCGTACGTAGGACGACCCCTGAGCACGCGGGCACGTTGGACCGGCGCGATGGGCACCCACATTCCGGGCGCCGCATTCGTAAACCGACACGATGCCCGTGCACCGAGCGCCAAAAGCTGGGTGGCGGCTGGGAAGCTGCTTACCATGGATCCGTGAATTGGGGGCGAACGACCGCGGAGAAAGTTCGAGAAGCGACAAACGTAACGCTGGCTGGCGCCGGACTGATCACCTGCTGCCTCTTTGGCCTCTTCTCTGCCTCTCCCCGCTGCTCAACATAAGGCACATGGTCCGAGGAGTGCCACTGGGCATGCGCAAGATAGCAGACTACGCAATCACTTTAGAATAACTCGTATAAATACACTTTGTGAGAGTTAATTCAAATTATTTTTTGTAAATATCACTTTATTTATATGCATTCAGGTAAAAGTTTTATATTTGAAATTAAAAAAAAGTACCCGTAGAAACTTCTAGAAGAGCTGGGCCCCAAAAGAGGATAATATGATGCTAAGATCTTAAACATCTTAAATACGGCGAAGAAAAACAACCCTCGAACGTTTAAAGGCTGGTTTATAAGTATAACGATATTTAAAGTGTATATACATTAGCTTATTTAATTTAATAAATAGTAATTCATCGTAACTCTTTTATGTACCCGTGACTGCGGTTGCGCAATGCTCTCTCAGGGGCCGCCCTTATTAGCTCGGTGGAGCTCTCGCTGTTGCGTCCAGTCCCGTTCACCGGTCGAGCACGCGAGAGCCAGACGAGGTGCGCTGAACTTCGGAGCGGTCGCCCCCATCCAAGAGAGCCCCATTCAGAGTGCGCAAGTAAGTGGTCCTCGCGTGAACCGACGTCTCGCTGCTGTCGACGGAACATCGTTTGGAAGCGGGCAGTTTCCGAGACTAGCCCTAAACCCACGTGTAGCGACGACCGGAGGGCGAGTGCAGACTTGCTCGTCCGGCGACCCGGCGACCCGGCGCCGAAAGCTCACGCGCGGCACGTGCCACGACGGACCCCGCGCGAGAGCCTTCTCTCTGCTTTTCATCGGCGTGGGCCCGGAGCTTTTGGCTAGTCAAAGAGAACCGGTTCGTGCAGAGCAAACCCTGACCGCGCGCTCGCGTGAGAAACTTCTCGATCGCGACGAGTACTTCGGACTTGTAATCTCCAACTTGCCCTTCGCTGTCGTATGTGAAAAGTAGTGACGATAACGGCCGCGTTTGCGCCCGCCGAAGCCAAACTGAATGCAAAAAGCACTCGCGGACCCTCGGTCCTCCGCCCAGTCTCTGCGCGAATTCCTCCGAGCAACCGAGCTTCGCTGGGTGCGTACGAACGCGAGGCCCCCCTGCCCTCGCGAAGGGCGCTCCACCGGCGAGGCCACGTGCGGGAGCTTTCCCCTCGGGCTCGCGCCTAGTCTAGCCTAGTGCGGTGTCCGCATGACCCCGATCGTGGATGGGTACGTCGCTGGCGAAATCGTCCGCTGGATGTCCGGATATGAGAGTGTGGAGCATGTGGAGAGGAAACTGACCTCAAATTCTTCACCCTGCAGTTGGGGTGACTGATCTGGCAAAGGCACTGGGGTTTAAGAACACTGAGTGAAAAACGGACGTTGGGAGGCTGAGGTAACCCAGTAAAGGTTATCAGAATGGAGGGATAAGTTGAAGAAAAGATGAATATAATTTCCTTTTTCGTTCGGCTATCCCCATGGCCAAAAGCGCTAACTCTGTTGCATCACACAAATCGAAGCTAAGGAAAAAAGAAAGGGTTTGAACATCTGTATTAGCAGCTGAAATGAAAAAGACTGACCAGATTGAGCTGATGCAAATGACCTAGATCAAACCGATTCAAAGGGTTTAGCTCTATCCATATCCATTCATGCTACTGCCTGTGTGCTGATTAACAGTTCCATGGACCATGCAAAAAGTAGTTACCCACCGTTCTACAGTTTCGTGTCTCTAAGGTACTTTGCAGCTTTTCTGGGGGCTATTGTAATTTGTTGAGATAACTGAAACAAGCATTTCTAAGGTCCGCCCATGTACCTAATCCAATTTAGTGGTGGGCTTCGTGCTCGTGCCAATGGAGGGTGCTTGCCAGAGAGTCGGTGGTTGGCTAATGCAAGCCTCGCAGAGCAATGGAGGGGGTAACGAGGCAGCTAATGATTGCGACCGCAGCAGTGCTCATTTCGACTGGCCCAGCATGCAATGTGCAGCGTGCTTTTTCTGGTTGGCAAGCCCTCCGAAGACGTCTTGGCAACCTTTTTGTACCTGAATCTGTTCATTATCATTTCTGGGAGACATTGTTGACCACGCTGCACTGTTTTAAAGGGTCCACGCTGTTTTATTGCATTAGTTTTCACATCCCCTGGCATGCAAGATAATGTTGCCATATTATAAAAAGTTAAAGCCTCACATTTTGTTGCTTTCGTCACGTGTAATGAGTACCACCCTGCCTTTTTTTTTGGGGGGGGGGGGGGGGGGGGAGGGGAGGGGAGGGGAGGGGAGGGAGAAAGGAAACAAACAGGTAGGGGGTGGTGTCAAGCTGGGGGGAGGTTTCACCCTTGTCTGCTTTACCCGTGTCAAGTGAATCGGAAACTGCTTGGCTGCCGTGTGCTTGCAAGGCCCTTGAGCCGTGCAGTGACAGACTGCAATTGTCTATGCAGGTATGCATCGTCTTCCAAGTGCCCTGCGCAGTACAGCTGGCCGTAGCGTAAGCCACGCTTTACGGCGCCACTATGCCAAGGACATCAGGTTTGGGGCAGACGTCAGGGCCCTCATGCTGCAAGGGGTTGACGTGCTGGCAGACGCAGTGGCCGTCACCATGGGACCAAAGGTAGCATTTCCATCGGGTTGTGTCCTAACGAACTGTTGGGGGCATATATTGTCCGCAATGAACTGCGCCAGGATCGCAGGTCAGGGTGGAATGTGCTGGAGCTCGTACGTATGGCCCAGAGTTTTCGAAACTGCGATGGAGAGGGTGGTTGCAGAGGCCGAGGCGGAAAGTTGGACACTACTTGCTCGGCAATATCTTATCGCGCAGCTTGCGTCTCGAAAGTACAGTCCATTGACACTATCTCTGTGCTTTCTTTGAGTCGTGTTTTGCAGACCTTTCCTGCTATTACTAATGTAAGCTTCCAAGAGGGTACAATGGGCAACTTTACGTCGCCTGCAGGGCCGCAACGTGATCCTGGAGCAGTCATGGGGCTCTCCCAAGATCACCAAGGACGGCGTGACGGTGGCCAAGGGCATAGAGCTCAAGGACAAGTTCCAAAACATTGGGGCCAAGTTGGTGCAGGACGTGGCCAACAACACCAACGAGGAGGCCGGCGACGGCACCACAACCGCCACCGTCCTGGCCAGGGCCATCGCCCGGGAGGGCTTTGAGAAGATCTCCAAGGGTGCCAACCCCATCGAGATCCGCAAGGGGGTCATGATGGCTGTGGAGACTGTGGTGGAGCACCTCAAGAAGATCTCCAAGCCGGTCACCACACCGGAGGAGATTGCCCAGGTGGCCACTATCTCGGCCAACGGGGACACCAGCATTGGGGGCCTCATCTCGGACGCCATGAAGCGGGTGGGCCGGGACGGGGTTATCACAGGTCAAGGATGGCAAGACCCTCAGCGACGAGCTGGAGGTCATCGAGGGCATGAAGTTCGACCGGGGCTATATCTCTCCTTACTTCATCAACACCAGCAAGGGGGCGAAGGTGGAGTTCCAGGATGCGCTGCTGCTCTTCAGCGAGAAGAAGATCTCCAACGTGCAGACACTGATTCCGGCCCTGGAGTTGGCCAACTCCCAGCGCAGGCCGCTGGTGATCATTGCCGAGGACGTTGATGGGGAGGCCCTCAGTACGCTGGTGCTGAACCGGCTGAAGGTGGGGCTGCAGGTAGCAGCAGTCAAGGCGCCCGGCTTTGGGGACAACCGCAAGGCGACGCTGCAGGACATGGCCATTGCTTCCGGGGGCCTGGTCTTCGGGGACGAGGCAAACTTGGTGAAGCTGGAGGACGTCCAGATCGGGGACCTGGGCCAGGTGGGCGAGGTGGTCATCACCAAGGATGACACCCTGCTGCTCAAGGGCAAGGGAAACAAGGAGGACATCGACCGGAGGGTGGCCCAGATCCGAGACGAGATTGACCTGAGCAACTCGGAGTACGAGAAGGAGAAGCTTGGAGAGCGGCTGGCACGCCTGGCCAGCGGTGTGGCCCTGCTCAAGGTGGGCGGCTCGAGCGAGGTGGAGGTCAACGAAAAGAAGGACCGGGTCAACGACGCCCTCAACGCCACGCGGGCAGCCGTCGAGGAGGGCATTGTGCCCGGGGGTGGCACTGCTCTGCTGCGCTGCATCCCGGCTCTGGACGCCGTGTCTGCGGACAACGAAGACCAGAAGACCGGTGTGGCCATTGTCAAAAAGGCCCTCAAGATGCCCTGCATGCAGATTGCCATGAATGCCGGCGTGGACGCCGCCGTGGTGGTGCAGAAAGTGGTCGAAGGCAGCGACGACTTTGGCTACGACGCACTGCGCAACACCTATGTCAACATGATTTCGGCCGGCATCATCGACCCTACCAAGGTGAGGGCGTCTTTGCCTTGCCGCATTGATTTGTCCTGGGTTAAAATTGCAGGAGTATCTGGGCATGCTAAGGTTTTCTCGGCAACATTGAATTTGCCAAACCTGCCCTCGGGTCTTACCACTGGCTCGTTTCACACTTTGTGATTGGCTTGTGCCTCGTGTTGCAAGCTGTCTCGAGGCACTGTGATTTAGTATGAAACGGGAATGGTGTCTCCCGTCTCCCCAATGAACGAGACATGTTGGGAAATGGGAACGAGGACCCTTGCCGACTCTTTCGAAGGACACATTCTCTTTTGGGCATTTGAACTTGGCTATTGCTGCGTGTGTGACTAGCATTTGCACGATGGCAAAGTGGGCAGCAACCTTGACCAAAACTTGGCACAGCGGTTCAAAGGAGGTTGATTCTGCCTCGTTTCAGGTGGTGAAGACTGCGCTCCTAGATGCGGCCGGAGTGGCTTCCCTGCTGACGACTGCCGAGGCCGTGGTGGTGGAGCTTCCCAAGGAGGAGAAGGATGCCATGGGCGGCATGGGGGGGATGGGGGGCATGGGCGGCATGGGGGGCATGGGCATGTGAACACGCTCGGTGGGGGACCATCTTGTAGAAAAGACTGGAGGGCATCCCTGCACGGTCGGGACTGTGCGGGCTCCACCTCCCTGTGCATAGCCTCAGTCCGGCCCGGACCGTTACGCGTCTGGTGGCAGTGGTGCGGTGCGGGGCTGTTCATTTATCATATGTCCTATAGATTAAATAAAAGTTATCATGTTCGTAACAGTCGGTTTTGTTTTTCTCATCAGGTCGTCGTTCCTTTTATGCGAATGATACTCTGGTTCTCTACTTAACGTGGTGGGGGAGTGCATTTTTTTAGTAATCCTCAGTAACGCGTTCAGAAAGAGGTCTAAGAAAAGACACCATTCTAGTGGAACTACTCGGTAAGGGAGACCTAACATCTTCGAGTGAAGTTCTCTTCAGTTGCCCAAGGGAAGACATGTTAGCAAGTTTCCAACGGGTTAATTCTCCAGAGGAAATTATTTCGTCTCCCAATTGTAGCCCCAATTTCCAACGTGTACATGTGATGTCATTTGCCAGGTGCAACAATCTATCAAAATTAATAAGGGCTGCACATGTGGCAGCGTGCTCGTAACGCTCTGCCAGCATTGTAGGTCAGTCGTAGCGTACTTGGATCCCCGTTTGTCCCAGGGCTCCACTGGCAACACTTTGGCACAGTTTCTCGGGGAAATATGAGCCTGCAGTAGAGAGGGGAATGCCGCGCTCTAACAACACCTCTTCGATAAGAAAGCCCAAGCGCGTTCCTGCATCACTAAAGGCCACCGTAGACCACAAATTGGATACGGCGTTTGGCTAAGAGCCGTGTTCTCACCGATTGGACACGAGTTGCAACCGACGCCGTAGTCTAATCTGGCCAAACATTCTTTAGTGACGCGGGGAAGTACTTAGGCTTCCTAACCGAGGAGGTGTTCTCCCACTCTTTTAGGCTTGCTCGGCGTTTCCTTCCTCAGAGTACATTAGCAAATGTTTCATTCATATGCCAGGCATATGGTGGCCAGAGCAGCAAGCTGGCGAGCAGGAGCTGGCTTGGAGGGATGGATCCTCCCAGACGACAAGGCCGTGGTGCTCGATTTTTGCCCAAGGCCAACACCGTGCAGAGTGCACGTGGGTACTGTGCCGGCGTTTGGCCGGGACTCTAGAGTGCGAACACAGCACTCTTGCTCAAATCGGTGGCGAACTAGAAAAACCCAGTGCTGCGAGCTCACCAACTACCTTGGACAAGTTTTGGTTCTTGAGCAGTATGGTCGCAAAGCTCTTCTAATACTTGAGCTGCTCGGGTGTGTGGGGCATTTCTTGATTTCATTGCCTTCTTTCAAAGAGCACGCAGCTGTGCACTGGATTAAAGCCAAACGAAAAGGAAGCGTTGAAGTGAGCGGCACGTGGAGCACCGCTCAGTTTTGATGGTGGCACCAACGGGCACGCACCCATTTATTTTCCAGTAGTCGAGTAAAACGGACAAATTGGGACGCAATTCCCGTGGACTAGAATTTGCTCCAGAATACCGTATGTTGCCGCATATAAGTCGACCTTTCCAAAATGGGTATCTAAAAAAACATTTTTAATGCGAAAGCATTAACTGTCCTATGGAGCAGGCCGACGTCATCAGCCACGCCAAACGCGGCTTCGGGACTAAACTCCCGAAGCCGCGATCCGAGGCATCCCAGCTTTGAAACCACGCAGAAAGCCACGCAAAATGGCAGTGATACGAAGCTGCCGCGCATCAGTTTCAATTAGCGCCTCCCCATGGCGCTGCGTGTCCGCAAGGCAGCGGTTCCACGCCCAAGGTCAGCGAGGCGAAGAGAGCGCGCGCACTCTACCGTCGACGCAAGTATGCCGCAGACAAAATAAGGGAGCGGAGGAACGGGATGCATGCTTTCGCATTCACAACTCATAATAAGTGCTTAGATGTACCTCAAACTTTTTTCAACGAAAAAATCTTTTTTTTATTGGTCAGTATTTGAGCCTATACTCGGAGTCGACCTTTACGCGGCAATATACGGTAGACTCCATGCACCCCAAAGGGCAACTTACAAATGTCGCGGGTACAGAATGTTCCGACCACTGCACTTGCTCGTGCAGTTCGGCCATTGTTCATAAAAAGCAGAGATGCTGCTTCCATGAGACCACGTAGAGTGGAGGGCAATGATTGCTGTCGATAGAAGGAGACCAGCAAATTAGCAAATTCATGCGAGATCATTTAAAATCAGAAACAAGATACAGAGTGGGATTCTGGACATGCAAGTGCTGTACACGATTGCGCTGGGTGGACATTTTTCTTTGGTGCGTCCTCCCTGCTTTGCAGCCGTGCAAAACTATCAATAGTGGTACGACCGATAGAAGACTATTCTAAAACTCATGAGGAACCTCAGAATCCACATAAACAATCTGGCAAAATGTGCAGAGACCAATAAAATGTGATTGTGACTGAACCGAAGCACCCACATAATTACTCTCAAGCATTCTTGCGACTAGATATTGGAGAACCAAACAAAAACATTATTGATACGATAATAAACTCCAAAAAGCATTGAGTGGACTATATGTTAAATGTGTTCTCACACTGCCAACAGTTAAAAAGAAAAAAAAAAAGTATATTTGGTTTCAAACAAGTATTTAGCCATTTCCAAAAAAATGCAATGGTGGAGTCTCTTGTGGGCCTCTTTTGTAAGCAGGTTCACCCATTTTCAAGAGGTACAGTAGACCCTCGAACCAACAATAATGTTCACCACTTGGAAGCACAGCCACAGCACGGCATGCAGATGGAACCTAGGCGAGTTGCCTTTTTCACGGCATTTGTAAGAATGCACAAGTTAAGTTTTCAGCATTGCTTATTTGAAAGAGTAGACCACATTGACATTAAAGTCTCCCCAGGCCAGTGAGCTTAGCTTTGCACGCACTGCATGTCCTCACCCAGGATTGGCAATAACTTGCACCAATGCACTTGGGATTGAGCAGCCAACTTTACTGCCCAAGGTTACTCTTCAAATATGCACATGCGACATAACAGTAGCTTTTTAGTAGCTTTCTAGTGAGAGAGCAATAAGCAAGTGCGCATTCAGACAGATTGCACCCCAGATTGAATCTTTGATCAACTGCCACGCAGAAAGGACCCAAAGCATAACTTTTTCAAGACCAAGTCTGTCGACATGAATGGCAAACTCGAGAGTAGCTTGTATCGTCTACTCATTGAATGTTAGACGAAGTCAGATTTAAGAGTGGCAGTGGCAATGTTTAACCAGGTGAAACGGACCTGCTCAGCACTGCACTGCAAAGCTTTATACAAGATTTACTTGAAAGATGTGGTTGTCTTACATGTTTATTCCTTCTTCAATCCTGACCCGCACCAACACGCTCTTCGTCCATAAAGTTGATAGAGTGTCGGGAACCTTTGAAGTTCCAATGTTCCCAAAGGACTAGAACCATCATGTCAAAAGGGCAAGTGCTCACGTACAAGAGTTCCACATCACTCAGCTGGGACTAGAATCGACTAGGTGTGGTCTGCATCAGACACATCCGGGCACTCGCCCCAAAATCTTCTAGAGCCCCACTAAAGATATGTATGGCCATTTGTAGCCAATATTACCAATCGTGGCTACAAAGCATTTGATACAAGAGTCGGAAGAGCCACATTGTTTCTCCATTCAGTGGCCAAGTCACTTCATTGTGTAGTAGTAATAAAAAATTTGCATACTGTCTACTCCACACAACAAGTGTCAACAACTAAATGTCTGAACAAAATGGCAGAATTGTTCCTTCCTGTGCTGCTCAGTGGCACCATGTTTCAACTTTTACATTTCGGCACTCTCACTACGAATCGCCCTCACCGGCAACTCGCGGATCACGGGGACTTTGCCATCGCTCAAACAAACATTTTGACTGCAGGTGTTGGGCGTATAGTGTGCAGCCACAGACCGAGGAAACTAGAATGCACAATTCGCCTCTTTGCTGAACCAAGTCCTACGAGCACTTTGGAATGCGGAAGAGATTCCAAGGAGAACCCTCGCCAATCGACCGGATTGCCCCTGGCTACAGTCGAGGGCCAGCGATACCACGCCGATCACGCTGCCAAACTTTTTTTGTCCTGCGCAGTAATCAGAGCGCACCAGCATTGATCGCACGGGAGAGTGCCGAACATTCGCCGAAACGCGTGGAAGAAGTGAACGATGCGGCCAACGTGCCAATGTGAACTAGGACACGCATCCCCCTGGCAGCCTGGCACCGTCTGCAAACGACGCAGTCGCTCGGCAGGAGCTCGTCTCGGTGGGGACGACTCCGGTAAGCCGTGGCCCCGCTTCTTTCAGGCCCAGCCGGTTGCCCGTCGACGAGCACGAGCGAGGACGGGAGGCGGGTCGCCGCGTGGCGCTTCCGGCGTGCGAGTCCCGAAGCGGCCAGATCAGCAGCTGGGCTGGGTCTCCTCGGGGGGCGAGCCCGGACGGCTGCTGCCCAGCTCCTTCATGGCCACCGACAGCATGCGCCGCAGGTCAGCCGGGAGGTCCTCGTCCTCCGGCACGTCGCCGGTCGACGGCTCGAGGCCTTCCCGACACACCACGGTCCTCGGTGCTTCCGCCACTCCTGCATGGGGCGCCCAGCGTGAGCGTGCTGCACCCTGAACCCTTTGAGCACCACTTTTTTTTTTTTTTTTCTCGGATACTACACGCAAATTTAGCTCTCGGTAACACTTCAGCGTGCTCTGTAAAAAATATTTATTTATAAAAGACACACTATTTTATGGCTGAAAAGTTAATTGATGTCTGTGTGCCTCCAACCTACGACATATTTCTGATATTGTATTTTTCGAGCCACGATGCTATGCAGTGGCACCTCGACCTTAGAACCTGAGGTCACTCTTTGGAACGGTCTTACCCTGCCTTTGTTTCTTCGGAACTGTAACTTCCTTGTTTTCACAATCGTAGAACACCGAGTTCGTTAGTAATTTCTAGATTTCAGTGTTCACCAGGAAGCGGGACACTGAACGACATAGATTCACCATTCTGTAACAACGGAGCATACCAAAACGGGAGTCGCCTAAAGAAACAAAAATATTATGTGCCATCAAAAGGTGACTACAAGGTAAGACATTGTTTTCATCGCTTGCTGAAACAACACAGGCGTGGCACTTAAAAGCGTCGATAGCGCAAAGCATACTCTAAGACTGCAAAACACCGAAACAGGCTAGAACGGGTGCAAACTATAAAATTCTGAGGACACCTAAGCACTTCTTACAAGTTGTGAATGCGAAAGCATGAATGTTGTTCTTCCGCTCTCTTAGTGCGCCTGCGGCGTACTGGCGTAGACGGCCACGTTTCGCTACTGCCGAGGTTGCAGCTGCCGACGATATAGATGCCTCAGGCGCTGCCATGTTCGTCAGCGCCGAGAAAAGCAGAAGCATCCGCAGGCCCCCCCCCACCTCCCTCCAGCAACGCCTGACACGAGAGCGGTGGTAGAGAGCGCCACACCCTCTCCTTTTTACGGGAGTGCGGGCCGCAGCACTAGGAAAAGGGCCTCTCTGTGGAGTGGCGTTCCTTGGAACTACAACGCGTCGCGGCCAATGGCTATCTAGGAGCCGTTTTGCTGACGCTGCCGAGAGACGCTGCCGAGAGAGAAGGAATTTCTATCACATTTTTTCATGGTTACAGACGCAGCCGGCTCCGCTCCATGGGACAGTTAATGCTTTCGCATTAATAACAAAGCGTCATATAGTAGTGATTCGGACAGGCCGGTGGTTTCTTGCAGTGAAGTACAAAGTACTCTGTAATGGGCTCAAATCCTAGTCTGGCACGTGAGGTACGCCTCTGTGTTTTCCTGCAGACTCTCTCTTGATTCTGCCACAAGTGTCTTTCTTTAGTTGTATGTTTCAATCTCACGCTGTTTGTTCAAATTCCAATTGGATTATCTACATTCTGTATAATCTGCAACTTTGTTAGTGAAAATTTTTTGTATTTTTGGAATATATCTTGCCATAGGGATCTATAGGTTTTTTTTGTTACTGTCTGTCCTCCCCACCCCTTGTGTATAATACATTCTATCTGAATGTCTTTGGGGCAATAAATTGAGCCTCAGGAGTCTAGCACTATACTTTGTTTCACGATAACTTGGCGAACTGAGGAGGCTGCAACCCCCGCGACCCAATAAGAACGCCGGAGCAAGGCACGTACAACAGTCCATTGTTGAGGCCACGGAGGCCTCGTTACTACACAACATGGAAGAAAGACGCAGACATGCTACTTTTCAATGATACTTAACATGAATCAACACTTTTCCGAGAACAACGTGGCTTTTGAACAAGGTCTGAACAATCGCAGTCGTGTAATCGACCGCTTCAGCTCACAACATCGTCCTGGCAATAACACCTACCATAGATTTGCGGGTAAATTGAGCGTATGGTTGTCTCATGAACTGTTGTTCGCCAGGAGCAGCGAGCTACCGCAAGGGCCGTAAGCTCTACAGTTCGTGAAGTTGTCGTGAAATGGAGTATAGCTCACATCAGATACAGCTATGCTCGTTAGCGACTCAAAGCAAACTGTGTACTGTTGTAACAAGCACATGTCGAAGAACTATCCAATTCAGAGGAATGCCTGTTATGTGAAAATGCTTGCCCACTTGTAATGGACCACTTGTGTAACCAGGGGCATATTTATGGGTCAGGCTTGGGAGGGGATTTCGGCTCAAGGGGAAGGGGGGTCTCTGCAACAAATTGTGACTTCACGAAAAAATGAAAAAAAAAAATTCTGCAAAAGAGTTGATGGAAAAATGCCTCATTGCAATGCAAAATGTCACCAACATCTGGAGGGTATTCCCAGAAAGTTTTATTTGTTTATACTTCATACCAGGAAATACCGCGGAAGCGCCCACTTTGTTGATGCGCCCGCTGTTAACATACCAAACTTGGGGATTCTGCAAGTTATACGATAGTGGAGCGGGCACTCCCCTGGTATTTTATGGTAGTTTCTGTATACACTATCTTCGGTCCATCGATGTTAAAGGAAAGGTAGAGGTTCGAGCGCTTTTGAAGTGTTTTTCTCTGTTCCACTTTTTGGGATAGATTTCACTTTAGGAAAACTATCATTTGGTAACAGCACAGAAGGAAAGGCGCACTCATTGCTTTTCCTAACTGGAATTTAATGGGCAATGCAACTGCGGCATTGTTTTTTTTTACTTTGTGAATGTCTTTTATAAAAGATATAAAGATTTTATCATTGAGATAAAAGGCAAAAAAGTTACTTGATTTTCCAGCACAGAAAAAATTTTGTCTTCACAGTTGCACTTACCAGGCATTCTGCTGCGTATCTAGTAAAGAAAAATGTTGGGTATTACGTACATTAGTTTTCCAACGATAGCCTTCCTAAACAATGTCAGTGTGTCCCTCATAAAAACAACTATAATTTCTTTCCCAATTTATGTACCCAGATGAAACTTTGCACTGCATTCCGCCTCGCAACTGCCAGCATATACTGCAAGTTTAATTAAAATTAAGCCAAAGGTTTAAAAGTTGACCCTTTTGTGTAGTGTCCTCCTGTAACATCACTAACGAATGTGACGATACAGACGAAGGCAATTAAATTGCCAATTAATAAAAGATGACACATTTTTTTCGTAAAGAAAATAAATATATGTTTTTTTTCCCATAAAGATTTTTCACCTTGGCAGCTAGAGGGGAAACAGCTGCTCCCCTCCATTGGGCGCTACGTGCAACAGAAATGGCTGCCGACATTTTTGAGTCTAGAATACTTTCCTCCTTCTGCCAGTTTTGTATATATGTTGCTTTTACGTCAGTGCACAGGCTTCACTGCATGCCAGCTAACGCCCACGCATCGGACGGCGTGCAGACGGGCATGTGCAGTACCTGAGCCAGCTGCGCCGTTGAGCGAAGGCAGCCTGCCGTTGGACAGCTGTTCTTCCCCGTTCAGGTGGCTCGAGTCCGACAGGGCTGCAACGACACGCGCCTCGCTGGAGCCACAAAAAAAGAGAGCGGCAAACTCGGCACTTCCAGCGGAGTGCGTTTCTGGAAAGCTCACAATGCCTACAGCAAAGTCTTCCATTCTTGCGAGCCTCACAAATAGAAATAAAAAAAGTGGAGGCAGAAATTTTGATTTCAAATAAGATGTTTGGAAAAGCGACTACTGATGAGAATTTCGAGACATTCCCCTAAAAACTGTCTTTTCCATTTCTTGGTTTCTAGGGAACTGTCTTTTCCAGAATTTTTGGCTGATAGCAGATAGCAACTACCGTCGAAAGCAGAACAAAGAAAGAGGTGGAAACGTTCGATTTGACACAGTCACCTAACGTGAGGGGAGTGTTTCCATCTTCTAGGGCCACACGCAGTGCCACCATTGGCTCATTTTTTGTTCTTGTGCGGAAAAAGGAGTGTACGGATGACGGCTTGCTTGGCACTGTATGCCATATGCTGAGTTGCCATACGCTTGAGCAAGCTATAGAAATCACTGCAGTATGCCTCCATGGTAATTTTCAAACATACCAAGACGGTGCCTCATTGCTGAATCGTAAAACTGCTACAAAAAAGCAAAAGAAACATCTCAGTAGTATTAAGGAACACAAAAACAAATGGAATAGCATACCTGCCTAAGATCGGCAAAGGTCTTTTTCTAGACAAAATGACAATAAAACGTGGTATTTTACGATAATCACAAGTCACAGCCGCTTCGCTATTTTGAGGTCTAAAGTACCAAGTTAGTATTTCTTAGAACATTCACCAAATGGCGAGTACCGTCAACTGCAGAGATCTGGCATTGCTATTTTTCATTCGGCGCAAGGTCAGCTCGTCGGTGCAAAAGGGCCAGCTTCGATTCGACTTTCAAAAGGCACTTGAGGCAATATGTTAACTGTCTTCATCTATGCCGAGCCCATTCGCACAATTAGGGCACGTCTGATTCAACCGGAGGCCGCAGCCTCGGGCACGCTTTCGTGCCACGAGACTCCCACACTTTTCCCAACTCGGTCGGCACTCATTCGGAACTTTTTCTGCTAAATCAAAAGAACCCGGCGTCTACCCTTCAATCGCAGGGACGACTGCCGGGGCGGGGCACTGACCTCTGGTCCTCTGGGGAGCTCTCCAGGCACCGTTGCCAGCCTTGAGCCTGCTTTCTAGCTCCGTGATGCGCTTGCCCAACACCCTGCAAGAGCGTGTCAATCATCTTGTGGATGAACAGACACAATTGCACGGCTCGGAAAGCCACCCTTTGAACAGCACGGTTGAAATCCCCCTTTGAGTGGTACGTGGCCCCACAAACACTGCGTCGGGCGACCCAGTGAGGGACCGAGTGCAGGTATAGGCCGCATCTCGTTTGGCGCCCGCGGTAGATACTCCGGCGGCCATCGGGGCCAAGCTCGGGAGGTCCCCACCCACCCACATAAAGGTGCGCGTGAGGGTGACTAACTTGTTGGCCTTCCGCTGGTGGTTCAGGGCCAAGGTGCGGTCGTTGAGGGACTCCAGCAGAAGCGCCACCAGGCTCCGGACGTCCGCAGTGGCAGACGACACGTCCGTCGAGCACCCTTGCAGCAGCTGCTGCACTGCGAGGACAACCGAGCACCCTCAGGGCACTCCCAGGGCGCTCTCGGTCGGGGCGCGAGCAAAGCGTGTTGCAATGTCCAAGCGTCACCCTGGCTGCCATAGCGAGAACAACCCACGTGGCATCCTGCTACCCATGACAGAAGTGGCAATGTGCCTCTGCCGGCCGTGCGTCTTGCGTCCGCATGCTTGCCGAGCCATCTATGTGCGGGCTGGGGAGGCTGAACGGCGCCTCCGACCTTATTTCCCAGGAATTACACAGCAGCGTAGCAAATGCTCCACCAGAACCCGCCTTTGTCAGTAACCTTTTCAGATTTAGGACTTCTCGTTGCCAATTTTAATATTTTCGACAAGTTTTGTAAAGTGCCACATTTTATTTTGTGCCCGTCTAATAAATGCACACTATGTTTGTGAAAGTTACTTTTTTGCATAATTATGTGGTACTTTGAAGTTGCTGCAGTAGCCCGTGTTGCAAGTCTCTCGAAAGCAGATACTAGTATATATATATATATCTCCAAATAAATAAATAACTCGATTGTGGGCAGAACACCGGGGTCTACCAACCTGTACATCTCTGGTTTTCCTCTTTATGTTTTGCGCCTTTACGTTCACTGCTCATAATCTGCATGGGGCTTCACGAGGCTGTTCGCTCATTCTTGAAAACATCTCGTGAAGTAGCGGAAGCTGCAGCGCCGTCGCACCGACAGCTCGTGTCAGATGGAGGACGGAATGAGGCTTAGCAGTGTGCTATCGTCGACCCACTAGCTCCCGACAAACCTAGGCAATGGAGCAGTGTGCTAGGAGTTGGTCCCGTGGTTCAATGTCCTCCGCATAACAGGTTTCACGATCCAACGAGAAGACCCGTGCCATTCGTCAAGTGCTTCCGTTGGGCAGGCACACCTTGTGCAACCAATGCGGTAGTACTCCTTCGTCGCAATCATAGTGCAGCAAAGCCAAGCTCGAGCATCGTGCTTGTTTCCCCACAAAGTTTCTTTGGAACAACAAAGACTGCGGCTAAGTCAAACACTCCAACTACCGGATTGAAATTCAGTCACGAGCAGGCTGCCGAGGCTCGAGGGCACACTTACTCTGCTTGTTTGAGATCCCAGTTGCGATGCCGGCTGCCCCGCCACGGCCCCTGTTCTTCTCGGCCAGGCTCTGTGAAAGTGGTGCACGAGGACGGCATGTAGACCAGTGTCCCAAACCTACTCCCTACCATCTTCAAAGGCACCCTCTTGCAGCACCCCACAAGTCCCGCAAATTCCTCAACGCTGAATGCAAGTGCTTCCGACCACCAGGGATGGGCCACTCTCAGTACACAGTCTATCCAGTTGTGTGCCGCGTAACTAAATATCCACGAAGCATACGGGCACCAGGCCCTGCCGGGACTAGAGCTCGGAGCTTCAGTTGCTTGCGTCCATGATAAAAAAATCAAACGAGAACCCATGTCCCAAGATGTATAAAAGAACAATTAAGAACTGGACACCGCCAAATGAGTGCCACCCGTGCAGAAGTCGGCCCACAACTGATGTGCTACGCAACGCTCTTCCAACAGTCTAACAGATCAGCTAAAACTAACCCATGGGTTGCCAAGCCCTCTCTTTGACTGCACAGCCTACTGTCCAATGCACAACCCGCGTGAAATAAGGCAAACAATCGAGACGAAAAGAGGGGGCAGGACGCTTGCAAGAGTCGGTATACGCTCCACATATGCTCGCCAGTTTTAAGATGTACCGAGGCAAACTCATTTTTATAAACGAGGGTGCATTCTTGCTACTTTGCCAGACAGACAAATGCCATTGAAGATTGGAAGGCCAGAAAAATGTTATTTCAATCCTCAGTGCACTTGTACAGATAAAAGTATTCAAGTTTTTCGAATATTCCAAAATTTTGGGTAATATTTTCAGAATTCTTCAGTTACTTGTGTCAAGCTACTCCGCAACGCATGCTAGTCAAGCTTCACCGCTTTGCACTGGCACGCGGGCGCCAAGCTTGACTGCTACATACTGGCACGCTAGGAAAAATGGCTGACATTCAGAGCAACTCGGTTAGCTCTATGGCCTAGGAAATTTTGCTCACTATGTAGTCTGGCCTTTGGTTATAATTTTAAAGGAGAGTGCTGGAAAAGGAAACCTCAAACTATACTCAAACAAATAAGGTAGTTCATGCTTTGCTTGTTATGCTACACCATCCTTTTACCCATGGAGGTAGGAAGCTTCCGGAGGCCACATGACATTACCAGAGGTGAAGCTGGGGGAGAGTTCCGGTTTGGAGGGACATGCCCGAAACAATGACCAGAAACAAACTAAACCAAAAGATGCCATTGCACGGAAAGGACATCCTCAGGCACCCTTGGGGGCGTCCCCACTGACCTCTACTACCGGATTCACCTGGGATTGTTTGGCTGGCTTGTATGTAGCCTCCTTTTCTTCTTACATCCATGCTTTAATTCAAATCATTTTATCGGGGCCTTTTTTTTTTATACAGTCAAACCCGTTTATATAGAACTCGCAAAAAAACGTCTACCAGTTCGATATAGCGGGTAATTCGATATAAAAATTTTAACGAATTTGACTCTCAAAAATTTACTTTCAGCTGACATATTACACAATGAAATAGTCTTGTATCTTCTGCTGCTTTTTCTTCATTGCATCCGCGATAACTGATATTTTTCTACGCTATCGACGGACTCCAAATTGACCGCTGCCTTCTATATTCGCGCATTAGCGCCGAACTATGCCGAGAGCACGGGGCACGTCCGAGCAGGAGCGCCTTCTGCAGAGCGCCGTTTGGCTCTGCAAGTTGGCTTTCCCCTAAGACAAGCGGCTGCGTTGGGAGAAAGCCAGCTAGCAGAGCAAGCTGGCTTTTTTTTTCTTTCGGGCGGCCGCGTCAACCGCTCGGAAGAAACAATAGTATTCTCTTTTGCGGACGGAGCGGGGAGAGGGAGCACGGAGCACCCTCTTCCCGCTCCCTCCGCAAAAGAATTTTTTTTTTCTTCCGACGCAAATGCCCGGGGGGGGGGGGGGGGGATAATAAAAGCCAGTGTGCTTTGCAAGCTGGTTTTCCCCCAATGCGGCCGCTCGCGTTGGGGGAACGCCAGCTTGCAGAGCAAAACGGCGCTCTTGGCAGTTCGATATATCGGTAGCGGCTGCTATTTTTGTTCGATGTAACCGAAGTTTTCGCCATATAATATCACTGTAACATTACTGTGCACAAAACTTGTTCGATATAAAGGATAATTCGATGTTAACGGGTTCGATATAGTCAGGTTTGACTGTATTACAAGTATGTAAAATGTTTTTCGCATAAGAGAGCCTTCTCATAACCATGATTTCTAGAAAATATTTCCAACCATATGCACATCAAAACTGGAAGGACTCCAGCTGACACACCTTGTATTTGTTGAGGGATGCGAGCAGCAAGGACTTCTCTTCCTGAAGCAGCTGAATCCTCTCCTGCATATACCTGGAGCCATGAAACGTCAGTCGTGTTAATTGCACAGGCAAGCAACACATCGGAGGGCTCTCTGCAGTGCACCGATGCTCGATAAGAAGTGTGCTTAATGTGGCTAACCGGCAATGATCAACTTTTTGAAAAGTTTATAAAATATCGCAGTCACGTGCTTAGAAGAAGAGCACACTTTCAAAGCTTGATGTTGCATGCGTGCACCTGGTATAATAAAAAAAAAAAAAAAAGGTTTGTGAATGTACTATTGGGCTCAAATGAAATGCGAACAGTGACGGAACTTCCAGCAAACTACCGGTGCAGCGTCGAAGCTTGGGTTGTGCTGGGCGAGGTTCGAACACTTCGGAGTAGGACGCACACCCTCGCAGCACCCTACTCTCCACCTTGCAGTTTTATCAGTCTTCAGAAACATAAAAAAGGCGCAGAGTGTGTGTCGACGGCAACGTGTTTCAGTGTTTGCATTTCATTCGAACCTGATAAGTACATTTACGTGTAGAAAAAAGCTTTGCTAATGGACATCAACATTGCAGTAAACTTTTCAATTTAAACTGTGGCTACAGTGATAGGTCTCGATAATATGATCACCCTGCTATATATTAAACAAAATGTTCAGGTACTGACCTTTTCCCTCACAATTCTGCCTCATTAATACCTACAGTTTGTACAATGAAGAGCTAGCTTCGGAACAAACTGGGTAAATACATGCACTTTTGTCTCGTTCTTGGGAACACCAGCCTCTAAAAACAGTTCACAAACCTTTGCCCTGCCCAGAAAAAAAAAAAAAAAATTATGGGATAACAGTGTTTATACAGAACTTCACTACTGCCTTGACCTTTCTGAGATAAACCTGAGCAACAAACAATGGTTAAATTTTGTGGAGGGACACTTTCCAGCCAATCATGCCGGTCATGCTTTCCTTCTTGTGGCACGGCCGCGGATGATGAGAAATCTGGAGAACATTCGGCGCTTGATCTGCGTACTTGCGTGTTTTTGTGCGCTGTTTTGTTATTGTGAAGCAACTGAGCCACGTGGCATTTGGAAATTTTGTAGGTAATGAGAGCAGGAAAGTAAGAGCGGGACACTTGACTTGGAAGGTGGTAAGACCAGGCGTGAAACGGAAGCTGCCAGAGGCAGGCGTAAAACATAAGCCATTGCTCTTGTGGAGCAGGAGGAACACTGAGTCTTCGACGTCTCAAATATCTTGCGCTTTTGGGTATAATGTAGGAACCGAAGCATCTGTGCATACAAAAAGCTTAGCATTAAATAAAAAGTGTTTTTTTTTTTTTTTGTGGCCACACTTACTGTTCATTATTTGTGATTTTGATTGGTTCCTTATTGTGGACAACTCGCATTACAGACAATTTTTCTGGGAAAAAATATGTCCATATGAATGTGACATAGCTGCATTATGCAAAAGTACAAGTTAGACAGACATGTCCAAACAATGTCTACATTCATCATTCACGATTGTCTTTTTTTTTCTCTTAATTCAAGGTTAAAGAAAGGACATCTGCATATAGCAAGATTTATAAATCCCCTCGATTAGGTATAGCAGGGCATCTCTCTTGGTTTAATTTTATTTCAAATCTGTCATTTACTTTCCATCCCAAAGTAGACATTGAATTTTCTGAAACCACAGTCTATAAATATACTTACTAAATTACAATTAACTTAGAAACAGAAAGTGTTCAATAATCGATTTGCAAATATTCGCCGGCCAAAACAACTGCTGTATTCGAATTCACGTCGCACTCAAAATACACGCACATGCCTACCATAAAATCCTGAGAGATGCCCCACCCCCGAAAGATAGCCCACCCCTATTTTTGGCTTGGTTTGCTATATTTTTTTAAACACCGAAAGATAGCCCGCTTCTAGTAGTAGTAGTGCTGGGATCAGTGATGGCCCCGGCGTAAATGCAGCTAGTTAGCTATGGCGGGATATACTCGAACATTGCTGACTGGGAAGTACAGACATCTTTGCTTCGTTGCCGGAAGGGACACAACCTTAAAATAGCAATTTTTTAAACGTTTCTTGATTGTACATTGAAAGTTAGCCCGCACCATATTTTCACCCGATTTGCTCTTGACGTTAGGTGGGCTATCTCTCGGGATTTCACGGTAGTCAGTTACACTTGAAGTTACTAGAGTAACCCAGTTGGGAGACTGCCATTCAGCCTGCTTTGAAAAAGTGCTCGGCCGAATCCGTACTCGAGAACCGAACTAAATGCGATCGCAATGCCTCCGTTTTTCCCGCAGTGACCACTCCGGGAACTGCACGGCTGCACGCATTGGGTCGGGTCGAGTCGTGCAAAGGACGGTGGCGCCATCTTGCGGTGCCGTTTTGTAGCAGCTACATAAATCAACTTTCATGCGTTGACTCATCGTTAAAGGGGAGCGCTGTTATTGTATTTAGTTTGGTCTTGGTGGACTCGAGCGGTTCGGGTTTCAAGGGTAAATTTCCTAACTTAGTGTTTTAGTAACATTGATTACACTCAACTAGCAGCTGTTTTGTTAAACCTAAAAGCACCAGGCGTGGCAACAAAAATGTAAAGCGCTTTTATAAAGCCCCATTGCTGCAATTCAAAAGACAATTAACGAAGGAGCATCTCTGAATGGTAATTCCACGTAGGCAACTAAATGTCCACTCAAGTTATCTTAGAAAGAAATCATTTTCAGTGATAAATTGATCCTCTTGTTCGAGTCCTGGAGGATGAAATAAAAAGCTTTTGTCGCTTCCTTATCAACATCATCAATGGCATTTTGCACGAAGACATTTTACGACGCTTCAAAATTATTCAACAATGCGAGCAATAAATATGCTTTCTTCAATAAAAAAAGAAATTCAGCTTAGCCCCTTCCATTCATTCGCTGCTAAACTTGGTTTCATTTGAACTTACACTATTTACTTTTTCACTACATTCTAGAACAGTCCAAGACCTAAAGAAATACTAACAAGTAAACTTATCAATAGAAAACAACCAAACAATGCTGCATACTAAAACTTGACGAAAAAGGAAGCAAACAAGCAGCAGTACCAAATAAGAAGCACGCATTGCAAAAAGCTGAAGCTCCGTCCGAGGGTAAGCTTAGAAGCGGTGATTAGATGGGAGAAGTTAACGCTAGTTTACGTGCTCGTCCAGTGGAGCCACAGACACGAGGAGCACCCGCTGCCGACATCACCTTTTCGCCGAAACAATCCGCCCTTTCAACCCCTCTGCTGTTGTAAGTAAGGGGGTACTACCTGTTCTCCGTGATGAGGGCGTCAACGTCGACCGGAACGTGGCCCTCCCCGCGCAGCACCAGATTCAGCTGCAGGTTCAGGCGGTCCACCTTGTGCCGGTAGGCATCCGACGAGCGCACCAGTTCCTCCTTCTCGTCCAGCAATGCCTGCAGGTCTCGCTCCAGCAGCTGGCACTGAGGGGCAGTTGACGCATCCTTGGCGCACCTTCAACGCGACCAAAGCTCCCGGACCCTCGGACACAAAACGCATTAGATCGGTCTGGATAGAAAATCCTTGTTTGGGCAGCTTAATAATGTTAACTGCGCATCTGTCGCCAAGGCACGGCCATGCACCAGCTCTTCTCTCGAGCCAACACCCTTGACCAAGATCTGTGTCCACTGACTTTAGCAGAGGGTTCTCTCCGGGTAGAGCGATTAGTTCCAGTGCCGCGCATGTGGACAGTTGTGGCGCCGTGCAACTAGTTTTGTGTGCGACCAATTAGAAGGAAATCGCTCCGGGAAGGCCACATGATTCCCGCTGCCTCGCAGAATTGGTGCCAAATTACTTTTGAATGTTTGGGCTAGACATAACGGGTTAAAACCATGCATGTACTATCGTCAGCGGTATGAAAGGAGACACGGAAGCATGTGGCAAACAGCCTCAAACACTACTTGTGGCGATACACGGTGGTGGCTTTTGGACACGAGGTAAAGAAAGTGGCATGGTCCCACGTGCTGTTGGCAGTCCTGCCACTGGCAGCTTCCTTCTCGTGTGGGACATTTAATCGCCGACCACTAACGACAATAACGGCTTGGATACCACCGTGACCAAAAATGCGCTTGGCAATAGCAATAACTATTCACATTTCTTTCATCTTTTCACTCTATTGTTTCTGCAAGCATCCGTCAAACGAGGCAGGTATCGCCGAGCCTCGGACACATTGGCTTTTTTGTTCTTTTTCAAACTCTGCCAGGCCGCAAGCCAGTGCATCATTATTAGGTGCCGCACAAAAAGCAAGCCGCCAGTGGCAGGGGTGCAGCAGCAGACGGGACTGCGCCGCTCTCCGTGGCTTGTTTCCAAAAGCCGCCACTGCATGTCGCACAAAGAGGATTCCAGGCTATTTGCCACCAGTGCTCCCTTTCATACTGCTCACGCATGTAAAGTCCCAAATGAGACACAAACGACGAAGCCTCTCGCCCTCATCGTCCTACTCAAGAGTCGTTAGTGGAAGATCTTGCGCAGCTGTGCACTTTGAGAGTAGTATCAAATACCTTGGACACTAATACAGAAAACTCCAGAGTGAAATAGGAGAGCAAAGCAGAAAGCAATCATAGCGTCAGGGAGTGCACAACTAACTATTTTCACCGGAAATGCAGCAAGTGGGTCTGACTCAGCAGAGAAATTGATAATCTATTAAATATTAATTTTTTTGATGGGGAGCATAAGCTCGTGATATTGGACTTCCAGTCTTTTTATGTCAAAATGCAGTGCGTGCTGTATAATAGACCTGTCGGGATTTGCAGAGCGATTTTGTACAATCTAAATAATTAATTACCTATTCTGACTTTGTTGACTTATTACTTTTGTTTCTACTGAGACACGTCTTATTAGATGTCATTGGCTCCAAGTGACCATAATTGGCAATAAGCATAAATGTTTTATGCGATTGACTTGGAATGGCTCAAAATGACCAGAAGTGATTGTTATTTATCATTAGCTGACTTTATGAACGGCTTCAAGTAGCTTTTGTTGGCTATAAGCATATTATTTGACCAGATTGAAGTAGTAACAAACATGTACCAGTTTGCACAGAATGGCTCCGCCCCTTTGGCTCCGCCCCCAAACCCGATCCGACCAATCACAGCGCAGGAGGGCGGGGCCAAGCCCAATCCAACCAATCACAGCACAGTAGGGCAGGGCCCTTTCCCTCTCTCCCATCCCAGTGACCAATGACAGGCAGTGGGCATCGATGGCCCCGCCCACAGGACATTATCCAGTGACCAATCGGAGCTCAGCGAGGTCCCGTCACGTGTGAAGTCACGTGTCAGGCGCGTGCCAGAAGCGTGTCACTTACCGCAGACCGCAAACCACAAACCGCAGACCGCAAACCACAAACCGCAGACCGCAAACCACAGACCTCAGACCACAAGTGTGGTTGACCAGGTGTTGACAGCTGCGGTCATCATCTGACAACAACCACGTGATGTCACACAGGGTCCGAGCTTCGGTCGACAGAGGGCGCTATATGACTTGAATTGCGGCGCTCAGGGCGTCTCACGTGGGATGTCGCACAGGGTTCGAGCTGCGTCCGACAGGGGGCGCTCACATGATGTCGCACAGGGTTCGTGCTGCATCCAACAGAGGGCACTGCGCTCCGGTCACATGACTGTCACGTGTTTTGAATTTGAATCGCTGCGCGGTAAATGCCCCTTTTATTCGATAAAAAAGGCTCCGCCGCCAGCGGGGAATCGAACTCGCGACCACTTGATCAGCAGCCCGACGCGTTACCCCCTGAGCTACGAGCGCATCGCTTCCGAAGACCGCTTAAGTCGGGTTAGTTGTTTGTGTGTGTGTGCATTCAGATCACGTGATGTCCCGCGCGCTACTTGGCTTTTGTAATGCGGTTAAAAACAGGATGCTTCATTGCCGCAAGGTATGTAACGATGGTCGTGTGACGTAATGCATCGCTGGGCGCTAACGTTGCTCGTCTTCCTATCACGTGATTTCGCGCGCGCGCGATTCAAGCGGTGTTCGCGCGAACTCGTCACCTCGGGAATGGCTTTCGTAATCTGGGTGGTGAAAACAAACAAACAACCCTCCACGGAATTTGAACGCGTCATTGCTCCAGGTCATGTGACGAAGCCTATCTACAATTCCATCATGCAGGAAGTAGAGTTCAGGATTATTGAGTCGTCTGTCAGGCGGGAAAATGCACTGTCACGATGACAACACAGATATGTCGCCGTGGGATTAGTGACGAGAAATGCATCGTCGTGTGCTTTCCCGGTGGGTCATGTGACCAACGTCACCTGATATTTGAATCGCTGCGCAGTTGACACCTCGGTTCATAGATGGCGCGTGTCTTTTGTTGCTAAGCGTCTTTGTTGTTAGGGCATGAGTGACATCTTGCGTCGTGGGTCTGACCTTGCGCCATCTGTTGCTGAAGAGTTGAATTGTGCGTCTTCCTAAGGTGTGCCCATCCGTATTTTCGCGTGCGCGCAATGCGTGTGAGTTACCGAATCTGTTTGTAGATGGCGCGCACCTGAATCCTTTCGCTGGCGTGAACTTTTACCATTATCACGCGACATCTCTCGCTAATTTTAGCGCCAGCTTGGTAGATGGCGTCAACTCTATCGCGCTCACGTCATCTCTCGCTAATTTTATCGTCATCTGCAGCTGCTGAACGGAGCGTGTGTGGGAAATGGATCGGAGCGTGGTCGCATCCATACGCGCTAAACTAAAGCTCTCCTGCTGCTCCGCTCTGTAACCTGATCTTCGAAATAAAGCCACAAAAAAAGGACACAAAGCGAGGATGGATCTTTATCTTTTTTTTTATTCAATATGCATGCATCTAAGAGATTCGCGAAACATGAAGACACAGATGGCGCGCGCGCGACAGCTCTTTATACAAATATCAAACACTTGGTGAAAACAAAAAAAAAAACCTCGCGCTACGTGAAAATGGCTTTGTACACACACACACACACACACAACAGCTTGAAATTAAAAAAAAAGTACCTCACGAGAGGCTCCAATGTCCGAAAGGAAGAGTTGAAACGCCGTCAGAGTCGATGAAGCGCTTGTTGTCGAACGGGTTGAGTCCTATCTTCTCCACGACATCAGTCTTGTTCTCGCACAACTTACGAGCGATGGTTCGCTGCGTGATCTTGTGCAGAGTTTGTTGCTCGAGAGTTTGAACGTAGAGCTCGTAGGTTAGCTTACGGGACTCGCACCTTTTCACTCCTTTCGCCCTCACGTAGTGCTCTCGGGAGGCTAGTTCCATCGAATAGAGTTTGGGTTTTAAACAAACAAATCCAAGAATGTGATCCTTTGGGAGCTCATTTTTGAACACTCCTAGTTTCATTTTGTTTGCGGGAGAGAACAAGGGGTGATCAGCTGGGTACCCAGAAGTATCCAGGTGAGTTTCGGCAAGGGTCGCGAGCTTCGAGTCTACATCCGGGTCGGTGATTTGTAGGATGAACGAGTCCGTGTCGCTGTACGCTGCGCGAGCGTCGGGGAAAACGCGCCTGACCTGCTTGTAGAAAAATTCGTACATGACCAGTTTGGACATCCCTCGACGATGCGCGAGTCCGTGGATCGGATTACGAGAATGCAAAACGAACTGGGGACGTGCTTCTGGTAAGCCTGACCCATGTTTTCCGCTTCCAGAATGGCCTCGAAATCGTAGACGCAAAAGTAGGGAAAAGGTTCCATCGTGTGTGGGCTCCGGAAATACAGCGCGTCCCCCTTTACATGACACACTGTTCGGACTGCCTTCTTTTCTTTACACAGCGATAAATGACTTCCCAGCGCAGTGCTAAAGCGAAAGCCATCCCAGTGCCCACTGCCTGTCATTGGTCACTGGGATGGAAGAGGGAAAGGGCCCCGCCCTACTGCGCTGTGATTGGTTGGATTGGGTTTGGCCCCGCCCTCCTGCGCTGTGATTGGTCGGATCGGGTTTGGCTCTGCTCCTTTCTGCGTTTGTTGACATTCTGTGTGAGTTCGTACAGTTATTCTACTACTGATTGACCTTAAATTATGGCGCCTGGAGCGCGTCTCCAACTGGTGTGTTTAGAGTCCTTGCCGCCAATACATCACAAATGACGTCACAGAAGCCGGAGTGTCATGCTGTTGCATGTCGCAATCCTGGCGGCTGGTCGTAGAAATGCTGGAGAGCTGGAGAGCGACCTGCAGCAGGACAGGCGTCTGCTACATCCACCACTGTTGCCGAGATACCGCCGGGATCGCGAGTGGTGACAGCATGACACTTGTATGATGTCATCAAGCGGAAATGGAGGGACCACTTTTTAGGACGCGGTAAATAGACCAGTTGGACACGCATTCCAGACACCATACTTAAAGGTGCACTAAAGAAGTTTCTGAGATTGTCTGTTCTTGGTGATAACTCATTCTAAGGGGACTTGGCATCCCAGAAATAAAAAATAATGCCCGTGCGACATCTATTTTCTTACTAAAAATGTGATAGAAGCTCGTGCCCCTTTCTGAGCGGAAAAATCTGGAGCACGGAATCCAGCGGAGGCACCGGCGGCGTGACGACGGGCGGGCGCGCGTCAGCCAATCACAAGTTGCCTTTCCCAAAGAGGTGAATTGTGACTGGCTGACGCGCGCCCGTCGTCACGCCGCCGGCGCCTCCGCTGGATTCTGTGCTCCAGATGTTTTTGCTCAGAAAGGGGCGTGGCACGAACTTCAATCACATTTTTAGTAGGAAAACAGACGTCGCACGAGCACAATTTTTCGATTTCTGGGATGCTAAGATTTTGTAGAATGAGTTATCACCAAGAACAGACAATCTCCGAAACATATTTAATGCATCTTTAAATGGCTGGCAATGGCTATTGATGAGATAATTGACAATTATCTATTTCGGAGTTGGTGAATGAGTATCGCTTCAACTGGTTATTATTGGCTATCGGCCTCCAGTTTTATACATGTTTGCCTGATATGGCTTCAGACAACTATTAATAACTACAGGGTGTCTCAAATAGTGGCCAGCTTCTTAAAATCGACCGCATAAATTGGTTTCTTAACCTATCGCGCTATGATTTTGTGTGGCGTTGCCCACAGGTGGTGCATTTCTTTTTATAAAATTTGGAAAGAGCGAATTTCCCTGAGGAAAAAGTAAAAAAAGAAAAAGAGAAACTCCTATGGAAATGCAACAAAGCCACCAGTCTTCAAACAATAGGGTGCCATTTGGCATGGGAGACAGTTGGCCTCACAAGCGGTTGCGACGCCAACTGCCACCAACGGACGAGCATACGGCACCGAGAGCCGGCGTCAAATAGCAGACAATATTTTCGACTCAAAAGCGGCGCAAGCTTTTCTTTTGCGATGTCAGTTGCCAATGCATGATTTTATCATCCTTACTAATAAAACAGATTGAATGCACACATAATCGATTAAAAAAATGGTTTGTCGAGTTATTTTGACTGTTTTGTTCGGGGTACTTATGTCGTCTACTTTGCAGTTCCTTCTAATTACCAAGCCTGCTTTTGGTTCTTCGACTGTTGCCGCCTGTGGAACGCGCGCCGCTTTTAAGTCGAAACGATCGTCTGCTAATGACATCGGCTCTCAGCGTCGTATGCTCGTTCATTGGCGGCAGTTGGCGTCGCGACCGCTCGCACGATCTCTTGTCTCCCATGCAAAACGACACCCTATTGTTTGAAAACCGGTGGCTTCGCCGCGTTTCCATAGGAGTTAAGCCTTTTTCTTTTTTAGAGCGCAGCTCTTAGGCGCCCGTTTCCGGCTTGAGCGGCGTCGCCGTCACCGTAACCGCGCGGTGCATTATGGGACGCGTGACGTCACTGATGACGTCATCAGTGACGTCACTGATGACGTCATCGGCATCCGCATCGTCATCATCACTGATGACGTCATCGGTGACGTCACTGATGACGTCATCGGCATCCACATCGTCATCATCACTGAGGACTCAGTGACGTCACTGATGACGTCATCGGCATCCGCATCATTACTGATGACGTCATCAGTGACGTCACTGATGACGTTATCGGCATCCGCATCGTCATCGTCACTGATGACGTCATCAGTGACATCACTGGTGACGTCA
The DNA here is from genome assembly GCA_013358835.2 of Ixodes persulcatus. NCBI lineage: Eukaryota > Metazoa > Arthropoda > Arachnida > Ixodida > Ixodidae > Ixodes > Ixodes persulcatus. The sequence continues at coordinate 320,933 of JABSTQ010011330.1, read as the reverse complement.
TCGTCATCATCACTGATGACGTCATCAGTGACGTCACTGATAACGTCATCGGGGGTCATGTGACCCCCCCCCCCCCCGAGGTCACGTGAGCCCCTTCCCCGAGGTCACGTGAGCCCCTTCCCCGAGGTCACGTGAGCCCCTTCCCAGAGGTCACGTGACCCCCCGGTACCCTTCCCTCCTCCTCCTCAAGAGCTGCGCTCTAATTCGGCGTTACAGGAAGTTGTAAACGGCTTTCATTTTTTACTTTTTTTCTCAGGTAAGTTTGCGCTTTACAAATCTTATAGAAAAAATGCACCACCTGTGGGCAATGCTGCACAAAATCATAGCGCGATAGATTAAAAACACATTTTTGCGGTCTATTTAAAAAGCCTGGCCGCTATTGGACACGCCCTGCATGTATTTTTTAACGATAGTGTAAGGGGGAAACGGTAGAACACATGACTGATATCAATCTAATTTTTGGCACCGAGTTGATTACTCCTTGCCAAGAGATGGCACCACTTCTGTGTCTCCCGCCAACCCCATGTATTATAGGTTCAGTTTTCTGTATTAGTCTGAACGGTATTTGGTAGTATGGTAATTTTCAATTCGTGATCATTTTTAAAATTTTTCATTATACGCGGCGATAATCACCGTTTTTTTGCCAAGTTCACAATACGGCATACACAATTTGAATGAACACGGTAATGCGAGAAAACAATTTTTATCAATCCCCCCGTACTACATAAATCTTTGTGTCACAGTAATATCTATCTAAGGTCGCTCTTGTTTTCTTTCTAGGTGTCATTGCCGGGCATTTGAAATGCATGTGCCGCATCGTTAACTTGTCGATTAGCACCGAACATGGTGGCAGACCTGAGACAAACCTCGGCGCACATCCCATTTACCGGAAGGGCTGGCGACTTAGCACTACTGCTACTCTCAAAGCGCACCACAGGCTCCGTCGTTGGCGTCAATCGGGACCGCACGGCCTGTCTCCCCATGCACGCGTCTAGGAGTTGGCAATCGAGGAGGCGGCACCTTTGAGCGCACAGCCTCCAGCTGTGTGACAAGGGCGATCCGGTCCCCAGGCCCCAGGCAGGGCTCCTCCTCCCCTGCACCCAGGCTCTGCCGGTCCCGAAGTTGCTCGCGCAGCAGCTGCAAGTGGGAGAGTTTCAAGAGTCAGCCCAGGAGCCAAGCCCTCTTCTGCCGTTGACCGTGGAAAAAGAATCCCGACATGGCCCCAAGCAACAATGCCTGGAATGCAGCGAGTGTGTTCGCCGTCCTGCACTGTCCGTGCGTCAGAGTGACCACAAAAAGGCAACAAATTATCTCGTGGGTGCTGCCAAGGAGCACTAAAAATGTTCCAGGCACCAACGTCAAACACCTCAAATCTTCGCCAGCTTGCACCGGTGCTTTACGTGGATCCCTTGTCATGCTTCTATTTTTTTTTTTTTTTGCAGCACAGCTCTTAGGCGCTTGTTTCAACGTATAGCAGCGTCGCCGTCGGCATAAATGCCCTGCTAAATTTAGTGAGAAATTGAATTGGTGTAGAGGTCACGCGACATAAATTTTCACGCTAAATCTAGCGGAGAAACTGAATTTGTTTATGAGTGACGTGACACAAAGTCATGCGACGTCAATTTCCCCACTAAATTTAGCGGGGAAATTGAATTGGTGTTGAGGTCATGTGACGTCATTTTCCTCGTTAAATTTAGCGAGAAAACTGAATCGGTATTAAGGTCAGTGGCGTTATTTTTCCAGCTAATTTTAGCGGGAAAACTGTGGGAGGAGAGGAGGGTATGGAAGAGGAGGGGAGACCTTTGTACCCTCCTCTCCTCCTCAAAAGCTGCACTCTAATTTCGCATTACAGAGATTTGTAAACGTCTTTCATTTTTTTGCAGAACCTGCATACTTTTTTTGGCTTGTATCTGGAAAGGGAGCTTGCGGGTTTTTTTTTCGGTGAATATGGATGTGTTTGAAAGTTTACCACATTTTTCCGGAGATATGCACGTCAACCTAAAAACATGTGATCTTTGGTTTGCTTCTCTTTCTGTGAGCCCCGAGCAATTTTGATTTTTGTAGCCAACTGAAAAATGGTGGTATTCAGGGCGGTGTCGCACGGGGGGGCATGCAACCGCCATATTAAAGGGTGACAACCAAACAACTAAATGACCGAGCCTAAAATGTGCAACATATGGTTTATTAGCTGTTCCGTATTTGAAAAAAACTTTATTCGGCATATTTAACGCATATATTATTTGGTTTAGGCTACGAGCATCAAATCATACTCATATCCAAATAAAAATCAACACCCTTCCAAAAGTGTATACTACTTTGATATGGAATATGTATACAAATCTCAATGATATATGACAGGGGTGGCCAAAATGCGGCTCTTCGCACGTCCAAGTGCGGCTCGCAGTTAATATGCCTTCTCCCCTCCCCTCCCTCCCCTCCCCTCCCTCCCCTCCCCTCCCCCCCCCCCCCCCCCCCCATCCCTCGGCAAAATTCAGAATCCTTTCACGGTTGGTGCGTTGAATGGTTGGCTGTCTAACCACAGAAGCTATTGTGTGAAATTTAGGAGCGTTCCAAAGTCCTTTAACTCCACGCAGACGAAGGGCTGAAATGATCTTCCAGTATGAGGAGTGCGGGATTCCAGCGGTAGGTGCCAGAAGCAAACTAATCCCAAGTCAGGCTTGTGGGCCAGAAACCCCCATTGATATTCGGACCAACGTATTGCTGGGTGTTTCTAATCTCAACAATAAAGGATTTAAAATGTAACAGCATGCAACCCTGATGAAAAAACACTTAACGGAGCTGCTCATGACCACACATCATTTTAGCCAAATTTCAACATGCTCGTTTCACTAATAGAGATGCACAATAAAGAAACATATTCAGCAATCCCTTTATATGCAGAAATCTCTGTAACCACAACTCACAAAAAAAAAAAAAAAAACATTAGTACTTTTTTTTAATTGGGGCTTATATAAAATACTTTTTTTTAAGGCTCTTTGCAAATGTCCATCTGATCACCTTTGATATACGAGTTTATTATTTTTTTTTTAAGTTGTTCACTTTCATTGCAAACAAACCATGTTACAGGGGCCAAATTAGACTGAAAAGGTATTTTTGTAATAAAGAGCATGTACTGCTTAATATATCACATAACATCATCTTGAATTCAACAAACGCTACAAGTTGACTTTGCTTATAGGAGGTTGTCAGTTCTGGGGATTTAGACATCAGTTTATTTCCCTGTTAAGTGCCCTAATACAGCAGTCTAACTCCCAAATCAGGATGTTTTTTTGGTACCAGCCGCTTGCAAACAGCAGAGCCACCCGTTCATGTGCACAATATCCAGCACGATTCTCTAAAGTAAAACATGCCTAGTCCTCAAACTATAGTTCAGAAAATGTTGTACCAATTCTACAAAATGTTTACACGGTGTAAATGTTGTTCGCCTTCTTCCAAGCTTCTTTTCCCCTTTTTTCAATGTAGAGCGTTTTTTCTCCCTCCGACCGATTGAATCGGTCCAGTCTGCCGCTCTTGTTGGCCAAGCAGTAGCACCAAGGAGCTGCTCTCGAAGCTGGCCTTCTGTCGCTGCCCTTATGCAGGCATGGCGAGGGAAGGCCAACTTCCGGAACGGTTTGCTGGACTCCAAGGTTCGACCGATCCGAGAAACCGTATTTACGCGACTGCACCGGCATGTGGCCAAAGACCCACCTTGCCGTCTTCCCGTGCCTCCTGCAACTTCTGCCTGACGTCTGTCAGCTCGGTCTGCAGGGCCCGGTTCTGCTCCTTCATATCACACAACAGCTGCGCCAGGCTCTGTTGGCAAAGAAAAATTCCGTCGGAGGTTGGTGCCGTCGGGCAAAAATGAGCAACGGGTGCTCCCGGAAGAAGGGACGGCTCTGAATGCCGATGCCATCCTGCTCCCAACCCCGTCCCGTCTGCAGCCGCTCGTGCCATTTCTCAGCAGAAGCGGGCACAATCTGGGCCGGTACTTCCTAGATTTCCACTCGTGGAATACAGTCAAACCCGTTTATAACGAACAGCAGGAAACGCTACGATCAGTTCGATATAGCAAGTAATTCATATAGCAAAAACCATTTACAACGAACTTCTAGGATACATTCGTTGTAAGGCGAGAGCTTCTTGTTCTTTCTCATCTCTTCGCTTCCGCCTTGTCATAATGCGCTAAAAAGGTGCTTTTTTTGTGTTTTTTTTTTTTTAATGCATGCAGAGTTTGTTTTTTTAGGTTATCTCCCCTTCTGAATCGCTTCTCTTCGTGGGCAACCGTTTTGGTATGAAAGGTTTTTTTTTTTTTTTTCTGTGCGTGAGTGCGGCGCATATTTTTTAGCTTTGTCCCTTTCCGAATCTTTTCTTCGCTCAGTTTTGTTCGCAGCTTGAGCTTTTGAAATTTTCTTCGTTTCTTACTTTTTTTTTTGGGGGGGGGGGGGGGAGGAGGAAGGGACAGGCTAGAAGACGATTGTTTGCGCGTTTTTGGAAACCTTCTTGGGGGAAAAAGTTCTATATAGCCAATATGTTGTTCGTTATAAAAAGTACTTTTTACATGCATTTTTATTTAAATTTTCCGGGAGTTCGATAACTACAATAATTCGTGTATGTGGGTTTGTTCTAAACGGGTTTCACTGTACAATGGGACTTCTGAGTCACTGAAAGTTGTCAGAATACTGCGTTTCATGGTACCTGCTCGAGCTTTTTTTTTAGTCTTTCAATGTCGGCCATCTCAACCCCGGAGTAAACAGAGCTCCTTTGAGGTTTAATGAGGCTCCAAACAGCCAGCGAGTTATGGTCAGTCAAAAAGAGGTTAGCACAAGTTTTCACTACTGATTTCTACCTTGTCCAAAAAAGAAGGATTTTCCACACACTGGCGAGCGGACAACCTCCCTAATTATTGCGACTTGAATCTGAATCAATTTGAGCACAGCATGGTGGTTCTGAAACAAGGCCTGGGAGTTTCGGCATTGCTCTCCTTCTTCTCGATCAAGTCGCAGCACCTGCTTCCACGATAGCCCAAGGGCCAAGTTTGCAATGGGAATGCACATCAAAGTTAGAACAATGCAAAGAGAGACTCACTTTTTCCGCTTGACCCTTGAGGTTTCTGACGTCGTAGACGCCAGCTATGGTAGGACCCTGCGTGCAGAGAAACCCGCGAGTCACGGCGAGTTGTCGACCTCTACCCGCCTCATGATCGTGGAAACCGCCATCCCAATCTAGGTGTTGGAAGGCTCAAACGGGAGACAAGCAGAGTTGGTGGGCACACTCAAAGGCACCTAAGAGAGGTTCGAAGCATAGGCTTTGTCCCGAAATATTTACAATGTAGCGCAACAGCTCATTTTGATATTGTCCCGACACGTGCAGCACTTCAGACTTTGTCCTACAGCTACGGAGTCCGGGTTCGGCAACCAAGTGGGGGTGCATCGCAAGCCCACACGCCGAAAGGAGCGCGGAGCAGGGGACAAGACTATGGTCGCAGCTACAACATTCGAGTACCCAACATGGAACAATTCTGCAAGTACTCACATAGTTTTACGAGGCAAGGTTTTATTGATTACGCACCGTCCTCGCACACCCCAACCGTGTGCCGCATAACTTGGTGAGGTGGCCCTTTTCCCAACTGGCCTATACGCGGCCAATGGGAGGCGGTTCAGAAAGGTCATACGCACCGAGTGCGGGCTCTGATAGCGTCGTTCTGCCACCGGCGCAGGTCCCGTCGCTTTATCCCGCATTCAGCGGGCAGGTGGAAGTGCGGCTAAGTTTGCAAACGCCTACGAAGGGAATCACGCGCACTGGCAGGTCAGACGACAAAACGATCGATAGAATAAAGAACACGGATGAGACCGGCGTCTACTGCTGCACATTTGTCCGCAGGCGGTGCGGTGAATCTTGGCTAGTTCGCCTGTGCGTCGGTGCACGTTCAGGGAGTCACCAGCCACACGCGGGGGTGATCCGGCGGCCTCGGAGGTGCTGACTGTGCAGCTCGCGCAGAAAATGGGCGCGGCCACCCACCCAGCCCTGGACGCGCCGCCTGAGCTCGGCGTGGCGCTCCCGCAGCTGGTCGGCCATGAGCTTGTACTGGTCCCGCTCGCTCTGGCATTGCTCCAGGTCCCGGGTGAGGATGAGCAAGGCTTCCCCCTTGCTCTCCAGGCGGCAACGCAGCACCCCCATCTGAGAGGAGAGAGCACGCGCAACTGGGGCTCGCAAGGGGAGCCTTCCTCGCACTCACGCAGCAGCCTCACCATGTGCAAGCTTCGAGACATCTAAAAAACACAAGTTTGAAATTTCTGCAAGAGACACCCATCGAGCTTGAAGGAAGAAGCTAAATTTCGAGCTTACACCATGCTACCTCTCAGTTTGTCATAATGGTGGGTGGGCCAACAGCTGAAGACATAACTGGCGTAACTGCAATGAAGGAAGTATGCGAAGGAGCACCGAAAGGCTGCAGCTGAAAGTACACCAAACTTTGGGTGCGTGCCCAAACCCTGGCTTTGCAGCACCTCAGGTGAAACTGGGACGGATTGTGTACGAGAACTGGAGTAGAAAATGTTGATGGGCAGCAGGAAGCACTGGGGAGGACCCTAAAACCAGGTCTGCTCACCTCGCCACAAACCAAATCTATTCACGTGCATGGCGAGCCGGCGAGCAGACCTGACAAGACGAATTTGTGCATGTTTGTCGCAATTCCTTCGGGGAACTTTACAGGGGGGGGGGGGGGGGTTGTTGCTCTAGGGTGTTGCACAAATTTCTGGGAAGGAAGAGTGAAGTACAAATAGTTTGTGTACTTTGCAAGGGAAATTCTAGGGACTGTATCCTGTGGGTGTTTTGAAGCATTTGAGCTAGGGAGACTCAACAGAAGGTCTATGGGACGATCAAGAAAACGAATCACTTTCCACCAATTATTTTCCTACATTCTGATTTAGATTTAGTTCATTTTGAATAGGGAGTTTTAGTAGATCGTTTTCAAAGCCCGCTACCGCTACGGGAGCGCGCTTCAGAGCATGCATCAAGTGGCAGCGCGAGCTCCTGCTATAAATAGCGTGGCCGAAAACACGTTTACTAAAACTCTCTAATATATCGTTCTCTTACCCCGAAAATAGAGGGGAATTTCCATTACTAGTTTATGAACCTCATCACGGTTCCACTAGCCCAAGTGAAGTCCGATTTTATAGTTTTCAGCACGACGCGGGTACCTGCCGCACGAACGCTCGCGCACCAACCAAACCCAGTGGAAAGCTACAACGGCCGAGAGAGATTTCTTTTCCGGTTTCCCCCTTTCGCTGAAAGCTTGGCCGCGGTGGGGTCTCGGTGGACAAAACTGACAAGTGGTTTGACGTCAGAGAGGGTAGTGCCCAACGTTGGACAACGTATGGTTGCAACCAGTGGCACCTTCGGCCTTCCGGCCACAGACTGACGTCAACTAAACAGCTCTCAACCCACCGCACAAACTTCGGCGTGACGCAGGACGCAGGCAGCACAGGGGACGGAATTTCTTCGCCAGACCAACGAACCCAGTACCGTTCGGTCATAACTGGTCATAACAATCTGGTAAAGCGGTAAATGCCGACTGCTTGCATCCCCCGCCGGGAACAGCCGCTGGCACCGACCCAAACGGTCGTCCACTTACCTCGCCCACGAGTCTCTGGTAGTCTTGATCGAGCTTGGCGTACTTCGACGACATTATCGACCGGCCGGAGAGACCGCCAGCACTACGACTGCTGACATCGAAGAGCACACAACAACCGCACTGAAGGCTGCTCCGTGTGCTGCTGCTCCAGCTCACTCCAGCTGCTCTACGCCGGTCACCATCTTGGCCGCCGACCGACCGGAGTCGATGTCCGCAGTCCGCGCATGTGTGCCAACTCGGACCAACGATTCGGACGGCGCTCTCGTCGAGAACGGTTTCAACTAGACATGTTTTCTGAAAGAGCGCAAGAACGCGAGTTTGCAGCTGCAAGTAAATTTCCCCAAAACCATTTAAATAATTTTAATTATAGAAATACGATAAAACCGAAACCGAAACCAACCTGCAACGGTGACGTCAGCAGCGCCCGTTTTGCCACGGATCAACCTAGGTTCGAAATAGAAAGGTTCGATATTTTCGAACCGAACCGAACTAAGGTTCGAAATCGAAAGATATCAATATTCTCGAACCGTACTAAGGTTCGAAATCAAAAAGTTCGCAATTTTCAAACACCATGGAGTTTTAAATTCGAAAAGTTCGAAGCTTTTACGTTTCTAAAAGTTCTGGTTTGAACATTTCGAATATTTTTTTACTTGAGGTTCAAGCAATTTGAGGATTTCGATGATTTCGACCTTCCCTAACTTGAAATTCGAGAGATTCGAAAATTTTCAATTTCTTGGGATCTGTAGGTCGAAAAGTTGAAGATTTCGAATTTATTTGGATCTGAAGTTAGCAAAAATTCTGAAATTTCTATTTTTATAGACATAAAGTTCGAAAAATTCGAAGTTTTGGAATTTCTTTATACATTAAGTTCGAAGGTTTCAATTTTCTTTTAAAGCTAAATTAGAAAAAAAAAAAAAAAAAAAAAAAAAAATTTAAAAGATTTTGATTTTCCTTCAAGTCCAAGTTTGCAAAGTATGAAGTCCGATTTTCAGCGTTCTACAGTTTGTTTCGGATAAAGTTTTCACGTCTCACTGGTTTTCACGAAATCAGGCTTAGAAAAGTTCAGGCACGATATTTAAACTGCGCAAAGTTGGTCAGGCAATTAAATGAAACAACGAGTGTCCCGGATGTGGTGTGTGACCATTGACCAGTAATTGTGACCTCCAGCCCGGGGGGGGGGGGGGGGGGGGGGGGGGGGCTGAGCTGGCGGTCACAATGGACCTTTTCCACATACCGACGGCACCAGGCGGTGGCTGCACGAACTAAAAATCGAGGAAGTGACCTACCTGCGCTACCAATCGATAATGGGAGCTACGCTACCAGTTTCTTCGCTCTCTGAGCAGCGGCGAGTGCCCAACGCGACTCTAAAGAGGGGCATCCGTGGCGTCCATCCAGACGTCGTGTTTTGCTTTCCGTCCACTTTCTTTTTTTGTGTAACGCAATTATATGTATGCTAAAATTACTTGTTCTACTCGTTGATTCACAGCGTCCTTCCGAATTTCCTTGATTTCTGGTACAGACTTCCGCCGCTTGGCATCGGGCGCTCGCGCGTGCGCAGAACGCTTCTCGGAAAAGGTCCATTACAATTACGTGCATCATGCAGTAGTGGTCACATGAACGCACTGTTTTATGATACTCATCCAGTTCGAAACTGCCAGGGGCGGGAGGTGGTTGAGGCTCAGAAAAACCTTGAAGCGATCTGGCAAGCTACCCCCCACCCCCTGGCACGATGGTAGTAATCTGAACAAACGCCGCCCGAGTGACGCTGGCATAGAATAAGTTTACTTCGTAATTGCTCTGGAGGTTTATTTTTTGGGACGGAGGAAACGCCGAGCAAAAAGCACAGAAGCCGACAGAACTCGAGGCCGAGGAGTGTTTTACCATACCTGTGGTATGGTAGAACCACGGGTATGGTTCTACCATACCAGAGGTATCAGTTGCCACCACAGGCAAAGTGTATTCAACATTCTACCGGTCCTGCTGCTTCTGTCCATCGGGTGGGTGGATATAAAGCCCCTTGATGCATTTCTGTTCACAAGTGGCGTCAAATCGGCCAATTCATGAGGCGCATGCCTTGGCCCTTGAAAGCAAGGTAACGACGCAAGGAAATGAGCGGCCCTTGGAAGCACGGCGGAGCACTCACTCGTGACACGCATCTTGGGCGTTCCTGCTACAATGTTCGGCGGTATTTGTAAGAAACGCCAAGCGTGGCAAGCGCCACCGAGCGAATGCGCCACGAGATGGCACTAGGCATCTCGTGGCGCATTCGCACAGTCAAAAGCTGCGGTCGAAAGTAGGCAGAAGATTGCTTTCAGCATTTATTTTCGGCAGAGCCGCTTGGCATCACGCTTCCAACATCGCTGTCTTAACTTACTTTCAGCATCATTCGCACGCAGACAATAATAGTATAATACATGGGGAGAAAGGAATGTGGATATAAAAGCACGCCCTACCGAACAGTTTCCGCCCACCCAGGAGTGCACAGGGACGTAGTGGCATAGCAAAGGGGGGGGAGTGGGGGCGGGGGTTTCCATGGGTACCAGGCATCCCAGTCACGTGGGGGAGAAGGGGGATGACGAGGCATAGCTAGGCCATCCGGCACCCGGGTTGCTTGCCTTTCGTAGTTCCCCGTTCCCCTTCCCCCCCCCCCCTTCGTTGGTTGGTTGCAATCTTGGGGAGTGAAGAGGGGCGGGCTATGAAAGACATAAGCGACCCGGGTGCCGGATGGCCTAGCTACGCCACTGTAGGGACAGCTTAATCCCGGTATTCGCATAGAGAAAGCCGAGAGAAAGAAGCTCGCGCTTGCCCCTGTCCAGGTACAGGCGCGACGGAAGCAAAATTAAAACCTTTCTAGACATTGCACATGGATGCGACGAGCGAGGTCTGAACCCGAGGAATACCGCTCTTTGGTTCGGTAGCATCATCCACGCATCACGGAACCCATCCCGCACGTGAAGACGTGGCTCTTGCGTCTTTCCGTTGGATGCAGCGTCGAGTTCGTTGCAGACGCAGCCGGCTCTCCCCGAACGTGATGTCGCAACTCGGGTTTTGTCGACGGCACTTTCACGTGCCCGAATCTGTCAATAAAACAGGCCGTCTAGAAATTTAGCCCCGGAACGGGCGAAATGTCTCGCAGTGGTCGCGAGAGAGATGCCTCGCACTCCCGACCGTCCACGACGTCTCGCCGCGCAGCAGGCTCGGAGGCAGTCTCGCGCGTGCCCTGACTGACCTCCTCGCCGCAGTCATAGTGTACACTCTCCAAATGATATTAGCACCATCCGGTTAAAATTAAGCAGTTGCCCGGTGTGACACGACGGCCCTGCCGGACGAGCCGCGGCACCCGTCGGTCGAACCGTTGAGGGCAGCTGCTCGTCTCTGAGCACGTGGCAGCCCCGAGAGCGGTCGAGGCCTGCTTCCCGGCAGCACGCCCCGGAGGATGGCCCGGTTGGCGGGGGTCACCCTCGCCCGGAAGCTGCCCTCGGGGGCCCTGCACTCGCTTCGGAGTCCCGTTACAGCTGCACTGTTGTCTGTCTGGAAACGGGGATAAAGAAAGGATCAGAACGCACCACATCGTAAGTGCCAACATCGGTGGTGCTGAAAAAAAAAAAGAAGAGAAAGAGAGCGACAGAAAAGCGGAAAAAGAAAGTGGACGAAGGTTATTTGTGTTCGTCTTGCCGCGGTGAGTCAAAGTTGTTTGAGTGCTTGTCATATTTATTTTGAAATGAGTGACACCAGTGTTTTTCTGCCATGTAAGCTAGAAAAGAATTAGGCACAGACCTTACGGGTGGTGATTGTCGCTGCTTTGTGAAGTTGACACCAGCGATAGGGGCCCATCGGTGTGTGCCTCTATGTCCCTCCATTCCCTATTAACTCCATGTTGTAGACACCGGAGATTGTAGAAAAAAAGCACCATTATCTCGTAGGTAGGGTTCAATGTTTCCGGATAAGTCCGAAAAAAATCCGAACAGCACTCGCCGGTGAATTTTCCGTCAATTTGGATTTATCCAAATAACCCGAAACTTTAAGGTCGTGACAAAAAAATAAAAAAATAAAAAGACAGTGTTTTACAAATAAATTTTACAAGAGCACAGGGTTTGTGGTCCTGAATAGATGCCAATATAGTCTCCTTTTAAATATAAAAACAACTGACAAAAGGGGTTTGCCCATAGAGTTATTACAATAAACGCTAGAGGCTCAGCTGGCGCTAGTGTCTACGAGACTTCCGGTTGCAAATTGACGCAGACAGCATGCAGTCTACATTTCCAGCCTCCCTGTGTATTCCTATGAGAAAACGCGCGTGAATTTTGTGTCTTCGCCAGAAAATAACATGAATAACATGGGTCATTTCGGTTGTACCAGATAGTATGCACCTTTATTGGTATTGTGAAAGTGTAATTGCTTTAGTTACAGCATTTTTCTTTACCACTGAACGATGTTAAACTTCGCTCTATTTCAGGCCCAAACCTCTGTTGCAAGGAAGGTATGTAAAAACGGGCGACGATTCTAAGCAAACTAACGATCGAAAGGAATGTAGAGTGTGTTCAAGATTTGCTAGCATTTCGGTGGTGCTTATATATTGCTCTTATGCCCGTCCTGTCATTGGGTGAAAATGACTCCGTCGTGCATCTTTACGATCGGTTAAAGCATTCGAACGCAAAAAATAAAGCACGTGAGCTACGAAAGGTGTGTCGTTTTATCATTTCCTATGTCGGGCAGTTTTTATCGGGCACCTGCTCTCTGGCTCCCTCTATTTGCAAAGGTTTGGGGCGTGCGGGTGATGATTTGAACCGAGAACAAGCATCTTCGCACATATTCATGAGCAGAAAGAATAAAGTAGTACTTATTTATTGCAAATCTGACTATATTACGTGGCTTTCAATTTATTTTGATCGTCTGCATGCACAAGGAGTTACTTATTCAGTGTTACTGCGTAGTTCTTCCCGTCTCTCTTGGTTTTCACATGTCCTTCGTTCGTTTGGCACGTATATCCCCCATGCCTGAAAGCGTCGACGCCGTGTTCGCGTTAACAGTGTCCGACAGTGCACATAAATACACGTACGAAGCGGTTTTAGCACCGTTTTTCATGCCACGAATTTCAAATAAAAATGCTGTAACAGACCAATTATTTCATCTGCGTGACTGAGAAATGTTCCAAAGTGCCTCGTACGTACAAATTATTCGTGATATTTGCTCTTATAATCGAGCGCAGGGAGAAAATGCACTCGCTTTTTCCCATAGAAATTCATTACCGGAAGTCAATTTCTGACTGCTTGCTGTCTGCTTCAAAATGCAACAGCACACTAGCGCCACCTGAACCTCTAGCGTTTATTGTAATAACTCTATGGGTTTGCCTTTTAGCTCATCAAGGTTCCCACAGGAAAACGGGTCATGGTGCCCGGAATTTATTTATATAGTTATTGAATGTTCTAAAATTGGGATTGCAGTAAAATAAATTCAAAACTTTGGAGAATTGTGGATCTAAAAAAAAAAAAAAAACTTTGATAAACCCCGAATTTTCAGTGAAAAAATAAACTCCGAAAGCCCCCTCTGAATTTCACGACATATAAACTCCAAAAACATGGAATCCTACTCAAAGGGAATGTTTTGTTTCCTCCCACATTCTACTCCAATAATGTAATAATTTAATCCACCTGCGAGCGCTACATTTTGGTGGAGCGAGCCGCAGTGTGTGTGGCGTGATGCGAAAAACGTGGTTTCTGTCAAATGCCTTATAGTTATACGTTACCGAGAGGCAACCCTAGTATAACGCTATTTTTATAGCTGTGTTAGGAGCGTGACTTCAATTAATGGTCATGCATGCTGCTCCTATGTTCAAGTCGCATGAAAACAAAAGATTTTCACAATTTTTTTTAAGGTATTTTAAGTGACCCACACGATGCAAATAGTGTCGACGCCTAGAAATGGCTGCGCCGTTCCCTCCGGGGGGGTAGTTCACAGAAAGGGACACTTCAAATCCACAAGAAAAGGCGGATGCTCAATTTTGAAAATCAACCTGCAGAGTTGGAAAGAACAGCTCGAACGTCATAATGCACGTAGCCTTCTAGAACGCAGTTGGGGTCACGAAAAGACATCCTTAAGAGCGGCTATCACTTCTGGGCCATCATCAAAATCTTTTTCCCCTTTGGGAGTTCTCAATGCCGCTGGATGCCGAGATTTTGCGCTGCCCGTCACTTAACACGAGCCGAACTTGCCGACCTCCGGACGACTCGCCTAGTCCCACGGCCGGAGACTCGAAAGGAGGGCGGGACATGCAGCAACTGACCAGGGCCCGGCGGTGGGGGGGAGGAGCGGGCGCCCCTCGTCCCCCTCCTGGGGGGACTCCGGGATGTGGGGCAGGTCCCCCGGCGGTCGCTGCTGCCACACCAGGCGCGACTGGGCCTCCTCCGGGCAGGCGGACCGCTTCAGCTGCCTCTGGTGCAGCTGAAACCCGTCGGAGCGGGGCTCAGACCCCGTCGAAGCGGGGCTCAAACCCCGTCGGACCGGGGCGGCAGGCTCACCTCGTGCATGTACAGGGTGCTGAAGCTCATGTGGGTCACGGTCGACTCCAGGGAGGCCTCCCCGTTGGACCCCGGGGCACCGCACGGATCGTTCAGGGCGTGCAGGCTGCGAGTACCAGGACACCTTACAGCCACTGTATGTGGCAGCTGCCCGAATAGCGCTTTTCCCCGTGCCACCTCTCGCCACGATTGGCCTAGCACAGAACCATAGCAACCCGGTGCTTAGTGTGGTATGGGCGGATGCGCGGTATTCTACGGTAGGTGAAGTCATCATAGCAGACGATCATATATTGCAGAAAACGGACGAGGCATCAACATCAGAATCCACCGCTAACAACAGAAGGTAGGGAGTTTTAGAATAACGTACACAATTTTAGCACATGCTGCCCTAAATTTAGCGCTTGCTTTAGCGCATGCATTTCTCCGCCGCAACGCAAAAGCCCAAGCATCTCGCGCTTGCAACGCCACCAAGATACAGTCACGATTTTTATTTCACGCACGAAATGCTGCAACTTGAGAAAAAACAAGCATTCTGGTCCGGAGTAACAATTTTACATTTGTTTAAACGTGAGAGTGCGACGCGAGCGGTCGACTGGTCGTGTCCGCCGCATGCGTCACCTCGGCAAGAGTGTACTGACCTTCACAGATAAATGTTCGCCCCTGGCAAGCATCAAGTTGCCGGTGATCGTTGCCCGCCCTACTAGGCTTTCCAAACCAAGTGCAATGTCGTCCCATGGTCCCGTATTGAAAATCGCAGTCGCGAGGATGGCGCCGACGTCGCGCTCACGACGCCACCAAAGCGACCGCAGCCACGGTCCTTGGGGCCGCCATTTTTTTTTAACTGTGCTCGTCTTGGCTTTAGCCAACTCTTCATCACGAATTCTCCTTAGAGGAGCGCAAAGGCCTTTTGCGTATGCATTCCGAAAAATAGCGCACGCTAAAATTGCGCACGCAAAGCGCAAAGCCTGGTTTGCATTCGGAGCATGCGCAGTGGCGACGACGCTATTCTTTGCGTACGCAAAGCTTTAGCGTGCGCTATTCTAAAACTAGAGATGAACAGACGGAGTTAATCGCAGCCATTGGAGAATGGAGAAACCAAATTTTCGAAACGTTTAGGAGTAGTCACAGTGCGAACACAAAAGCAGGCTTGAGGAGGACAGAAGAAGAAATGAAGAAATACCCACACGGTGGGTGTTTCAGGGGGGTAATTGGTCAAGAAACAGTAGGAAGGGAGCAGGTAATCAGTTGCACTACGCAAAGCGAAAGTGGAAGCAACAGAGGTGCCACAGTTGTCAGAGGAGGCAGAGAGCAACAGAGAGTAACGGAAGCCGCAATCGTAACACAGCTATAAAAATGGTGTTATGAACTGCAACGAGTCAATGTTCTTTTTTCAACTTATTCCTTTACGACAAATTTTTACAGCGGTAGCATTACTCGCCGCTCCTAAAGTACATGGCTGCTGTTCTTTTTGCCGCTATTTCTAGCCTCTTTACGCTTTTTCTGAGATCGGAATCACACTTGGGTATTTGATAGAAGCGACGAGACCTCAGCAGCCATTTGAGTACTGCGTCGTCCCTACGTAGGTCCCTTTCTAAACGTGCGGATAAAAACTCCACAGTCGTCAGCTAATTGTCCCAGGTACCGCTAGCCGCTCGGTTACCATGGTAACCTTCGGGCCCAAAAAAATAAATCGCTATTGGCGCCTGTAATGTTGTGCATCTAGGTCTTTTTTGCGTTGTGTCGCTGCCCTGGCAGCTAAAGCTGCTACATACAGTGGTTTTAGAAGAGCCCTCGCGCCACGATCCGGCTGAGCAACCCCTCGGTCTCGCGGCGCAAGAAAGTGGTCTCTCGCGTCCTCTGCTACGGCTGCGCTTTCAAAGCCGTTGAAGCGAGCGTACGAGCGAGCGAGGAAACGACCTACGAGCGGCAGACTCTTTCTTCTGGGAATGCGGCTATTTCGGAGTTATTCGCCTTGCGACTGCTGCCTCCAGCATGTACCCCCCCTCCACTGCTCGCTTGGCTTGAATCCTAGTCGAGACTGCAGTCGAGGCCTGGCCTCGCATCCTTCTTGCCACGGGGCCCCGAGAGGCGGCCGGAATCAAATTGTTTGGGGCCATATTTCTACACCATCCGGAACCTCGATCATACCCTCAGTTTATAGAAAACAATGCATCCGGCTGCACCAAGTAACGAATAAAAATATCCCCGACCAACTGAGAAAGAAATGCTCGGTGGCAGAGTGGTTAGAGCGAGCGTCCCGGCGTTGTTTTTGAGCTGTTCAAGGAGCTGCGTGCTCGAAGATGGCGTTCTACCGTTTATAATTCCCAGCTGCATTCCCTCGACAAGTGGCCAGAAAGGAAGGAAGCCCTCACCTGGCCAGCAGCCCCCCCTGGCTGGGCAGGACCCCCAAGGGCCCCTCCGTGTGCGAGAGGCCACCCCGCACGGGCTCCGCCGCCAGACCCCCGGCCTGGCTGTGCGACAGTGCGTCCCCGGGCGGCCGCAGGATGCTCGCCGCCAGACTAGAGTACTGCATAGGAGGGCATCCAATCAGAGCACCTGCATTCCTCACTCCTTTCGAGCAAGCCCAAAACGAGCTTCTCCTTTGGCACAGAGTCAGCAAACAGGATGTGTTATAGTATAAAAACATTGAGGTGAAAAAATGCGGGCTAGCTGGGGAACTAGCTCCGTAACTCTATCGCAGTGTGTGTGCTTGTCCACTTTTCCGTCTATTCCCAGTATCGGGTTTTTCATTCATGGAATTCTATAGAGGCACATTGCGATGCACGAAAGAGTCGCGCAAATTAAATATATTACGCAAAATATCCATTTTTTCCGTGGAAACTTTTTTTTGGGCATATGTGTTCTATTAGACACTTAAAGGCCGACGACCAGACTCGAGATTCTGCAAGGCAGAAGATCCTCCTCACCCTGGGGGAGGAGGAAACAGGCAACGGTGGACAGGGTAGAAGGGGGGAGAGGAGGAAGCGAGGGAAAAGTGGAAAGCGCGAACTGGTCGTCGGTCTTTAAGGGGGGACACTGGCTAGAGGTTGAACTTCTGAACTACTCATGCGATCGGAATGAAATTTGCAGGGGAGATTTAACTTCAGACGTAGGTGTACTATGCAATCTTTCAGCTCTTGTGGGGATTGTGATCCCTCAACATTCTGTCGCGTCAGCGTTTTGGCGCGCCGTGGCGGCCGCGCTGACGTAGCGAGAGGTGGCGCTGCTTACCACTGTGAGTGGCTTCCTCCTCTCCCCCTTTGGGGCGATTTCCGTAACGAACCCCCGCACAAAGGAGATCGACGTGTCGCTCCTTGATTGGCCACTTCGCCCCCGCTGTTATCTTAAAACCAGCGGACAACGGGATCTCGGGCTCTTCTTCCTGGGATTTCGGCGGCGGCGACAACGGGGAACCGTCTGGCGCACCGGTGAGCGTTTACCCCGTCTTTTGTATCTTTGCGAACGACCGTTCGGCCGTGGGCAATCTCCACACCGACGGCGTTCACCAGCTGATAGCCGCTGTCTTTTTGTTATTTGTTTTGTATTGTAAATAAACAGAGTTTATCACCGTTACCAACGTGACTGGTGTCTCATTGCGCTCGACGAGCAGCATGCCACGCGAGAACGAACCCGCTTCCCGGTAGAGCGTCTCGCCGTGAACGTGGTACTCCCAAAGGCAGTGGCCCTAAGGAGAACCACACTCTCTAGGACAACTTTACATACCTGCATGAGAAAATGTCGCTTTTCGTTAAGAAATCTATGATATGCAAATGAAGCTATTAAGCATCATTTTAACTGCTTGAATATAAAGTGGGGGATGTGGGACTTCGGGCTATCCAGTTTTTCAAACTCAAATGTGAAGATTTCAGAAAGAGTGATTACCTCAAAATATGAGATGCATATCTGTCCTATGTTAATTTTTGAAAACATAGTTTTTTCTCAATGACGACTTTAACTTAAAACAAAATAAAGTAGGTAACCGGATTCCCCAGTAAATTTCAGTTCAGAAACATTTTGATTGTGGTATCAGAATAATTTTACCTTCGAACAAAAGATTCCTTTGTATGAAATTTGCAGCAAAACGTGGAACTGAGAAAAATGCATTCAAACATTGAACTCCTTTACCTTGTTACTGCCTCACAATGTGTTGAAAATATTTTATATCAACATAACTATTTGGCGCATGGTTATAAAATTTAGTGTAAGGGTGTATAATTAGTTTCTAAAACCGAAAGCCTCAAAATTGAAAAATGAATTTTTTCAAAAAATTTTGAAACTTAGGCAAGCTTTTGTTTAGTTGAGTGTCTTTCTAAACTGAGCCCAAGCGAGGAAAGTACCTAACCTTGTGCCATGGTGGGACTCCCCCAAGGTGCCAGGCACGGAAATCAATGTTCCAATGCAACGAGTTCCATTAGGGGAAGAAAGATGGCCAAAGAGAAATTGGACGGGTTTAAAAGGATTGCCTCACCCCGACGCCGAGGGACGACAGGGAGTTGAGGGAGTAGTAGAGCGGGTTGTCCTCCCGGAAGGCGGGCAGCCGGGCAGCGTCCTTGTTCACTGCAGGGAAAGCAGCCCCTTGGCACGTCGTGCCGCCCAAACAAGGTGCACCGACAATTGCTCCGATACCCGAGGCCGAGCCAAAAGCGCAAATCCACCCCGCGCATTACTTTACCGCACAGGGGTTCGGTTTGTCGTGAGCCACGAGAGGCAAAACGTCAAAGCCCCAACACCACCTGGGCTAGACGACGCGAGCTCGGGTCGCATTTCGAGAAACTTTCCGATCAAACCGTGCGGTCCTCTTGGCGTAAAATTAGGCCTATGGCCCGCATAGGGTGACCACCCTCCTGCTAGCAAAATGCGGGACACGCTGATTGGGGGGGGGGTTAAGAGAAGAACGGTATTATATTTCAACTGTGGTAACTGCAAAAATGAACTTAGCGCGCAGTCAAGCTGGAGGAAGTTTACCACGATGCTTTTTAACCAGAGACTAGGGCAGAAGCAAGAAACATTTCTTTCCTCTCCTAGTGCCCCACCCTAGTTTAAAAGGTACCATGAAAAAAATAACTATTCGAAGAAATTTATCAACAGACGCCACGAAATGTGGTTCTGCTAACACATTTAATATCCTGTTTTGTCCCAAAGTATATTATACAGCTGCAAATAGTATTGCGTTAATTAAGCACTCCCAGTGATATATTTTAAGTTTTAATGCCAAATATGTTAATAAATGTGTTCTAAGTTGAAAACATAAAATCGACTGCAGCAGAACTCAATGCATCAAAAGGAAAGAAGAAACAGTAAATCTTTAACGGCTTCTTGTATCCTGTCGATTCTTATCTTTAACAACATGCTCCTACAGAAATTTCGAACCTTATGTTTGTTTTTTTTGCCGTTGTGAGTGACAGTCTTTTTTTCTTGTGTAATCGTCTTCACTAAAAAATCTCGATTAGAAGATAATTACAATAACTTATTTTCAACTTTTGGAGAGCAATTTTCTCTCGTAATATATCGCCACCAAGGGAAGAGAGGCACAACGGCGCATGCGCGTCAATCTCCCGCGAGAACGACGGTCGCTTCTCGCAATGCTTGGATAGAAAATGGTGTACCATCGCGATTCACACGATTGCCAGCGACCTGCGTTCTTCCCAGTGCCCCGTTGTTCAGCAGCCCCATGAGTTGCGTAGTGAATTTTACAGCAGTGTGAAATGCGGGACATTTTGAAGATTTTGGTATTTCTTGCGGGACGTGGGACACGAGCCCTCAATGCGGGACAGTCCCGCAAGTCGCGGGACGGGTGGTCACCCTAGGCCCGTACGTGTGAGCTGCAGTACCCTTTAAATGAAAAGTGGGGAGCCGATCCGTCATCGCCGGGGATGACTAACGGAGGCGAGGGACTCACCCTGCTCCTTGAGCTGGCTGAGGAAGGCCGTAG
This sequence comes from Ixodes persulcatus, assembly GCA_013358835.2. Classification (NCBI taxonomy): domain Eukaryota; kingdom Metazoa; phylum Arthropoda; class Arachnida; order Ixodida; family Ixodidae; genus Ixodes; species Ixodes persulcatus. The sequence continues at coordinate 300,850 of JABSTQ010011330.1, read as the reverse complement.
ACTCCCCGGGGGGCACCCAGTTCGGATTGGTCAACTGCAGGAGGCGCCACCGTCAGCACTTGTCACGTGCACTCCGATCGAATTCGGCTCGACGGGGTACGGACGGCCAAATGAAATTTTACGAATGCGCCAATATAAAATATTCCGTCGCAAATCTAATACAAAAATGGGGTCTCTAAAATGGGCCATACAAATTGGCACCTGCAAGTACGTAGCAGTCTAAACTTTTCGTCAAAGGTGTATTTCACAGGTTGGTTTTATCCCGTAAATTTCAAAGCGTAGCTCCCTTTCTGTACAAAATAGGGCTAAAACACTTGCCGGGTTCAATGGCGGACGGCGACCCAGACGACAGAGTCGAGTGGCGGGGTGCGTTTGGCGCATGTTTCGATAGATGGCGTCGGGAGCAGCGTCGGAAGGTGTAGCCGACCGACCAAGGAAAGCCGACGACACGCGGAAGAAATATCGTCGGCAGCAAGAGCGCCGTCGTTATGCAACCGCAATTTAAAAAAAAAAAATTGTGTTACTTCACGTTTTGCTACAATTGTCCGCATATATTCTTAAACCAAAGGTACATAACAAAAAGAATATGTTAATTTTAATAGACCACAGTCGTCACCGGCAGTCTCGATATTGTTTAAAAGCAAGCCGGAACAAGGAGCTAGTGTCATCTATCAATATGTGTGCCAAACACGCCCCGCCACTCGACTTGGTCGTCTGCGTCACCGTCTGCCGTTGACCCTGGCAAGTTCATTGGCCCAAGTTTTTAGAGAAAGGGAGCTATGCCTTGTAATTTTACGAGGTAAAACCATCCCGTGAAATTTACTTTAGACGAAAAGTCTAGATTGCTACCTGCAGGCGCCGATTTTTACTGCCGATATTAGATGGAGCCTCGGCATTTCGAACACCCTACATTTTCTAACGTGAGTATAGCGCTCGTAATGTTAATTGAGCGCGGATACTTTAATAAATAACGGTTCATACTTCTATTCACATTAAAAACGTCTATTGTGCAAGGAAAACCTCACATATGCTTGCGTTCAAAAAAAAGAAAGTCCCCGATCATACAATTTCAGTAAGACATACATAAAATGCCGAGCAAAGCAATGACTACCTCCTTCACGCAAATATAGGTTGACAACCTTTTTCAGCATTGTCGTTCAAAATCAAAGGTCAATCTATAATCGAGCCAAAGAGGATTGTTTGAACGAACTTAGAGCGAAGTTTGACGCGAAAAATCGGGAAAGTCCGAAGGTATTCATAATTTTAGAATATTCGAAAAACTCCCGATAGTTTGTACGGTAAAAGTGTGCTGCGAATCGAATGGCATGCCCTATCCGCAAAGTATTCCGAGATAGGAAAAGCCTGAAATGAAAGTCGGGAAGGTTCCTCTCAACACGTGCAACTCTGCACATTCGAATTGGAGAACCAGTGCTGAGAGGAAATGTCGCCATTAAAGTATGGTGTACAGGGGCGATTCACAGTGTCAGACGTCCGAGTAAAATTTCGACTGCACACCGCCTCCGAGAGTTTGTTCCCCCTTCAATAGAGAAAAGATTGCGGCTATTTGACGAGCCAATTTTGACGGAGCTCGTTCGAGAGAGCTTCGTTTGATCCTTTTCTGTGGCTCCTTTTCAGAAAAATACCCGCGAAAATTGCGAGTGAAGAGGGGATTAAAAAGAGGATAGCAAACTAGCGCAAAGAGGGCAAAGGAGCAAACGCACGGTGAAGTGCATGAGTGACAGCTCCGTCTTGCCGTGCTGGGCCTGTTGCTGCGGGCTGGCGTCTCCGGCCTCCTGCACGGCGTCCGGGGCCGTCCACTGAAACGGAAAAAGTGGAGAGCCACGCCTCAGGCACCCGCTGCAGTTCTGACAAATAGCTCTGGCACTAGAGTGACTTGGCACTTTGTCACGGGGCAGACACTCTGAAACGCACCAATGCAGCTCGACTGCCCACGCTCGCCGGTGCAGCTTTCCGGTTCGAAGCGGAACCGTGGGGTGCACACATTTCTGCGGCAGTCCCGCTGACGGCGTTCCGCAACTAGCCATTTTCGTGTGACGCAGTTTAGGGACTGAGTGGGTCGTTAAAAATAGGGAAAATACTTTCGTTGCACGAACGATGCAAACTACTATCCCCAGGAATCGTACAGAGCGAGTTCTCAAATCAAGTTCCTAGGAATCTAGGGGCCCCCCAATACCTGCAGTTGCAGTCGTCACTCACAACCTTCCACTCCTGCAGACACCAAATAAAACAAAAAGAGTTTGCTGTGTTTCCCTTTTGCCACGTGAGGTTTCTCCACTGCCTTTACTCAAGAAACAAAAGGTGAAGAGGCAACTTTTGGACTTGGGGCACCGTGCGGCGCAACTTTCGACAGGCACTGCAATGGGCCTCTCTTTTTCGAGTCGACGCTTCCTCGACGTTTCGCGGAACGTAAGTGTTGCACCCGCTTTCGGCCCCAGCCGTAGGTCGTCCTCGGGGGCAGAGGAACGAAGCGTACGTGGCCGGAACCCCACCTGCGGGCAGCCGTGCCTGCGGATGTCCATCTGGGCGAAGGAGCAGACGTCCCCGACCCCGACCACCTCCACCGTGAAGTTGCGCAGGAAATCGACGATTTCGGGGGCGCGGTGGCGCAGCACGCAGCACAGCACCAAGGGGGTCACCAGGGGACTCAGCAGCTCCTCCAACAGGTGCACCTGCACCAGCAAAGGCCTCGCGTCGCGTCTGGTCCACCAGAAAAACAGCGAGCGACTCTCTTCCTACCAGCCTTTGTAACGGTAGGGTGCCTGGAATACATCTCTGACCAGCGCATTTATGGCCCCATGCTGCCCACGCGTTTAGAGGTCCTAAAGTACAAACAAACTGCTTCACACGCCGGCTCTACGACGTAAAAAGATGTGTAGACGCATCTTTGTCGAGTCGTTGCAGCATCCCAACCCCGGCTGCCGAGGCTCCCCTAGACCGTCAAGCCGAAGAATGGCCTAACAAGCGTTTGCTCCCTCCGTGCAGTGTTAGGGTAGCAAGGGGCAACAGCGCGACGCTTCCACGACGTCGTCGGGCAAAAGTCGATGGGCCACAAACGAGGATGCAGTAAGGGTGCTTTTCAGGCACCGCAGTAACTGTCGTTGTCGCGCGTGGTCAAACATGCCTCGACCGAAGGCCCCACAACCCCCCGCTGGCCAGCCCCAAGAGAAGAGGAGCGCCACGCACCGCTTTATACTGGAACAGGTGCGCAAACTCGTCCCTAACGGCGTAGGTGTGGCACTGGCCCTTCCAGTGGTCTGGCATGTAGTGCACCTGGGCCAGGATGTTGGTCATCAGGCGCTCGGGGCACCACACCAGGTGCTGCAAGGAGGAGGCACCAAGGTCGGCAAACGGGTCGGCCGGCCGCTTCAGGAACTTCCTTTCCCCATGGAAACGAACCCAGAGTTCTCGCGCTTTAGTCTGAATTTCAGTCTGAATGTTAGTTTTCCCTCGGCTCCTCGATCAAAGATGCAGCAAGCTACGAGGCCCTGCAGAGGGGTCAGAGCACGCGTTGCAAGATCGGGTGCGTGAGCAGTGGCACACTTCACGAGTGGCATCGTGGGATTTTCTCGCGACAACTATAAGCTGCCATGAGGGGAGTAAGACGGAAGCGGCAAATTCCTAGAAACAGAGACTGAGAGAGACGCTAAAGAAAAAAGACGGCCGAGCTGATGAGCTCGAGAATAGAAAGACCAAGAGAAGGGGAAGCAAACCTCGTCCGGGATGATGGCGCGGCACACGGCGACGATCATGCCCAGTACCGTGATGATGCTCAGCACGTGCTCTACGGTGAGTACGTCCTCGTCGTACACCGTGAGCGCCAACAGCACCGCCAGAATGGAGCCCGCGAAGAATGCCGCGTTCCTGCAAAAGACGACATGCGATAGGTGCACAATCCGAGAACCACGCAACGGTCGCCACTCTCCCCAAGGGGCCTGCGCAACAGACTGCATTACGAGCACCTGCAGCCATGTCCCAAAGTACAGTTTTTCTCGTTACAACGAAATCGCTTTTATCCAAGTTCAGCGTGGTCCAGACCGAAATGCACGCATTTTGAACTGGATTATTCAAAGTGTATCGGTGGCAGACCAAATTCAAATTTGGGGGTTTTACGTGTCAAACCAACGACGGGCATCTGGCACGCCCCAGCGGAGGACTGAGGATTAATTTAGACCACCTGGGGATCTTTTGACGTGCAACCGAAAGCTCGGTTATACGGCGCCTCCTCCGCAATAAGCCTCCGTCAGCTAGCGGGCACCTCGGCCGGGATTCGAACCCGGGGGCGGCAGACCACACTTATTACGAAGGCGGAGGTGTCACCAAAAAATTCGACATTCTGGCATCGGCTGTTTGACACTGTTCACCGTTTTACGGAACAAGTAAGGCATACTGGACGGATTCGAGAAGTTTCTCATGCAAGAGTGCCCGCGACCCGAAGATGAAAGATCGCCAACTGCTTAGCGCATGTCGGATTTTCTCTCGTAAGCATGCTTGCCAAGCCGGCGCACGATTCCCAGAGTTGCAGCGATCACTACAGGGATGTGTGAAAACATATTGGCAAAACCACAGAGGAAAACTTTGATTCATTTGCACTTGTCGATGCCGATGTTCCCATTGCTGCTCCTGCCACGGATGCTATGATCATAGACCTTGCATGCGGCCAGGGTAAACACGAAGCGACATCAGCAAGGCACTTCGGGAAGTGCCGACAACTGCGGAGACACTAAACATCCAACGGCTGCTTCGAAACAAAGTAAAGTGCAGCGGCGGTGACAGTGTTCTTCTGATGCCTGGAGCAGTTCGGGGAGAACTGATGCTCGGATAAAATTATCAGCAAACTCCACTTAATTATTTTTTTTGCTCGGTGGAGCTGCCACTTGTTGCTCATAACCAAGGTTTGTTTGATTAAATATACGGTCAGTGTTCCTCAGTGTTCCCGTCCACAACGAAGGCTGCTGGCACCGTTATTTTTGGCTCTACCAATTTTTTAGAATGACCAATTATATCAAATTTTTTTCCATCCCGTTCACTTCATTATAAAGAGGATTCGCTGTATAATGGGACAAATTCACAAATCTGGCCTCAGATAGTACCGCTCGTGACAAAGCCCCGGTTGTAGTGGACATACGTAAGAAACATAAAAATTCTACCGAGACTCGCCACACATCAATGCTAGTTTACGGGTGGCTAGCCGCGGGTCTCGATTCCCGTGGTGCCATTTCGAGTTTTCGGTTCTCTGCCAACAACAATGCTGGCCAGAAAGACGTCTTTACTCACTTGGCAAGCACATTCATCAGGTGGGAGGTGAAGATGCCCATGTACTGCGAGGCCGGCCTGTAGCCCCGGCACAACCTGCACGCAGACCCCACGTTTCACTCGTGCCTTGGAGTGGCAGCACATTTCTGAGCGGTGCAAGAAAGAGCTCGTTCGGCATGCCCTTGAGAGTCTTTGCCACAACAGTGAAGTGGGAATACACCGATCTACTCACTGGAGGAATGGACGCACGGACAGTAACGGCTGTACCCTTCATATAGTCGCTTGCGCCACCTAGCCTAAAAATTTACAAGAACCCAAATTCTCTTAAGCCAATGCATTTCTGTAACTATCTCCGGGCAATGGGGGTGATCGCCAGGATAACCTTTGGGGGACATGCACCCCCCGCCTCCTCCTCCCGGTGAGGAAGTCACCGATTTTCCTAGAAGTGCACTTCAGTCGGGTTGCCAGCAAGCTAGATGTTGCCCAAATTGCCTCGAAGACCAGTTATGAGGACGGTCAATGGAACCTTCGATGGAGCCCTAACTGGCCTCACGTTGAGCGGAAAGTCGCTTGCCAATGAAGCAACAACTCATCAGCCGTATTGGCGCTCTTGAGTACATCTGACCTCCCTCCCCGTTCTGAGGTCGGCCACAGGGGTACGGGCCCAACATTGCAGACGTCTCCTTCCTCTCAGAACTGCTGGTTCTTCACATAGACTGTACGACACCGCAGGGTGTCAAGTATATTTTTGCCTGATCGGTGGAATAGTTATGAAAAGTCGACTGCTTGGCATTAATTTTTTGTAGAATGGCCTTTGTGTCACATTCAAATTTTACATGGAGGGCAATACTGACCGAACGAGGTGCATTATCCACGAGCATACTCGGGGGCCAAGGCCGAGACAGCGGATCCGAGACTGTACTGGCGCTCCCATCTCGGCCAAAATAATGCGGGAATTAATGGGACTTTGTCGCCTAATTGAACTCGGCCCGCCTGCATCTTTCTCGCTTCTTGGACTTCATTATAAAGTAATTATCGTTACGCCCAGTCTAGGCCACAATTTTAAGCTCCATTTTCGTGCTCTCTGTCTCCCGAGTTTTGTATCAATCGTACGCGACAAAACATCGCCCGAGCGATGCAGGCAAACGCAAAGCACTTTCTCGACAAAATGAGCGTGAAGGAAGAGAAGCGGCCCCTGCCTGGTGTTGAGCTCGTGGTCCAGCTCGTTGAAGTGTCGGAGGTAGAGGCGGCCGTAGAGGGACCACATGCGGGAGCCCAGGAAGCCCGGCTCTCGCTTGATGATGTCTGCGTAGCTGAAAAAGGAGTACAGCACCTGCCAGACCAGGATCACTGGCAGGAACACCAGGTTGGCCAGGCCCACCCAGAGGATGTGCTTGGAGAGCCTGCAGGGGGGAGGTGCCACCTACAGTCACCAAGTCGTCCTCCGCAAAAAGAGGTCCCGACACGAGGAACACTTCCCCAAATGCCCAAAACAAGTTGTCGGCAGTCCCTTTAGCTGCATGCATCGACGTATATTGGAGAGAAGATTGTGCCCCTAGTGGCTAACTTCCCGACTACTACACCCATGGAGACGACGACGGCACAGCATTCGACCGACGCAGTCGACTGCAATGTACGGCTGGGGCTCGCGTTCTCCATCGCCCGAGGAGGGGCTCTTTCTTTTGTGGCCACTCCACCCGCATTAACCGTGCAGCATGCACCATCCGGCACCACCTCGGCACAAACGTTGAGGTGGGTCGAGCTCGCATCCTCAGACGACAGCCGCATGTGGTCCCGTGTTGCATCGATTGCTTGGAGAAGCGCGACGCTGCACAATTTCTTAGAATGTTCACCGCGACTGCGCTACCCAGATTTACTACACAAGCACACAGAGGTGAAAGCACGACCGGCACAATCCCTAAACCGCTTCCGGAAGGCAGAATGGTGGCGAGGATGCGAAAGATTCAGTTCACTGTGCCGTCTAAATAAGAAAGAAATAGATGCAACTTCAATATTTTTTAAGATGACTGCGCTGTCTGTAAGAATATTTTTCACTGACAATTGCAATGTCTAAATGCGAAAAAAATAGAAGGAACCGGCAATATTTTTTAAGACAACTGCGCAGGGCTCGAGAGTACACAGATACCGACGGCGGTTGCTTCCGCCGAGCAAAGCGCCCTCTCACCGATAATTTCAGGAAACTTCCGCCACCTCTGTGACCGGCCAAAGTCACACCCCACCTCTCTCGCATCCTACCACTGCCGTCGGGGCTGCCGCGAGACGACACAAAATGGGTGCACCGCAAGAGGTGATGCCGAGGTGCTCACTCATTGGCCAGAGTTTCCCGGTGAGTGCCTCGCTTGTACTCCTCCTTCAGGTGCCAGTTGTTCTCGAAGGGAGCCCATGGTCCCCCTGAAACCAGACGAGGCAACGACAAACATCGGGTTGGGCGTCTGGGGATGCTGTCAAATTCCAGCCAAGCCCGCACGAGATTCTCTCGTAGGAAACCACTAATAAGACCAACTCGCAAAGACACCTTTGCAACTTTGGAGGGAGGGATAACGACGCCATTTTCTGAACCTATCATATTCATAGATACACCCTGTCAGGAACCACTGCCTCGTGTGTCGACTGTATCAAATCAATGCAATTTGATACGAAAGAACAATTCACACGTGCGAGTTTCTACCTGCTCGAGTCAATAGCCAAGTGCCTTTGTTTGCCTATGATAGGCACCGACTACCACACACACAGTCTGGCAGTTGGAAGGAAACATGTCGCCCCAACAACTTATGCAAGAGAACAGCTCTATCCAGAGTTGTCGAGGATCCAAAAGCACTTGAATCTTAGCTCCCATGTCCCCAAGTGCACGAGAACAGCTCAAAATATGCGCGGGATCGAATCGAATTACGGTAACCCAGTCGGTCGATTGTCCCAGCTTAATGAGAATAAAAATGCTCGGTCTCTTGCCAAGCTCCCACGAACGAAGAATTTGTCTCCGTTGAGCTCCAGGATTAAACAAGACTCCAACAGAAGCACTGTCCTCTTTATTCGGCGGAAAAACAGCGTACACTCCCTGCACGACATTGAATCTGCTCGTGACATCGCATCTCTTTTCAAAATCACCCCCCAGTTAAAAAAAACTCATCCTCCATTAAAAACAGTTCCCTCCAAGAAAGTTGTAGAAAACCTACGAACTTGCGAGGGGGTGCTCCGACTTACAGAAAAGGATGACTTGCAGGTTGAACTTGAGGCCATGCGTCAGAAAAATCCTACGAGAAGAGAGCGGAGCGCTTCAGAGGGTCAGTCGGTAAAGAGGTTACTAAGGCTTCATAGCATCGCCGCTCCGATGGAACGGCGGGAACAGACACGTCTCAAGAGAAGCCCCCCCCCCCCCCCCCCTCCCCCCCACCCTTTTCCAGAGGTGCAGAAGGGTCACCCACACTTCTCCCAGTAGGGGCAAGGTGAAGCGCAGCGGCAGCACCTCCTTGTTCACCATGGCCACCATGTAGTTCTTGTAGCGCAGGATGCGGTGGTAGATGTCTGCACACAGCACGGGGCACCCTCAGTGATCTGCGGCAACACTCCTCCTGTCTGGCATTTTCTCCCAACGAAACCCCCCTCGCTTGTGCAAGAGAGGTTGACGAGAAGACTCGTGCTCACCTCCTTACGGAGCCCTCAAGCAGTTTGAGCACCGCAATTCTCAGGTGCCTCTGGTTTGGGGAGTAACTCATCTTGTTTTTCTATAACTGCCATTTATGGGGAAATATTGGAGCTGTTTGGACAGCCACTAGATGAATTTACTTTTGAAAAGGGCCTATTACTGGGTCTTGGAAAACGCCTAAAATACGAAGAAGACTGCAGCGTTCTGCGTCAAAAGGACGAACGGCACCCGTGGGACCGAATCCCGCCCAGGGCTCCTGCAGGGCGGCTCGTCTCGGACCCCTCACCAAGTTCGGTGAGCTCCGTCTTGTGGATGCACATCTGCTGGTCCTTCTGCACGTCCAACAGTCGCCGCTGCACCTCGTGCCACGTCATGTTGTCCAGGTCGTTCTGGACGCAGGGAACAAGAAACCAATCAGATGCTTTCCCACGCGACACAAAACTCCTACCGCCGCTTTCCAACACCCCCGAGACGAGCTTTATTTATCGTGCCACGTAACTCGGCCAAAATACTTACTTCCCAAAAGCTTCGTTTGCCTCCGGGGTTGGCCTGCAGTTTGTAGTAACATTAACGATGCACATAATGGGTCAGCAGAGATATCAACTCACTATGGCCGAAAATCTAGTTCCTAGCAAAACATAAATGCCAAACACCCATTTCAATTCCCGATAGTTCTGAAACACATGTTCACAAGATGTTCCAGTGAAGGCCGACAAACACTTGGTAGCTCTTCAGTTAGGCTGGCTTGCACCTCCCAAATCCTCTCCCCTTTTTACAAATTCAAGCTCAAAATCGTTGCGTTTTAATTGAAGTAAAGACTGCAACCCAGCCCCGATTTCAGAGGTCAGATCCATCTGCTGAGATTCTAATTGTAAATATATGGATGCATTCACCAAACTTCCTGCATAGTTGAATGGACCATTAAAATTAGCTCCTGCACCGCGTCATTAGAAGCGTGCAAGAAAACTCTTTCCCTCTTGTAAGAGGGAAAGCGGACATCACGAGAAAACAAACAGAGCGAAAGAGCACGGCGTGAACCGCGCCGCAGCCTCACAAAGCCAGCCCGGTCCAGTCCCAACCGAAGACGGCTGCATGCACCGGGGAAATAAATGCTAACGCATCCAAAAATGTTTGCAAACAAGACTGGTTTTACGGCACGGGAATTGTCCGTGGCAACCTATATGGGTAGAAATTGATGGAGAGCCAAGACCAGAGCATACGGGGACGTCGGAACACCAAGCTCTGGTTGGAATGATCTGTGGGTAGATGCAAAGCTAGCGGCCCTTGTTTCTGCTCACTGTTCAAACGTGCGCGAAGAGTGAGACAAATCTACCCACAAATCATTCCGACCGGCAGTTCGGCGTTACGATGTCCATGCATGCTCTCGTCTCGCGCTAACCCTCAGTTTCTTGCCGCACCGTGCACCCCACAAAGTCCGTGGCGCCGCGCGTTCAGTGCCCCCGGCTTTGCCGCCTACCGAGGAGATGTGCAGGGCGTTGAGGTAGAAGGCCCGGATCTCGACGAACTGTAGCAGCTGGAAGGCCACCTTGACCGCACGCAGGGTCCAGAACACAAATGCCACCACCAGGAAGAGGACCACCGAGGGACTTAGCCTGCAATCCCAAGAAGAGGCATTGAGGTGCAGCATTCGGGGCCTCCGTGGGCGAAAGACCCTAGGGGCCGCATTTCAGCCCCCTCCCCAATAAACCATACCGGAAATAAAAGGGCACCTCCCATTGTCTTTTCGGGTAACTACAGCAATCCAATGTACAGCGCTTGAAGGAGCATGCATGTATAGAAGGAGTGGCTCATGTATGTTTAGCTTTTTGCGATCTCAGAAAGCAAAGAAAGCGGGATGAAGACGAAGCGGGCCTTTGGGACGTGTTCGCTCTATTTCCTTTGTGTTGTGAACTCGCAGTGGTAAGAGTGAAGGATCCAGGGTGCATGAAGAGTACAAGCCGCCCCGAGCATACGTTGGAACGGCTTCGCAATTCCCCGCATGGTGCAATCTGGGATTGACGAAGGTCCTTGTGGACTTTCGAGACACGGGACACGAGCATGTTTCTAGAGCCCGGGAACAATGCGGTGGCCCCGTAGTGAGGCCATCCGACTCGTTTCAAGGGTTTCTGCCTGGAATATTTTCGACACGCCGTGACGGTTGGGGGCAATGCATGGCGGGCATCGCTACGGGGATGCATCTCCCACTGGTTGCTCTAGAGTAGTGGTGCAAAACTATCCATAGTACTATGCACAGTGGAAGCCAAATCTAACTATAGATTAAAAAAAACAATTGATAGTAGACAATCGTAAAACTATAGATATTATACTATCGGTAGTCGACCATCATGAAACTATCAATAGTCGACTATTGTGAAACTATCGATAGTCTGCTATTGTGAAACTAACGATAGTATGTTATCGAGTCGACTATCATAAAGCTATGAATAGTATTTTACTAGGTCATGAAGAATGTCGAGCGTCCATCCAGGAAATGTCGTAAATATCGGGAAAAGTTGCAACTGCAATTAGGGACTTGAGCACAACTATAAAGGAACAATCTCAAACTTACTAAAAAACAATCTGAAAATATGTAGAAATCCTTTTTAAAAACTATTGACAATAAACTACCAAAAAACTAATCATTGTATACTATCGAAAAACTATGAATAAATTATATTGACACTGAAATATCAACTTTTTTCTTGATAGGTTGTTCAAGCTTTTTTTTCCATTCTAGATTAATTGTGGGAGTTTGTTTTTTATAGGTAGAGCTCAATAAGGAATAAAAAATCCACTTCGTCCTCCCTGATAAGTGAACTATGCGACACAGCAACCTGAAACCCTCCTTGAATATCACGCTAGCGAGTGATGGTGATCCAATGCGAAAGCATGAAGACACTACTTTACCCGGATGAAAAGATAAGTGTGGCATCTTTTTCGACCAAAGAGGTTCCAAGAATTGTGTAAAAATGCAACTTTACGTTTAGTTTCCTTTCAATTTCATGTTTTTCCCAGAACATCGCATTGTCTGCCCATACACATCCGTCGTCATCTCCTTTCTGGGTCATACTTTCATTTTTGTAACACTCCAAAGTTTTCTGAAAGTTGACGTTCTATAGTATCAATATTCAACCGAGAGCCAACTACCGATAATACTATCGATAGTCCACTATCAATAGTTTTCGAAACAATCAATGGTTTCGGAAAAACTATAATAGATAGTATGGATAGTTTCGCATCACTAGTTTAGAGTCCAACTCCATCCACGCATCGAAGCTGGTCCCGAAGTGGCAAGAAATGATGTCACAAAAGTCGAAGTGTTACACTGTCGGATCTCTGGGTCACTCAAGTTGTGACAAAAAGCATGAACAAACGCGAGTGTGGCCGTCATCACGGCATCCCAACTCCAGGCTGCCTTCCGTGGACTTCCAAGCTGTAGAGCGATCTGCAGCAGGACCTGTGGAAGCCAGCAGTGCTGCACCGCGAAGACGACACAACACTTTGGTGGACGAGGTAAACACACCAGTCAAGGAGGTTAGCATTGCCCCCACATACCCCCCGACCCTTACAAGCTAACAGCCGACAAAGCTAGCAGCCTTTGTCGGGGGGTGGCTACCCCCCACCTACCCCCCGACCGGCCCCCAAGGCGGCGCACCTGGAAGTGCAGCGTCCCAGGGGCACGAGGACGTCCCCCAGGGTGACCTTGGTGGAGTTGTGGGCGGGCAGCCGGTCCTTGAAGAGCACGGGGTAGTCCACGCACTGCACCAGGTACGTCGTGAACAGCACCACAAACAGGAACTGCCTGCGCAACGCCCCGGGGGGTGGCTTTCACTTCTTCAAGCAACGGCGGTTGGGGGGCACCGGCTGTAAAAGCGCCTCGAAACTCGGCTAGTTCCAACTGGCCGGGGAAACCATCAGAATGCATGTACGGTGGTGCAGCATCTACGGAAAGCTACGTAAAATAAATACTTTGTGGAACTAAATGAAAATCCTATCCTATAACCGGTACACTTTGCATCGAGTGGTCCATGTTGTGGCCCTCCCTGATATCTGCTGGACATGGGGAAGCATTACATTTGTTGGCGAAGCCATCGCCGACAAGTGCAGTGTTGCAAGCTTTGCTGCCAGCATTGCCTCCGCTAGACAGTGCAATTTTGCAACATGCAGATTACTGTAAACAACATTGTTTTCCCTCACTCAACCTTTTGTGAAGCGTGGGTTTTGGGAATATTTTGCGGGAACCCAGTTTTGGCGATATGGAGCAATATGGTATGTATTTGTTGCCATGGGTGATAAATGTTTCACGCTATTTTTCGAGTCACAAGATTTTCAAAAGTTAGGTCCTCGCAAAATTTAGGTCGTTCATGTTGTATTGATCAGTGTCTGCTCTGTTCCATGGGTGCTGCCCTGTTTGTTCATGCTGACACCATGACACAGTAGCGGGGCTTCACTTTTTTGAGAGCTTCCATTTTTGTAGCGTGAGCTACACTGGTCGAGGTGGAGGAGTTTCGCGTAAGCGAAACTGCGTAAGCGCGAGGAGCAGTGACGTCACACGGCGCACAGCTGGCGCGCTGTAGCCGCCGCCGCCGCGGTCTCCGCGACGCCGCCGCGGGCTCCGCCGCCACCGTGCGCTCCTCGCCGGTCTGCGCATTCCAGAGGAGTGATGTCATAGCCGCGGCAGACGCACTGGCGCCGCTGCGTGCCCAGCTGTGCGCCTCCGTTGCGCGATAACCAAGTCTGATGCTGCACCAGAGCCGCTTGACAGCGCCTCTCATTTTGTGCGCATAAGCTCACGCTACGTATATCCTGGCATAGCCGAGCTAAGCCACCGCAATTTTTTTCAGAAACCTTGGAACATATCGTAGTGCAAGAATGTCAGAAATTCATAGTTTTGAAGCGCCAAGAACAACACCGGTGCCAAGAGTGCCGCAAAAAGCAAAAATCTTGTTTTGTGTGTAGATCCTCTTTTTGCAAGAGCCTGGGATTGACATTATCATTTACCATTTTTATCGCTGGGGGCTCAGACTTTGGACACTGGTCTATTGCCTCCTGAACAGGGGTCGACGCAGATATTTACAGAGGGGAGAGGGGGGTCAGGTGTAGGTCAGTGTATCATATGTTTAAGACCTCCCCCCCCTTCTCCCCCCCCCCCACCCCACCCTAAATTTGTACACATGCAGAATTCAAGAGGCGGGTCAAGACATCCGGACCTCCCCTCTGAATCCGCCACTGCTCCTGAGTATACTCCCGATGTGACAACAATGTACACAATGCTAGGGACGCATTACACATTGCTGAGGTTGGGCAGCAAATATTGAGGTCAGAAATTATACTTCATTACCTGGCTTTGCCTACCTCCAAGTAGCACTGTACCATGAATTCTCATGCAAAACCTTCCTGGAGCTGACAAACCAACAAGCATGACAGATGGTAAATGAAAAAAAAGATAACAGCTGCATTTCATTACAACCCAGCTGGCCCAAAGAAAGGAAACTTGCAGCATCCCCAAACACTACATGCCTCCAGGCTGACACAAACATGAATGCAAGGTTACGGCACAATGCTGGTGGGCAAGCCCATGGTTGGAATACAAGCAGGAGATACCACCGCAAGCAGAGGGTGTGTGACGGCAACCTGACTGTAGCCAGGCAATGCATTCCTCTACCTTCCAGTTCTGTAGCAGTTGGCTGACACCCAGATAAGTTTGTTTCCGTTCGTTTAGTATCTCGGACATTAAGAATGTTAGCAAAACCATCCTTCGGGTTCCAGTTTCCTCGTCTCCCGTCGTAGGAATGGACCCTTTTAAAAAAGAAAACTGACCTCCCCCAACTCTAACCTGTGGGGTGGCACACATATTCTTTTTGCTTACTGCACCCAGTGTCGGCTCATGCACAGGACGCAATGCCACAGGAAGACATTAGAAACCTGAAAGTCGGTTGTGCTTCTAGGTATTTAAAACCTCAATGGAAGGAACTTCTAGATACAGCCTTTGAACCTCCAGCATGACTCTCCTCTCTTCTGGTGACAGTCTCAAAGGCAGTTGACGCCAATGTTCAGGCAGACAGCATTCTCAGGCGAGTGAGAAGAACTTACAGCAGCTCCAGGACCTCGTAGAGCACCATACAGGTGAGGCCATGCTTCTGGTGGTACTGGTAGACGTAAGGCCAGGGTTAAGGTCAGACCACACGCTGCTCGCACCAGTGGTCAGAGGTACAACCAGCACGGTGAAACTTCTTCCAGAAATGCTATCATGATGCGACAGTATTTCACAAATACATTCTGTATTCATGTATCGCGATACAATTTTTCAATCGGCATGTGTATTTCAGTATTGAAACACATTTTCCAGCGTATTCTGATATCGCTGAAAGGCTCTGTCATCAAGCATACCGAGGCTCGTTCAGAACATTGAGTCCCCAACATTGGTGACCCTTTTGCCCTATCTGCAAACGTAACATGTATGCCACGCCGGATGCTTCAGATAGTCGATTATGCTCGCAAATTCCAAATGTTGAGACACCGTTAGTACAACCTATACAAGTGTGCATGTCCCATTTACAACTGTACATGTCCAGAGGTGTACATGTCCCTTAATGTCTCATTTACTTAGACAGGGGTAATGTTGCTGCGTCGAGATCATCAGATAAGAAAACACCGGTTTATTCCAGAATGATGTCGTAAAATCAAGGCCGAAAGAAGCACCTTGATTGGACAAGAGGATATTGACTTATCAAGATGATTTGGGAGGGTGTGAAATATATTTAGAGGTTCACATCATTTTGCTTCAAGGTTGTGCAAAATGTCTGAAGGAAAACAGCGCCGACTGTGCTCCCTTCTGTATGAAAATATTTTTAGGGGTATGACAAGAATGATTTGAATTGAAGAGCACCTCATCATTCATAGCCTTCAGAAGCCCACAAAATACTGGCTTTCTTTGCAGTGTTGCAGCTACGAATGATGCTGCTCTATTCAATCTGAATCATTATTCACACACACCTAAAACGTTTTCCAACCAATGGAAACCCACTTGGTTTCTACAGCTCTACCCTAGAAACCAAATGCCAATTCTTGGGCTCCATAGACTGTCTGGACCTTCCCAAAACGTAACCAACTGCAGCAGTTCAGTCGTCTTTTTGTTCTGTATCGTTTGCATGTAAAAAATAAAACATGAGGCATCCCATTTCTATTTCATTAATAACTTGTCCCTGGTAATACGAGAGTTGACATGTCATTTAGTATCAGTATTTTAGCAGTCTTTGTCATGTATTCCTGTATTTGTATTTCCTTCAGAGTATTCCTGCCCAGCCCTGGTGTGAACCAAATGAAGCCATGACATGTTTATAGACCAGCAAGTTTCCACAAAGGTGTGCAGCGAGGCGTTGCACTTGACCTTTGACCATTCCCGCTAAACCTAGCAGGAAGTAGATGCGCTGAAGGGGATGGCAGCGAAGTGAAACCAAACATAAATGTATTCGAGGATTGACTGCCTTTACCCGGCACAGACAAGGAAGGCAATTTTTCTCAGTCAACTAGAACAGTTTTATGTTGTTCCTTCGCTGGGAATAAGTTTTCGATCGAAGGCTTTGCAAATGCCCTCTTGAGAACTTCCAGCATAGTTCAGAAATAAAAACTGAAATGTGAGCGATAAAAACACCAGCAACACCGAGGACCGCTAAAAAGGATATTCTTGTGAAGAAGGAATCCAGGTCTTCAACGTGGTTCCATCGTGCTGCAAAGAGAGAAGGAGCTCAACTTCATTGCAGTTCGCCACGCACAGCTGTCGGTCGTAAGGATCGACTCGAGGACGGTTTCTTCGATAATAACAACTACCCGACAAATATTGCCAGTATCAGCTAAAAACAATACTTCAATCTTTTCTTCAAGCTTGACGTTTCAAGGTTGAACTAGGTAATACAAAATGCTCGATGCCACTTTGTAGTATGGGTTACGCAATTACTGTCTATTACTAATAAAGAAATGCAACACAGAAGTGAGCATGCAGGCTCCGAGAGTCGAAACCTCGGCCGATGGCTGTGTGCCCTCTGCCAAAAAGACCAGAGGCCTTTCGGTTGCCAGCTGCTGGATGGAAGCAAAACCCAATCGTGACATTCTGATTTCTAAGTTGTTAGTTGGACAAAGTTAAAATCTCTAACACACAGGTTGGACGAGTCATTGTGAGTAAAACTGGAGGTGAACACATCTTGCTGGAAAGCTGGCTGGTAGCATCATACATATTGCTTTAATGCTTGGGTGCCAAAGACATAAGAAACATAGGCACAAATTTGAAATGTTGCCAGGTCAAAGCGGGGTAAATACCAACATCACAAGAAAAAATAAAATTTGCGAAAGGTGAAACAAGCAACCTCTAAGTCGATGACAAAGCGGGCTGGACAGGGTGAGAACCTCAACTACATAGCCCCGTGCAAAGCAAAAACTTATGGAATGTCGGAAGTCAAAACAAAATATATTGCACACACAAACATCGCTGCAAATTAAGACAGAATGAAGAAGCGTAGCCACGCCCATGAAAGGGATTGAAGCGTTGCAGTGGCATAGCCAGTAATTATTTTGGGGGGGGGGTTTGGAATTTCCATGACTGAGGGGGGAAGGGCTTTGTCCCATTTTCGTGCATAGTAGCCAATGTACTGCAGAATTCACGGGTACGGAAACGGCTGTCTCCAACCCCCTGGGTGGCTGGAACAATTCAGTAGTCATTCAATATTTGTCTTCCTTTACTAAAAAAAAAAGGCATGATTTTAAGGGGGGGTTTGACCCCCCCCCCCAAACCACCCCCCTGCCTACGGCACAGAAGCATTACTTGTTTTCGTCTACTGACTCCGCGATATGAAGTGGGTCGCTGTTGGTCTGGACTGGCTGTGAGATTTTGCAATAAACACTAGCCTAAAGCATTCAAAATCCTTTCCCCCCCCGGAAAAACTCTGTGGAAGTGTGATGGAGCAAGGACCTCACACTGCGCTCCCAAGCCGCCTTTTGAGTCTGGGCAATGGGTGCTCAACAACGGCCTTTTCCGTCGAATGCTTTTGTTGCCACACGATCAAATCAGGATGGTGCGAGGCTGACGAAAACCACCTGGGTGACTCTAGCTCAGTTACACCCCAAGCCATTCCTTGTTTAAAACCCACGGTAGGTGTGCAAACTGCAAGCACCATTTGGCCCTCATACTCAGTCAATTAACAAAATGTTTAAAATGAGACACAGTCAAAACAAGCCTCTCCTCATCTCTGCCACCGATGTTAACGAATTTAAGTCTGGTCTAACTGCGACGCCCACATAAAGACTGCAAGAGTGAGCAATCTTCAAAACCAAAGCAGAGAGCGGCCCAAATTTTAATCCCTTTTCGGAGTTCCCTCCCGAGGCAGGAAAGGAAGGTCAGGCTACGCTAGGGTGGCTGCAGACGGGTTGGAGTTGCTGGACAAGGGACACTTTTTAACGCCGCGAGTAATATTGGTGATTGCCGCGTCCTAGTAGTCGCTTCCAGCACATAGCATTTGAACCCAATTTGAAAGAGTGTCCAGTAGACCCTTCCCAGAATTTCGTGCAGTCTAGTGGCTCAAATTATATTTTGCCATATTAATGGAGGCAATAAAAATGTAGTATACTGCGAACGACTTTATTTTCCTAGCCCCAATATTTTATGAATTTTGCGAAGGGTGTTTTTTTTATTTTTTTAAATACTCTGCGGGCATAGAATTTTGTAATTGAGTGTGGCATACCATGTATCCGTCACCATAGGGTAATATTTGCGCAATATATTTTCACATCGCGAAATGTGAAAAATTGTCTCACAAAAATGAAGTAATTTCAGGTATTTCGTCAAGCAGTGTGCCTTTCTCGCGACATTGGCAGACAGGAATGCGTTCTTCAATGCACAGTTCTCTCTCGCCAAGCAGTGTGCCTTTCTCGCGACATTGGCAGACAAGAATGTGTTCTTCAACGCACAGTTCTCTCTTGATTCCTTCCAGTTTTGATTGCAAGAAAGAAACAAGTGGACCGTACAAAGCACTACTGGCTCGTGCCCCTCAATAAAGATCACTACATAAGGGGCCTTTAGAGCGTCGACAGACTGAGTGCAGACATCTGCCCGGGTCCTCTTCCCTGACGAGAGGGTCCAAGAAGAGGACGGCACCGTTTCAACACTTCCGAGGCGGCTACTAGAGGACACGCATCCTCGCATGGGGTCCACCCCAGAAGACCTCCGACCCCACGGTGTGGTGGAGAGGCCACTCACTGCGGGAGCTGTCCGGCACCGTGTGGATGAGGAAGCTGCTCTCCTGGGGTGGTGTGTCCACCTCCTGGTCGTAGGCCGGCAGGGCCCGGTACGCTGTCTGCAGGCTGGCCATGGCCCTGCACATGACCTACATGTGAGCGCAGGAACGCTCGCCAAAGACACAGAGGGACATAACTCCCATGGGAACCGTATGCTGCCAAAAGACCCAACATTCCTCCTCGACAATCTCTTTTTGCCGCGTTAGTCAAATAAGATGTGGGTATAGCGCGGAGGCGGCTGCTTTTATGCAGACGGCCCTGCACCAATGCTGGAATGTACGTAACTTCTGAGTGCGCTGCCCACGCGGCTGCCAGGCCTCGGAACCCTGAAATAACATGCCGCTCGATGTTCAGGCAAGGTCGGGCCTTGTAGGCAAAATGGAGAAGCGACACTATGAAATTCTAAAAAACAATAGTTTCTAACAGTTTCGTGCATGTTGCAGAGACACAACATTGCATGCTTTGCGCAGAGTCTAGCCACTCGTTCTAAGGCGGGTACACGCAAATGTAGTTAGAACCCGCCATAACTATTTGCTCTCAAAGAAGGAGCAACGATATCAATCGCAGAGATATTTGTGTTGCATCAAGGACGTACCGTCAGTCCCAGCTAAAATAGGTACGAACAACAGAGTTGCAACCAAACGATGCGTTACAGCGGCAGGTGGTGACGTGAGCATCAAGCGAGAGACTCCAGCATTTCCACGCATCCCTTTCCACAGTGATGGCTTTGAGCTACATTCCAACATGGCACTGTATAAACTTTAAACCTAATCAGACGTGAAGAGCCTCTAAGCTGCCAATGACTGATCCTCGAGCCCCTTTTCTCTGATCAACTGCTGCCCTTTGCCCCCATTCAAAGGGCATGCCATCCAGCAACTAGCTGCGAGTGGTACGCCTGGTGGGCGGTGCCAAGCACAATCAGGGGGGGGGGGGGGGGGGGGGCAAATCTTTAATGCGATACACCCGCAGCAACCCCGCCAGAAAAGGAGCTTTCGTTAAATGGCTGTGCTGGACAGAGCGCTGCTTCCTTGTTTTAACTGTGGCTACACCGAGTCCCACAGAGAAACCATCAACCTCCAGCGTGCACTAGCTGACTCTGTGAAAACCCCGTGTGACCGTGCCCCCGAGCGAATCTGCAAGCGGAGTGTGCGAACCAGTGCTGCTGGAGGAGAGAAGACCCGTGAAGCTCGCGATCCTAATCACGAGAACACCTAAACACGGTGTGTCAAATACAAGGGCCGACCCCTCCACAACCTTCGCGGCCTGATCGGGCGTTAATTCGTCCGGTGGAGGTCTCCGGGTGGTCTCGGCGCTCAAAGAGTGGATTTGGGTTCGTTGTTGCACGGGGACCCGAGGTTAGCCCACGAGCGCGGGGCTAACCAGGCGTCGTCTGAAGCAACGACGCGCGCGTGCCAGCACGTCGCAACGAACCCAGGCGACAGTGGCCCTCCGCATCACGATCTAAAAATAAACCGCGCGCCTTTGGCCCATGGTCCTCTGGGGACGCGCTGTCCGCCGAGAAAGGGGGCCACCTCTCCAGCGGGGGTTCCCCCTACTGGACGGAATGCACCTCGTGCTCCGCCCAAGTATCGACGGGCCCCGCGACATGTTAGGATAGCAGCCTGAGGCTGGGCGGGAATCACCTCAAGTCCAAGGCTGCCGATCAGCTGACGAGCTCTTCAGCCTCTTCAGCGTCGCTGGCACGGCTCCTGCTCGGTGCCATAACACGAGGCAACGGGTCAGCCCACTAATCACGCTGCCACTCGCTCTTCCGGGCTGTACGACTGAGCCGAGAAAAATCGGAACGCGCTAGAGAGCGTGCACCCTGAACCAGCCAAAATTTGATAGAGCTGCGAGCGACCACAACCACACAGCAGTCGCAAAATAACACTGCTTTTTGTTTGGTGTTGCTACCCCGCAACAAATAACATAAATAAAAACGTTTAACCTAATTTTATTTAATTTATGCTCATAATAATACTTACTGATAATAAGTTTATTTTATTAGAAATATCTAAAATTGTTTAATATTCTTACCTGTGGTATTCGCTCCGAGACCACCGCTCTCTCCACAAGTATGGCTGCCCCGGGGGTTTTGCGCTGTTCCAGAATATCTGTCGCAGGAATTGAGCGAATTAGGTACTTACGGTCATTTCATTGCTTGTCCGTCATAATATGCACTGAACCGCGTAGTAGCCGCGTCCTCTTTGGCCGTCCGTTCGCGTATGTATTTGGCCGCTGTAAAGCACGATCTGTCGGAGCCCTTGAAGCAGACAGCTCGGCCAAGGCGTAGAATGAATGGTGCAGTGAGGCAATCCGCAGTGGGCATGGAACGGCCGCCCGCACCGCTGGTCGTAGGCGAATGTCAGCGCACCTGACGTGGAGGCTCGTCCTCGCAGGAGGCCGGCGCACTTCCTGGTCGGCCTCGGTGCCGCTTCTGGACAGCACGCCTGGGTCCGGACCTTCTTCAGACTCGTCAAACCCTCGGGCAGCGACCGGACACTCCAATACGCCGAGAGGAAACTGATCGGGTGAGTGCGCGCCTGTCCATCTAGTCCGATCTCGTGACTCCCAGCCCACCGCTGCCTGACTCGGGGCCTGGCAGCAGGATCGATGCGCAGAAATGAATCCACATTTGTGGTACAAAAGGCGACAGGTTGGGCCATCGTTGAAAGTGATGCCATGTCCCGTCCACTGCTGGTTCATATGTTCCTGGCGTTTGGATCATCAAGGTCCAGGGTCGTTTGTACTAGCACCATCTGTTCATGTCACACGCGGATCAGGTGGTGTCTTGCAGACAAGTGAGGCAGTGCCAGGCCATGACCTAATTGCATCTGGAGGGTATTGGCAGAACCCGAAATTTCTCAGAATATGACTCGTCTCTTCCGGTTTGTCTTGGGCTCGGAGTAAATCTAAAGTGTTCTGTATACTAGCAAGGGCACATTAGCTTTATATTTCACGTCATAATATGTTTTGTGGAAACCGGAGAAAAATAGTTCTGGCAGCTTCCCTTTCTAACTTCTCCTCAAGTGGAAGATTGTGCAATGTGCGTGAATCCAGTGGCACTTGGGAAAGCGAACGATGGGTGTACTTTTTTCGGGAGCCATCCTTTCATCATGACAGGTATGAAGTATCCATTGTTCTTGGGGCCTTTTGCCTTAGTGAAGATTAAACTGGTGCCATGCTGCATCATGAAACATCCATTTCCAGCTTCCAAGCGCGAGAAAAGTTGTCTCTAAAACACCTCAAGGCCCTCCTAGTTACAAGGTTGCATCGACTATATTCTTTGTATCGGGAGGTAGCATGCGCCATCTAGCCTAAAAACATTTGCACCCTTCCCCTTTACATTTTACTCTCAATTACGTCTCTCGTTGAATGGTCTACCCCACCATTTTTTGTATTATCACGCTTCTCTGGACCTTGTCTACCAATGTTCTGAGCTCCTTTTTGTGATTGTAATTCTTTATTCCCTCAATTCTTCTATCCTTGCCAGCAAAACCCTGCACATGCATGAAATCCGTTGCTGCTTTGAGGAAGGCAGGAAGAAGTCCCTTAGTATATTAAAACCAGATGTTCGGGCGTCTCGCTCCCACTATGGCGTGCGGCACGCAAAGCGTCTATCTCTCGAAATTTAGGCTAGAGGAAGCCCGCATTGCTCAGACACACAGTGGGGCCACGGGAAGTCAGGGTGGGTTATGAGGGCGGACCCCTAGGGACGCAGCTCAGAGCGGGTCGCCGTTTGCCGGGGCAGCGTGCAGGGGCTTGCTGGGAGGGCCACGAACGCGTGTCCGACCACTCTGTTTACCGCGCCCTAAAAAGTGGTCCCTCAATATCCGCCCGATGGCGTCGTAAAAGTTTTGTGCTGTCGCCAGCCACGATGGAGGATGTGGCAGGCTCCCGTTCTGCTGCAGGTTGCTCTCTTGCTTGACAATTCACGGAAGCTTAGGCGGCCAGAAGTTAAAATGCCGCGACGACAGCGACGCTCACATTTTTCGTTTTCTCAGAACTTGTATGCCCGACCGTTTCAGAACTTGTATGCCCTACCGTCAGGATTGTGACAGCACGACACTAGGGATTTTGTGAGATCATTTGTTGGCACTTTGGGAGCACTTTGGATGGTGGACGCTCTACACACCAGTTGGAGACGCTCCGCGGTGACCGTAGGCGCGCGTGCCCGCAGGTACTCGGCAGAGCAGATGTACGAGGTGGTCTCCCGGGTGGAGTTCTACCGAGACTTCGTGCCCTGGTGCACCCGGTCGCAGGTGGTGGCTCGCAGTGAGCGCGCCCTCACGGCCCACATGCAGGTGGGCTTTCCCCCTGTGCTCGAGTCCTACACCTCCCAGGTGGAGCTGCGCAGGCCCAGCCTGGTCAGGGTGAGTGCGGGACTTTCCCCGGGGAAAGCAGACGTCCGTCTCTTCTTCCGTCAGCTCGTGGCTGCCTAACTCCGCTTCGTGCTTAGCGTACGGTGCTGTCGACGCTTCCGGTATAAGCGCTTCACCTAGCTTCTCATTTGCACGAGTGCACGTGGAAATAAACTGCAAGACCAAACTAGCTTCGACTGTGTCGTATGCCGAGTAAGAAACAAACCGTAGACGGGGAGTTTTTCTCGACCCACAACTTTCAAGTGTGTCGGTTAACGGGTGTCGTTATCGTCGCAGTCCTACCGATAACTGTTATATGTGCATGTGGTGGAAACTAGCGCCGCCTACGTTGTGACACCAGGGATTTGGTGATTTTTTTCTGTCTACTGGTTGGACGACCTGTTTGCAGCCATCTTAAAAATAAAAGCGTCTTGCTGTTTAATTTAGTCCAACTCGATCCCGGTTCATTTGACATCAACAGAGCACACGCACGACGATAACTAGCCAGTTTTAAGTAAATTTGCTTCTTAGTGGAGGTGGTTAAGAGAATCTCAATGGCCGTGGTTTTGTCCTGTTTCTTGGAATCTGGAATGTGTTTGCCCATTAAAGAATGCGAGTCGGGCGGTTGTGTCCGTGGACGTCGGGGAAGTGCCGGGTGGCCCGAGGGCGTGATGCGGCTGCCCCGTCTGCCCAGGCGGTGTGCAGGGACGGCCGCCTGTTCAACCACCTGGAAACCACCTGGCGCTTTGAGCCTGGCCTCCAGCACATCCCCAAGTCCTGCACCCTGGACTTCAAGGCAAGCACGGGGGCAGCCGGGCACCTGACTAGCATGCGCTATGGCCTCCGAGCTCTCTTTGTTACTGGACACACTTTACATAAGACGGGCGACTGGTCTGTCGGATATAAAGGCGACCTACGACCAGCCTTCAGACGCTGGAAGTCACAAACGGACCGTCCCCGACGGACCTTTTTCCATTCACAACGTTGAAAGACACCAACCCGGCCCACAGACCAGCTTATCCTAATCCCCACTGCGTGGTCATGTTCTCACTCCCGGTCCAACAAGCTAGACAAGCGACATCTGTCATTCTTTGGCCCCTTACTGGGTATCACACCCCGTCCGCGTAAACGTGGGTTTTGTTGTAGCCAGTCCCACAGGAGCACTGATGTGCCCAATCGTGAGACGGGTGTCATTGACGGATGTCACCTTGTGCTGTAGGTCTTCAGTCAAAAGGGTTGCAAGCCTGTTCCAACTACCCTAAAATACCGAACAAGTGTCTGCCTGAAATTTTGAGAAAATTGCGAAAATTGGGGGTTGAGTGCCCGTTTGGTTTGAGAGAGAAAATGCAGAAGGGGCACGTAGCAGGGTGGGCTTCGCTGCTTTGCACCAAGGTGCTTGGAGAAGTGCCTAATGTGGAGGAACATCTCGGTTAGCTAAGTGGGTTTGCGGGTTCTGTGCAGTTCTTTCTGGAGTCGCTATGCAAGTTTCCAGAGTATTGCAATCTTTTGCAGTTGGCAGACACGTCACCATTTTGGGTCGTCGGAATTTTGGACCCACTCCGAATACCCACTACTTAGATTGCTGTGACGGATCATCGCGCTAAAAGCATTTCTCGTTAATGTCAGAGTCTTTGGATCTCTACATGCGAACTCCGCCTTTCTTATCTGCGCAGATCTCCTAAAATGCTACTGTATTTTATTCCTTTTTCTTGTCTCAAAAATGGTTTCAATGTCGCCACCACTGCCAAATATTCAACACCTCAAGTGGCCACAATTAGTGGAGCCACTGCAAACCCATGCACTCATTTGACTACTGTAATATCCCGAGATATAGCCCGCTTAAAATCGAAAACAAATTGGTTAAAAATAAGGAGTAAGCTAACTTTCTATGTGCGTTCAAGAAAAGTAGAAAAAGTGCTAGTTATAGGTTTTGTGACCTGCGTAGCCTATAATCGCAGGGAGGGGGCGATGAACCAAAGACTACTGTCCTTCCCAGTCAGCAATGTTCGCTTATCTCCCACCGTGGCTAAGTGACACCATTGCTGCCGAGGTCACCATTGGCGAGGGCCCTCCAATTTCTAGAAGTGGGCTATCTTTTGGTGATCTTAAAACAAATAGAATTTGGTGCCAAAAGTCGAAGATGGGTTATCTTTTTGGGGTGGGGCATCTCGGTATATTATGGTAGGCCTTTCTCGTTTAAGAAGTTGATCTTTTGTTTTTAGGCAAGCGAGAATCACTTATTTGCAAGCGTTATTGCTAGAGGTCAATAAAGCGTTATTGATAGAGGTCAAGCGTTATTGATAGAGGTCAATAAAGAAAGAATGATAAAGAATACTTGGATGCATGGATCAAATGGGGGCATATTGAAATGTCGCGATTTTGGATTGGCTCATTCGGAATGAATAGGCCAAAAACAAACTCCACCAGCGCACGGGCACGAGATGGCGGCCCCAAGAAAGGGACTTGTTGTACTCTATGAGCAACCTAGTGACCATAGCTGTTGCCGGTAAACCTCCTGGGCGCAGAAGATCCGGCTAGGGCTTTGGACAAGCTCGGTCAAAGGCCTTCTCGGTTCCTGCGCCATGTTGGACCGCAGGGAGTAGGCCGGAATGGCCGCTCACTAAGGAGCACCTTCGGCCCCGAGGGGTCCTAGAACACGTCTCTGACTGATGTGGTTACCGCATCCTAAATAGTGGTCCCTCGATGTCCGAGCCCGGCGCAACATGCTCTCGCTTCCGGGGAGTCCGGTGCCACGGGAAACAGTCTTGCCACGTTGACTCGTTTTCTTACCACAAGGCAAAGAATCCATCTTGTAAGGGGGTGGCTGCGGGAGCTAACGTCCGAAAATGTCGCTCGAGTGCAGCTGTGTCGGTGCAGGGTGCTCTAGCAGGAAGCAGCCGGCGGTGCACGTCACGGCGGTTCCCTCCCCCCGGCGCAGGTGTCGTTCGAGTTCCGGTCGCGGCTACACTCCCAGCTGGCGCAGCTGTTCCTCGACGAGGTGGTGCGCCAGATGACGCGAGCCTTCCTGAGCCGGGCAGTCGTGCTGTACGGCAAGCAGTCGCCGCTCACCGCAAAGCGGGACAAGGTGCTTCCCAGCACCCCCTGACCCCACCGAGCCAAGTAGACATCCCCGGTGGGCTGCCTGCCCGGAGAGTTTTCTAGGGAATGCCCTCGCCTCCCTGCTCACGACCCCCGCCGACTTGTGGCCCTTGCGTCGAGGGCCGGGCTTTCGAATGGAGGCATCGCTCACGGTCAGGCCTCCGTGGCGGCAGCCGACGCCCACCCACTAAAGGAGACTCTGCCCGGACTCTGCGGCACAAGAGAGTGGACATCTTCGTAGGAGATGCCAAATTTAGGAATGTGTGTTAATGCAAATTAGTAGGACGGTTTTTTTTTTTTTTTTTTCGGTAGGGACTGCCTTTCGCTCTCGTCTCTGAAGGGGACGTTTCATTTTGGTTTCGCCAAAATTGTTGCGTGTTAGACATCCCTCTTCGTTCTCTCTCGTTTCTAGGATTTTACGACGGTTTTGCGCCTATAAACGGTAGAAAATGTTGCATTCTTTTCTGGAGGTGCGCCCCGCAGCACACACTTTTTGATGGGGAGCTGCCCAGTTTCGCTTCCCTCACCGTCCCGGCCGGTAAAACGGTACAGGTACGCCACGGTGCGGGTGTGACTCGGTGCGAGTATTGAGGTGGACCTTCTAGTATAAAAACGGGTCTCTTCGACCGGTTGGACGAAAGAAATTAAATGACTGACAATGCGACCGTTTCGTTACCGAGTTGCATTCAAAAAAGTATCTTTATATCCTTTAGAAGTTTCAAACCTTTGAATATAGAGATGATGCAGGCCTCTCGAAATTTTGCGACGTGCGGTGCCATTCGGCGAAGTTAGTTGCAACTTCCGAAATCTTCAAAGCAATAGACCCTTTCCGAAATTCAGTGCTATATGGTGGCTCAAATGGCAGTTTAACTTTTACTGTACTAATGGCGGCAATGAACATCTAGTCCGCCGTATTTTATCTGGCGCCGTCATTTTCGCAAGTCAACGGCAAATGGCAGTGTGCGCTACACTGTACATTTTCTTCTCAATCTCTTTCAGTGTCGATAGCAACAAAGATGCAACCATTCAGAACGAAGCGTCAACCCACGGACGCCTTGATAAAGTTATACAATTCAAGGGTGTTTGAAGCACCTTGATGCTACCAACAGATTGACTGGGCCCGAGCTAGAAATGAACACTTATGCAGATCTTGTGTTCAATTCCTGCTTCGCGTTGTGCTAATGTCACAAATATATAAGCCTAGAATTATCTCCTAAGGAGCATCTTCAACTTCTTCCTTTATCAGTAAACAGAAGGCCGCCATTAGTACGCCATTTTTCAGATGATGATAGTGATCAAAGTGGCCAGACTGAATTTGGGAAAGGGTCTATTGCCCCGCCAAAAAAATGACCGACCAGCTAAGTTCACGCGTGTTGTCTTTATAATTTATGGCTTTGTACCAAGTTTGCCAGTGAGTCGACGATATGTAATGATTACTCGAACTGAGCATGTGGCAGTAAACAACTTGCGTACGACTTGCACGTGTCTGAGGAAGAACTCCCATTTGTGCAGGATTGTTCTAAATGGTGGAATTCTACTGGTACATTTGGACATTGATTGGTGCAAGTGTTTTGCCCCAAGTAAGATGGAGATGAATGGTCAAAACGGCACCAGTGTGAAATGTCCGCGTCATCCTCGGACAAAGGATCTAAAGGAGAGGACCACCCGAAGAGGTTGGGCCAATTCTGCCAACTAGGAAGGCAATTCAGAACCACGTTTGTTATCTTAGACTGTGTCTTCTTTGGTACTGTTTCTAGTGCTGCCGTATGCTTTTTTCCAAATGTATCTTACTCTCGCTGAACTTTAGTCAGAATCAGTTCTGGATGTTCATCGCATATGAAACATGTGTTAGTTTTTCTTTCCACGCTGCCAAAGCACACGACCATATGAATCCGATTTTTACCGCTAACAATAGACCCTTTACGAAAGTCAGTCAAGCAACTATGAGATACCGAAACCAGTATTCTGCCGGAAGGTCTCGTCGTCAACACTTCCTGGTACCCCAAGGGGGGCAGGCCTCCGGATGTCCATGCAAGCTCTTCGCTTAGCGACACAATGTATGTTTCAGTTATCTGAAGCTTTGTCAGAAATGGCACGAAACGCTTTTCCATTCTCCAGGAACGTGGTTTGCGACAGAATGTTATCGCTCGAGCATCCTGGCGCCGTGTCTGGAGCTCGAGAAGTCTCCTTCCTAAGTGGTTACTGTGGCCAATTGCAGCCACTCTGCAGCACCAAAAGGTTGGTTCCCGTGAGAGAATTTGGGTGCCTCGTGCCGGGGATGGCAATGCACTGGACTCACTGTTCTTCGAACATGCTGTCGTTCGGGCCATTGTTGCAGGGACGGAAATGGCAGTTCATGCTACGTTCGTCATTGTCCGCTAATGATTGCTCAACAGCATTTGTCAGCACTATGCCACACTGTTGCAACGTTTCAAGTTGGTCCAATCGGTATGTGTTAAAAGAAAAATAGAGAAGATGCAGGCGCAAGTAGTAGGAATACTACACACAGTTCTGACTATCAATTGTCTTTTTTTATTTGTTTCTGAAAGATATTGTTTCTCCAATAAGAAAAATATACATTGTAGACCACTTATAACGTAACTGCTTATAGTGCAGGACCGGGTATAACGCAGCTTTTTTTCAACCACCGGCCGCCTCCCATACAACTCTATGTAACTACATACCGCTTAAAATGCAGGTGCGTGAAGGAAATACCGGTTATAGTGTGGTTTCTAGAACAGCCCGCCGACACCGGTGCAGCAAGCACGCCTCCCTGTGTGACACCAGATAACGGTGCAAGCAGCACTCGCAGGGGCAAGGATGGCAAGGAGGTTGCGTGGAAGACGCGAGGAGAGTCAAAGGAGGGAGGCGAGGAACGAATGACAACACAGCGAGGTGAGACGCGCGCACGTGCACGCTCTACTCCGAAAGCCCCAACAAGCCACCCAAGCCTTTTGCCCTTTCAATTTCACCCCCTCGCTCGAGTGACACAAAATTAACCTCCTTTCTTACACCGCATGCAAAACGAAGCCTGGATAGCTGGAAAGTTTCTAGATTTCGCCTCTTGCAGCGTGTCGGCTTGCTTTCACGTCTGATGTTTGGACCGTGTCAAGCATATTGTACGGAAATCGACCGTCCATCGCCAATCTGTCCCTGTCTCCCAAGCCCAAGATGGCCAAGAAACTGACAAGCCCTGTCTCTCGAAACTAAACGGAGCGTCATCAAAGATGTCGTGGCCAAGAACAACGTCGCTGACACAACGGTTGCCACTGTGTGGAAAAGCCGGGAGCAGGTACGGAAGCAGCTACAGCAAGATTGTGCGTTGCTCTCTAGAAAAAGGATTTGGATGCCAAAGTATGAGGATGTCGCCGAAGCCCCTTGTTTAGGTGGTTTTGCAAAGTGTGAGCCAAGAACGTCCCAGTGAGTGGCCCGATGCTACAAGCGAAGGCTAGGTCCTTTGGACATTTGTTCCAACACAAAGGCTTTAACCCCCTCAATGGATGAATCCAGCGGTTTAAAGACCGCCACAGTATTAGCTGCAAAGTTATCTCGGTCGAAAGTGGGTAAGTTGAGGATGCCAGCATTCAGGCGTGGTTTTGCATTCATCTCTGGACGATGCTTTCTGGTACACGGACAAAGACATTTATAATGCCGATGAAGTTGGTCTGTGCTACAACATCCTTCCTGATCGCACTCTTGCGATGAGAGGTGAACCCCGTTTCGTCCGCAAAGTCTCAAAGGAACGTGTCACGGTTTTGTTTTGTGCAAGCATAAATGGCCGAGACCAGCGGCGCTTGTTTATCATCGGGAAATCAAAATGGCCCCGTTGCTTCGAGAAGCGAGACTGTCTGCCTGTGCTGTACACAGCAAATGGAAAGGCCTGGATGACCCAAGAGCTTTTTGCTAGTTGCCTGAAAAGTTTCTATGAGGCCGAGGTCACGGAAAAACGGCACGTCGTTCTTATCCTGGACAACTGCAGTGCTCACGATGTGAAGCCACAATTAAGCGCAGTCAGTTTGAAGGTTCTGCTGGCAAACATCGCTGCTAAAAGCCAGCCTCTCAATCAGTGCGTCATCGCTACAATCAAGGCGCTCTACAAGAAGCGCATATGCGAAAGAGTCGTCTTGAATATTGCAATGAGGGGAACCCCTCAAAGTGGACTTGAGGGGCGCCATCGACATGATCACCGCGTCGTGGTGGCAAGTAAAAGCCACAACCATCCAGAAGTGTCTTCGCAATGCAGGGTTTCTGCGCGATGCTGGGAATTCGGAGGACTTTCATTGGCGCAGGGATGCAATTGACGCGGCGATCGGCACGGACGACGTCGTGGAAAACCACTTTGTTCCTGCAAACGACACGTTTCAAATATGTAGATGAGGATGACAATGACTCTGGTATCCGTAAGGAAGCAACCACCGATGAAGCTATTGTTGCAGCGGTGCGAGGTTCTGAGGCGAGTCCACCTGAAGATGAGGCGGACGACGACGAAGAGAGCACGCCGGAAGTTTCAAGTAAAGACGCACTGGAGTTCTTACAGAAACTGAAGGTTTACTGTAAGCAGAACTCCTTCAGTGATGAGGTGTTCAAATGCCTTAGCATTATCGAAGACCAGGTCTTCCGCAATACCGTTAAAAGGCAGCGCCAGGTAAAAATCTCTCATTTCTTTCAAAATGCGTGACACGCTTGAGAGAGAAGCGCACTAGTCTAATGAAATAAGAGCTTTCCTCAGACAGCTTTATTTTTCATCTAACATGAAATAAATTGTTTTACAAAGGTAAGTTGTCTTATGGCACATACTTCGACCTAAAAATTGATGTTTGGTTATAGCGCGGTACTGCTTATAGTGCGCATTTTTGCGACTCCCGTGACATACGTTATATGTGGTGTACACTGTATTGAAGGATACAGAAAAAGGGACAGTCGGGACATGCCCTGCTTTTGCGTTTAGAAAAGACGACAACATGCCCGGCGTCGGATCCTTGGTTCCTTAATTAGTCACCTCCCTGCGCAAGTGCCAAAAAACATCCGATACAACAACCTGCCCTCATACGGCACCGTCACAGGACCGTATGGGACCGTTCTGCCGGGCCAGGGAGCGCGCTGGAGCGATACCAGTGGCTCCACACCACGGCGCAAATTCGCCCTAATGCGTTGTTCGCTCGTCCCGTCGTGCTGCCAGTTGCAATGGCGACCACCACGTTGCAATATTGCGGCTTTCTGTCTGGTGAAAAACGGTGATTATTTTTTAGGGAGGCAAACCTCTGCAAAGAAAGGTTGCCTGTGTGCTAGGTTTCCAGTGTGGAGTAGATAATCCAGGCATGAAAACAGTTGCCGACAGCGAAGTGCGTCTCGCAAGTGCAAGACAGCATTGCCTAAGACATCCGTCTCAAGAATGCTATTTTTCTTTATGCTTTCACTTACTCTTGAAAATCTGAGCTATTCGGACAAGGATAATAATAATCATTTTTATTTCTGTCAACGATACATTATCGATGGAGGAGGCCGAGGAAAAAAGCTGTTCACAGATAGCTTAACTATCCCTCGGCCCCCTTATCAGACCCAAAGATGTATTTAAAAAAGCCCAAAAGCGAAATTATACTGTCCTATTATAAACGCACAGAAAAAAGCACAAACAGCATACACACCATTTTTCTAGAAAAAAAAAAAAAAAGTTCAGAAAATGAAATTTTTTCTATGTTTATTTTTTTCTCATTTCAATCATTCAAAAGCTTAGGGAGCGTAACCTTTAGCATTTGATAGTCATAGTTATTTTTAGATCTAGCAACTTTCCAGCGTTTGGCTTGATGAGTGGAGTAAACAGGCATAGAACCCTGTAAGGAGGCTAATTCAGTCAGTAAAGTTGATTTTCTTACGTGTTCAGATTTAAAACTACGACTACCGTAAAATCCCGAAAGATGCTCCACCCCCGGAAGGTAACCCACCCCATTGCTGGCTTGATTTGCTATTTTCATTTAAACACCGAAAGATAGCCCACTCCTAGTAATCGCAGTGTTGGGATCAATGATGAGTGTGGCGTAAATGCGTCTAGTTAGCTATGGCGGGATATAAGCAAACATTGCTGACTGGTAAGTATAGTCATATTTGCTTTATTGCCCGCCGTGATAACAAGTTTGGCAGGGACATATGATCTTAAGATAGCATTTTTTTAAACATGTCTCGATAGCACACCGAAAGTTAGCCCACTCCTTCTTTTCACTCAGTTTTCTCGATTTTAGGCGGTCTATCTCGGGATATTACGGTAAGCTTATAATTGTATAGTTTTTGTAATATCAAGCACTTGAAAGCGATCAAATAGTTGTTCGGTATGAGAATAATATGGAACACCTGAAATGAGTTTTAACATTTTTTTTTTTTGTAATAGATATAGTTTTTCTAAGTTTGTGAAAGTTGTGCCCCAAACCAAATGGCAGTAGGATATGAGAGAATAACGCAAGTTGTAAATGAGTACTTTCACAGTGGTGGGGAGCACAAACTGGTGACAATGTGTTAACCCTATAACATGTGATAACTTGGAGCCAACATGATGTATATGATCATTACGTAACATGTTTTCTGAAAAAATAACGCCTAAAGTCTTAAAAGAATTGACAATTTTTATTGGACATGAATTTAATACAATGCCTTTGGTCAAAAACAGAGTTTTGTTCTTCGGCCGAAAAAGTACGGCTCTAGTTTTGCTAGTATTTATCTTCAAGCAATGCTGTGCCCAAGTATCAAGTTGCGTTAAAGCCAAGTTCGCACTATCCACTGACTCATTCTCATTTGTACCTGAAAAGAAAACATTAGTTTCATCTGCGTGGATTACAAATTTCGACCCGGAGTTTATCTTGATTATGCCTTTCACGTAAATGTTGAAAAGAAAAAGATCAAGTATGCTACCCTATGGGACACCAAATGTAATAGGTTTGATTTCGGAAGGAAAAAAATCCGGCTGATATTAACGTATTGCTTTTGATATTCAAAGTAAGATGTTAAAAGTCCTAAAGCGGTTCCTCTAACGCCGTAATACTCTAGTATTTGAAGAAGAATGTCATGGTCCAAATAGTCAAATGCCTTAGTGAAATCTATGAATACACCAGGCACTAGATGCCTCTCCTCAAAATTTTGCAGTATAAATTCCTTCTGTTCAAGTAGAGCTATTTCAGTCTTATTGTTTCGGAATTCAAACTGAGAGGGGCTCAATACACCGTCTTAATCAGGAAAACTTACAAAGCGAAAGTGCAATATAGCGTGACGATGCTATATTGTGTAAATTGTCTTTTCGTGCACAGCTGCGCTGTCACACACCCCGCTTCAACTGCTGGAAGCATGTCGTGGCTGTTTTAATTTATGCGAATGAAGTCTGACAAGGCGTGCACAGCCAGACCTCAACACTATAGATGTCAAGCTGTGCAAAAGACGAAGTGGGACACGAGAGCACAGCTGCCGCCCGTCAGCGTCAATTTGTTTTCAGCTATGCGTTCAAGCCAGTGTGCAATGTGGGCTATGACTATCTGCCTCATTTTACTGATTTTACCATGGGTGCCTACTCACTTTCTCTTGTAAGCACTGGGGAACAAAATGGGCAGGTAAGCAAAGTGAGCTTGGTTCTCAAATTTAATGTTGTTTAAAAAAGATTGAGGTACACCTAAGCATTCCTTACTGAGTTGTGAATGCGAAAGCATGCAAGCCGCTCGTCCGCTCCCTTTTTCGTCTGCTGCATACTTTTCGTCGCCGGTTGGCGGGTGTGCTCCCTTGGATGGATGGATGGATGAATATGGCTGAGCCCTTTAGATCGGGCGGTAGCTTACGTCATCTAGCCATTTTGTCTTACCCTTTAAGCTTAGAATATTTAAATGTGAAAACTATATTCACTCCGTACTGAAAAGAAAGTGAGGCTATAAATCCCCCTTGCCATCAGTTAATAAGAAAATGCCTAGTTTTCTCTCGCTTTCTGCCACCATTCACTTAATCTTTGCTTGGTAATCTGTACTGTCTTGAAATCCACTTTTCCTTCGCTGTCTCTAAAACCCAATGACTTTACTAAATCTATGTTGTCTTCGGTATGCATAGGGTGAAGCCACGCTGATGGACACGCAGCGCCATGGGGTGAGCAGTCGTGGAAACTGATGAGCGCAGCGGCCAATGGGAGCCCCGTCGACGTGCGCCTGCCAATGGAACCGAAGGAAACTATCTGCCGTTTTCACGCTTCAGACTGATTACGTCAGCTCGCTCCATGAGACAATTAATGCTTTTGAATTAAAATGGTAACTGCACAATCGGGTTTCTTTTGTCGGCAGTTACGGAGAACCATCGTAGCTACTACATTAAGGAATTATCGTAAAATGTCAGCTCGAATTGCGGTCCCTGCGGGCGCGAGCGAAATCCGCCCTCAAAGTGACGCCACGAGCTCCCAAAGCAACGCAATACTATTGCATGCTCTTGCGTGCGATCTACGAAAAGTAAATGCCGGTTCACACAGAACCGTTTTCTTATGTTACGCATAAGTCACCGAAGAATTTGCGTCCCGGGTGTCGCGTCCCATGTTATCTCTTTGAACTGGTAGCCACGCTTAGGGACACTGACGGGGTATTTATGCTCGCCAAGATTTTTATTAATGCGCAAGCATTAACTGTCCCATGGAGCGAGCCGACGTCATCAGCTTTGAAGCCGTGCCAAACGGCACCTAAACTCCTTTCTCCAAGTGAAGCTGCGACCTGGAGGCAGCTTTGAAGCCGCGCAAAAAGCCTAGCCAAACGGCGCTTAGCTTCCCCGCTCCCAATGGAGCGCAGTGAAGCCGAAATCTGATGGATTTTGGCTTCGGTCCCATTGGCTGGCGTGCGTCATAGTTTCAAGGAACAAGGCTCTCATTGGCCTCTGCACGTCAGTTTCAAGGAGGGCCACCCCATGACACTGCGTGCCCGCGCTGCCAGCTCGCCGGTACAAGGAATCGGCTGGCGCCCTCAGGCAGACCGCCAGCGCGCGGCACGGCCGATGTTGGCGCAGTGCAGCCACTTCACGAGGACGTGCGCAAGGACGACATTCATGCTCTCGCATTCACAACTCGTAAGAAGTGCTTAGGTGTACCTCGAGCCTTTTTTTGTACATGGCATATGAGAGCTCAACTACCCAAAACACAATTTGCGGCTCAAAATTCGTTTTCTTTCCGGCCGAAAACTGCCAATCGAGAACTGGCGTTATGAGTCGCGCTCGCTCTCTTCTCCGTGGTCACTTGCCTTTTCTAAGGTTTAGACAACCACCAACTATAATCAAAGTCGTGGGTCATCGAAGGCACGCACTCAATAATAAAAATTAAAAAGAAATATGAAGCCCCCCCCCCCCCTTTTTTTTTTGTGCCTTCTAAAAAGCCGCAAATATGTTGATTGAGGAGAAGAAAAAAAAAGTTGCACAGCCACATGACTTCCACCAATCTCTCTCCCCAGTCCAGTTTCGGTTTTGAGCAGTTCCGTTTTTGACTTTATTAAAAATATATGTGACGCTGTAACAAAATAACGATTGGGTAGTTTTCTGGCACCATAATAAATCGGCTGGCAAAAAATAAAACCAAAAATTGGGGGGGGGGGGGGGGGGGGGGGTGTCAGTGTCTGTTTAACATGAAGCACAGATGTCCCGGTGACTTGCGGCGTAAGCTTTTGTAACGTAAGGTAAGAAAACGGGGCTGTGTGAACCAGCCTTAAGCGTAGTTGCACTACTGAATCATGCGGCATGACAGGGAAACAATGATTGACCCCTTCTTCCGCACAGCTAGCGATTCGTGCTTCTGGCGGTCTTTCTTCAATCACCTTCCAGGAAATAAAATTTTTTAGGAGACACATATTTACCTTTCTGTTTAATACGATGCTGTGGTATTTGACTACACAAAAATACCTGGTGCCCTGTACTTTTGCCTTCGGTACATTACGAAGCGCGAGGCCAGCACGACAAACGCACCGCTTTCTCCCGTCGTCTGCTCCCCGAACGCCTAACCACTATGGGTGCGCCTCGCCAGGGGGAGGAGTGGCGCTGCATATGCACATAATAATAGCGGCCCAATATAACTACATTGAGCAACACAATATGATAAGTTGATTAGGCAATCTTGTACTTTTCTTCTTTTTCTTTACGTTGTAATGTGTAATCAGTAACAATCGATTCGTCAAACGTTTTTTTTTTTTTTTGTTTGGGGGGGGGGGGGCGCATTTTTTTTACAAATGCCGGAAATTCCTCGGCGCATGTGCTTAACTCAACTTACTTGGTCGCTATTCACCCTGAAGTCAAACAATACAATTTTTGCGTTCATTCTAGGTCAGTATAAAAAAAGAACATACTCGGGTTTCGGTTTTGAAGCCCTCGTTTTAGCAGAAGTTCGGTCTTGCCGCTGGCAGCATTGGAAAGCCAAGCTCATATTTTTTTTAACAACACGAAGAACGTAAGCAAGCCAAGCACAAACTCGTTGCGGCCATGTTGACTGCTATGACGCTTGCACGGCTTGCACGTGGTCGGGGACGTCGAATTCCAAGAACGTGAAAGGCGAGACTCTTGAGATGACCCCTGTCGTCTAGTCGGATGGTCTACATCGGGAAGCCGTGCCGACGGTGAGCGATGGACGGCCATACGACACAGGACAGCGTGGAGCACGTCGCTGCTGCGGCTACTGACAGCCCGCAGCAAGAGACCGCGCCACGCTTACTGCAAGATGATGGTGTCGACATTGTCGTGGGTGCCTTCGACGACGGAGTCGCGGACGGCGTCTCGGATGCCGTCGACGACGGAGTCGCGGACGCCGTCGCCGGAATCGGGGACGCCGTCGACGGAATCGCGGATGCCGTCGACGACGCAGTCCCGGACGGCGTCTCGGATGCCGTCGACGACGGAGTCGCGGACGCCGTCGCCGGAATCGCGGACGCCGTTGACGGAATCGCGGATGCCGTCGACGTTGTCTTGGACGCCGTCGACGTGGTTAACTTCCTGGTGGACCAAGTGGTGAATGGTGACGGCCAACGGGGACCCGAAGGCGGCAGGGCCCAGCAGGCCGCGGTGTCGCCGTGCGGGCCCCGATCGCTCTCCAGGGTGAGCCTAGTGCCGTACCGCAACCACAGCGACTCGTCGAGCTCGTCGAGCACCTCCGAAGACGAAGCGGCCGGCAAGGCAGATTCCAGCGACGATTCAGACGACGCCGTGAGTGAGCCTCGGCCCTCGGCGAAGCGCAAGGGACCCCCCGGGAGGCTGCAGGGACGCCCAAGAACTGTCGGCCTGAAGACGCCAGGTGAGCTGGACATCGACGAGTTGCCGCCCATCGAGGAGCTCCACATCACGGTACCGCAGGCTGAGCTCCGTCAGGCCGGCACCGTGCACAGTGTCGTGGACAGGCTCCTGGTGATCGAGAGCTGCGCGGGGCAGCCTGTGCTCGATCTGGACTCTGTGCTGTTTGTGTCCGGCGGCGCGCCGCTCGGCCAGGTCTTCGACGTGTTCGGGCCCGTAGCGCGGCCCTTCTACGTGGTGCGCTTCAACAGCGCCCAGGAGCTCACCGGCCAAGGCCTGGCCCCAGGCACGACCGTCTTCTACGCGCCGCTGCACGCCGACGTCACCCTGTACGTGCTCGAGTCCGAAGTGCGCAAGCTCCGCGGCTCGGACGCTTCGTGGGAGAACAACAACGAGCCGCCGCCGGAGTGCGTCGACTTCTCGGACGACGAGCAGGAGCGCCAGGTGCGGCGC
Organism: Ixodes persulcatus; assembly: GCA_013358835.2. NCBI lineage: Eukaryota > Metazoa > Arthropoda > Arachnida > Ixodida > Ixodidae > Ixodes > Ixodes persulcatus. The sequence goes on along the minus strand of JABSTQ010011330.1, from coordinate 262,450 downwards.
AACCGCAAGCTCCGAGGCGACGGCCAGCTCGACCAGGGCGGCAGGCGGCCCCGAGCGCCCGCCAAGCAGGCTGGCACCGAAGGCAGGAGCCCGCAGCCGTGCCCGCCGGCACGCGTGGCGAGGACCCAGCACCGCTTCCCGGCCGCCTGGCCCCCATTCCCGCCGCCCCGCTGGCCCCCCGCGAGGCCCGCCTGGAGCATGCCCCCGCCGCCCTACCCGAACATCTGGGGGCCTCCTCCTCCCCCTGGGGCCTGGCCGGGGCCCTGGAGCAGCCCCCACGTACCCCCACCGGACCTGACCAGTCCCCCGCCGCGCTTCCACCCCCCTCCGGAGGCGATGGCCGTGCAGCGGACTCAGATGTACGACCCCGTGCCGGACCTGCACCGCATCCTGACGACGCCGCCACCGCCCCTGCTATAAAGGCCTCGGAACCTACGCAATATGTTCCTGGCCCTGGCGAGAGCATTTTTGGATCGCGGCGCACGGAAGTGTCGCGTTCGTGGATGCCATGCAAACAAGTTGCGAACACTCATTTTCTCCGAGGACACTCAACGTGCCGTGGCTTCCTTCCAGACTGCCAGTCAATGTCGAATGTATCTTTTAAGAAAGCGAATTAAATATGCACATTCAATCGCTAAAGTGCCTGCATGCACTATCACGATTGATATGACTCGAAACGTTGCTTCATGTGCCGGTACTGTCGGTAACTTCTGCCGGATGCTCGACGAAGATTAAACGTGCGCCGCCATCCGTTTCCGTTCATCCCGTCCTCCGAGCAGCTGAGCAATGCCTGTATCCTTGAGATTTCATTGCCACAATTTCAAGATCGAAGGGGCACTTTTGCGTTTTGCTTGTCCCTCGTGCTGCTCCTGCTTGTTCGGCAACAGCTGCCGTCACTAGAGCGCCGGATATTCTATCTTGATGGTTCTCAACCATTGATGTTTCTGGACCCCTTGTGGCGTGGCAGAGGTGATGGAGGACCTTTTCCGTGACGGGGGGAAGGGAATGGTATTCGCGACTCCAAATATAGGTGGCGCCACTCATTTTCCAAAATGGCGGTTATAGTGAGAGTCGGAGATGCGTGCCGCTGTTGAGCCTGTCTAGTGTGCTGGCTTCACTGAGCAACAAATATTATTTCTGGTAATACGAGGAATCTAGGGTGTTATGAGTGCATGCCGCCTCTTTATCCTGAAAACAAAAACTGTGTTTAGTGTAATATTTATGCAAGGATGAGCGTTTTAATTCTGGAGCGAAACCGAAACTGACCTCTATTTTGGATTTAATTTCTCGGTATAGGTCTTAATTTCAGATTCTTTTATAACTCAAGATGTGTCTCACATCGTAATTATTTAGTTAGAGAAGTTGTTTGCGGAAACTTTATTTTGTGACATACACGTTTGATCCAGGCTGATATTTGTAGTTGGAAAATCTCAGTGCTGATATTTGTGCGTTCTTGCTGCCTTTTCTCGCTCAGATAATTGTCATGGTAAATAATGAACTGCGAGCCTTTTAATGGGTTTTTGGTATTGAGATGATTAATTGGTTTAACATTATTCCCAGCACCAGACTAAGAGAATAATTTTAATTTTTACAATATGTCCACAAAACTTATAAAATATTAAACGCTGTTCTCACTGCAACAACCCAAAGACGGAATCCGAGTCAGACAGCTGAAGCGTGTGTGTTTTTTTATAGCAATGCGTGACGCATAGGACTTTATATTACATGCAGTGTTTGATTGTTTGTCTATCTTGATAACGATGTCAGAGTTTTTCATATGCTAAAAAGAAAACAAAATTATACCTTTCTGGAAAGACTATTATGGTTAAATGGTGTATTTTCGTGATCTTGACGTTAATTGGGGGCATACATTGCCGCGATTTGAATTAATAATAATATTAAAATTCAAATATTTTAATACACAGTTTTTTAAGCTGTAATATAATTTGTTGCTTATGATTAATTTCAAATGCGCGAACAAATATGACAATCAAAAGTGTGCTATTTATCACCACTGGTGCCAACTGCAGCATTTTGAATTACCAAGTAATGAAATAAGAATAGTCTAAAATGAATGAAAGCATTCTAGCTAATGTGAGAAATCCATGTAAAATTACAATAATTGTGGGTAAAGTATATTTTGCTATCAAAGTCGCGACTTTTGACAATCGGCAAAACGTCCAAAGTCGCCGCCAATATCCTTCACGACCAAATGCCCATAAGTAGAAAAAAAAAATGAAAGAAAAAACATTTTTTTTAATTATTAATCTTTTCATAACACTTAGTTACTTTCATTTTTACGCTCCGTTGTTTTGCCAATCAGCCTTTCCAGATCGAAGGGACGCCTACCTGCTTGCACGTCTGCTCACTGCAGCACGTTTCGTTGGCGTTGGAAGCCGGTGAAACAGTAGTGAGTTTTAGTATTGCGTATATAAGGGAATGCAAGCGCTGTGTGCGGGCGTTAGCTTTGCGTGTTCCATACTGCGTGTGCGTGGAGCCCACAATTTGGATGGCGCATGGCAATGAGGCGCACGCACAACGTGGGGCACGCAACTCTATCCCAAATGCACACCGCTTGCGTTTGCTTCTATGCGCAATACTAGAAATGAAAGCCGTTTACAACTCCCTGCAACGCCGAGTTAGAGCGCAGCTCTTGAGGAGGAGGAGGGGAAGGTACGGAGAGGAGGCTGTGCCCCTCCTCCTCTCCTGCTCGCCTCCCATTGGGGGGAAAAGTTTCCGCTAAATTTAGCCGGGAAAGTTTTCCGCTAAATTTAGCGGGGAAATTTTTTCGCTAAATTTAGTGGGAAAATTTTTTCCGCTAGATTTAGCGGGGAAATGTTTCCGCTAGATATAGCGGGGAAATTTTTCCGCTAGATTTAGCGGGAAAATTTTTCTGCTAGATTTTGCGGGGAAATGTTTCCGCGTTTCAGCATTGTACAGACCATTGCCATGCTGTTCTATCGTCACTGACAATGTGAGAATGGCAGCACACGTCTGTGGAACCTCCAGCACGTGCCTGTACACATGCGCTCGGGGTGACGCTGAAGCGTTGTGGCAAAAGGCGGGACAGCTGAAGCTGATCCGTTCCTACCTTGTGAGCGACCCTTGCAGCAGTTCCCAGATTGGTTTACGGAAGCATGGGGGAGTCTGCTCTGTTTCAGGACCTTTGGGGACAGGGCTGGCGAAGATACAGTACAGTCCTTAGCAAGTTAGTTACTTTCACACTCATAATGCAAACCTCGGGTGGTCCTCTAATATCCGAGTGAAAACAGTACAAAAAGGGAATAGTCATCGGGTTGGAGAATAAAAATCACGATTTAAATCGTGATCTAAACTATCATTGAAGTCTGTCCGGAATTATTTTTCCAACCAAAATACTCCCCACTATGTTTCTTTTTAATGCAATAGCGTTTAGGAGCTCGTGTCACAAATTCTGGCGTCGGTGTAGGTGGGACCAAAAAATCCCATAATGCAAGTAGCGCAGCCACGTGTGACGCCACACGTGTCTGACATCATGACTCTGTCGACCCGCTAAATTTGGCGGGACAATTTGCCGCTAAACTTAGCAGAAAATTTCCCGGCCAAGTTTAGCCGGAAATTTTCCCGCCAAATTTAGCGGGAGAATTTCAGTGAAAACACGTGACATCACATGACATGTGACGCTACGGACTAGACCACGCGCACACGCTTGGGAACGAGCGCGGGTTTAATGAAAAGGCTTTGAGAATGGGCTTGATACGTAAACGTCCACCCAGTTTTTTTTTTTTTTTTTTTGCCATTTGTCTATTATTTGATGATTTCTATGTGAAATTGTTTTGTATTCAAATGAAAAAATCATGGAGCAAGAAAGATCAGGCTGAGGACGAGCAAATGGATACTTGAGCTTTGTTTCTACCTTCCACTTCGTTCATCAATTAGGTGACGCCCTATTTCAAGACAATAAGAACTCGAAAGAAACGAAAACGAGAAAAGTTGTGTCTTACTGCAAACAAATCGAAACGTGAAAAAAAAAAAAAAAATGAAATGAATCTTTTTTTAGTAAAAATGCAAACTGTTTTTGTTTTAGTATGGTGCACAATAAAAAGTTGTTAATTAAATTGTACTTTAAATTTATAGTAATCATCTCTCGCGCATTGTTTTGAGTAATCGGAAGGATTGATAAGTCAATCTGTTATGTTTTAAAAATACATCTAGTGATAAAGAATCACGTATATGGCTGCAGCAATTTAAATAAAATAAATCGGAGTTGCTTATTTGTTTTTTCTTAGCCATGTCTTTTTTTTTTTTTTTACCCTGGTTTTCCTACAACAAGAAAAAACATTTTAAAAGACGCCAATAATTACTTGGACATATCCCGCCCAACCCTGAAATCACATTGAGATCCCCGGAATGTAAAACAGTATAAAAAACAAATGCAGAGATGGAGCGAAATAGGCCTATTTTTAGGTAATAAAAAGTGACGAGTTAATAACTGAGACGTCCCTAAGAGATTTGTCAAAGAATGCGAGAAGCATTAGTGGCAGACGCACTCGACGCGCGTAGGTTTGTGCTGCTAAAATAATGGAAGGGCTCGACGAGCGTGTAGTTACTAAGAACACGAAGGAGGGACGAGGATGCTTAGCTTTCATATTCTTAGTTATGGGAGATCCTCTGTGTGACCATTTTGTCTGGACTTGTGCGCATAATTTCAGAGATTAAAGTCAGGAGCGATCTTCAATCGGGGCTTGGAGTTTATTTGATTGACCCCAATGTGAACACCTCGGCGAATGCGGCCATTCCTGAACTGTCTTGAGGCCCGCTCACTTTCAGTACTATTATGGAGGTCTTTTTGAGTAACGGTACGGTCCATTTGGGTGTGCTTTCTTCGTGCGCCTCTGCAGTCGTATTTCACCAAGTATGCGACCATAGCCTGCGAGTGAGGGCAAAAGAAGCTGGCAGCTAGTCTGGGAAACAGCTTCGTAGAATTCTTCGTTTTCGTGAGCACCCACACGAGAAACGCACTTTCTCAAGCAACGCGCTCACATTCGTGCATTCCCCAGTGAGCAGTTTCGAGATAGAAGCGAACCAAATAAAAAAAAAAAAAAAATCCGAGGACACCTGAGCACTTCCTATGAGTGGTGAATGCGAAAGCATGACTGTCGTTCTTCCGCTCCTTTAGTTCGTCTGCGGTGTACACTGGCGTGGACGGCCACGTTTCGCTAGTGCCAAGGTTGCGGCCGGCGGCCGAGCGCGCGTTCTCGAGAAGCGGCAGCCAATGGCTATATAGGAGCCGTTTTGCTCAACCAATAAAAAAATAAACATCTCTTCATTTTTTTTTTTTTTTTTTTTTTTTGCGGTTAAAGACGCCGCCGGTTCCGCTTCATGGGATAGTTAATGCTTTCGCCTTAAAAGAAAGCGAACAGAGCTTCCTGAAATGCTAAGAAATCTGGCAGCATTGCGTGCGATTTCAAGACGTCTCGCTCTCTATTTCTCATTAACTTGTCGCACTGCAGTATCTTGACGTGCCTTCACCCGGTTTGTTACTCAGCTAGAGCTCTCTAAGCGCATAAATTCCCTTTTTAAGTGTATTGCGATGAGCTCGAGGATGGACCGGCCACCTTTCGACTAGAACACTGTTGATGAAAAAAAAACAAAAAAAAACGCGTCCAGTATGACATCTAAGGAGATGCACGAGGCTGGACGTTTTTGCACCTTTTCCAAAAAAATTTAGCATACGGGTTTACTTAAAAAAACACAAATTATTGGTTGAAAAAACTGATTTTTAAAATTTTTGGTTGATTTTAAATGGCCGCTTTAACTTAGTAATATTATTTCGCTCTTGGTACATATTCCTTCACTGAGAAACAGCGTAAAATGAAAAATCATGAGCCATTCCACTCCGTGAGGGTGGATGACCATTCGAAGCTGCTTAGCACACGACACAGATCGACGTGACACAGAATTTTGAACAAAGGTACGAACACATTTATTGTCTTGATTGGTGGTCATCGTAACGAGAGGTGCGCACAAACATGTCGAGGACTATCGCCGCCCTGAGGAGCCGGAGGAAACTAGACACGCGCGACGGGACCGCCTCCCGGCGGAAGAAAATTAAACTAGGCACGCAACGCGCGTGGAACGACGACAAAGAGAGGGCGGTGCGAGCCCGCTCTGAGTTTTAGAGCGCAGCTCTTAGGCGCCCGTTTTCGGCTTGAGCGGCGTCGCCGTCGGCGTAACCGCAAGGTCACGTGACCCCCCCCCCCCTGAGGTCGCGTGACCCCCCTTGATATCACGTGACCCCCCCCCCCTGAGGTCGCGTGACTTCAGGGAGTCACCTATCCCTTCGTACCCTTCCATCCTCATCCTCAAGAGCTGCGCTCTAATCCGGCGTTACAGGAAGTTGTAAACGGCTTCCATTTCTTTTTTGTTGACACACACGAAAAATCCACGGAACCCTAGCCACAAACAGCTTCGCTGTAAAGGAGTTTCCCTGATTCGTGGGTGAGAAGGGTTGTGGGGTTGCGGCAGCTGCCGGAGTAACACCGCGCCCCCGCGTGCTGCGTTACGCCACGCTTATCCCCGACACCTGGCGCAGCAGGCGACGATGACGCTTCCAGTGCAGGGGCTGCACTCGGGATCTCTGCTCTGCGAGGCTTTGACCCGCGACCTTGGTCTTTGCTGTGCTCCGAGCTGAGGTCAGAAGGGTTTCCGCTCTTCGCCGCTGCGAGCGTCTCGGGTCGTGATCCCTATTGGCTGTCGGACGCCATCTAGAACACAGGTGGCAGCCGTCCAAATGGTTTTTGCTGCGCGAGCGGATTCTTTTAGTTTCCTTGTATCAGGGTTTGGAATTTATGCCGGGCATCCCAGCTTGCGTGGGCCGGCACCGAGTGGCCGTGGCCCGGCTGTCTTGGTTTGGACGCCGTCCCTGGACTGGTCTGCAAAGGACTGCCCACCTGAGAGCCGGACGGCGACTTTTCGCGTGCGTACTCCGGTCCCAAGCGCGTGCAAGGAGCACAAACATCGTTGAAAAGGCGCAATCGGAAAGGTCTCCGAATGCCACGGTAGCGTCGTCCTAGTGCCATCGTTCTGAGGCGAGCAAACGGGCTTCGTGTTGTCACCTGGCCAAGCGTCGAGTGTCAGGAGCTGCAGCGGTCATCCAACACGGACCTCACCTGGGAAGGGCGCTTCTCCTTTAAGTGGGTCGGAGTGAGGGGAAGCCGCCCAGCGGGTGCACAGCGGAGCAGCACAACGTATTCCTTCCCACCTTAGAGGACAACCCTTCGATCGAAGCCGATGCAAAGTCGTGTCACGTGATATCCGGAAAGAGTGCAGCAAAAGCTAAAGCGTGTCTTCGGATATGTAAAAAAACACTCAGCTACGTTAGAGATTTCAAGGGGCCGCCGAAGCGATCGCGAGTCCTTGCACATCTCGCTGCCACCCTCGAAGCTGTACGAACAGCGAACCGTAAATTACGATTGAACTAGGATGAGAGTGTAATATTTGAGCCGCATCTACGACGCAAACGCAATGTGGAGAGCAACTCGTCTGCCTCTTGCGCAGGAGTTGCGGTGACGTCAGAACGACGCCGAGCTCTGATTGGCTTGGACATCTTCTGACATCATCACGTGCAAGAAGCAGACAAACTTGCGCTTCGCATAGGAAAAAAAAAATTCTTATACATCCAATCACACTGAAGATACCACAAAGTCTCGAAGAGCTCCGAAAAGTAAGAAGCGATTATCGACGAGCACGAAGTAGGAGTGCAGATTTCGGATATAACGAATTCTTAATCTTATACAACTCACCATGCTTCGAGTAAACGCCACGAAGTAGAGCAGAAACGTGTAACGTGGTTGTCACTTAGGCAAGACAAAACATGCAGGATATCTAGCGAGATCTGCGCTCTACGAAGAACGGGCGAGCCTTGTGGACCCGAGATTTGGGCGACGCTCGCGTCCCTGGATGGACTTCGGAGGGCCGTCCCTGATTTGGGGCTTCAGGACCGTAAGCCTCCCAGTACATCCATTCTTCCTCGCCTCAATCGCTGCGGAGTGGTTAGTGACGAAGCAGGGAGGACGACCGAAGCGACACTGCGGCCTGGTGTGCGATCTGAGACGCGATTTCTAGCGCCGACCTTTTGCCATGTGCGGACGCGTGACCACGTCGCCCGAGGAGCAGTCCCGCATCGTGGACGCCGACGGCACGACGGAACATGTCATTTTCCCATTGAAATTTTCAGAAACATGCTAATAACTTTTGATTGAAATATCGGTTCGTGCTGAAACTTTGGCATCTGGTTCGGACCTCTAGCGCTACCTTTCGGCGGAGAATAAGCGTTCGACCATGCGTTGTTTATTTTTGCGGTAAAAAAACAACAAAAAAAAAAAAACGTGTAATTTTTTTTTTGTTGAATACCCTGTATATAGCATTCCGCACAAAACGAGGACGCCCGATAACTAGGGTTCCGTGTTTTCAGTTTTTTTTTCCCTCGATTTCGGGGGTTTCAACTTTTCCACAAATATTGTGTTTTTAGGTGTCAGTTCTTGGCGTCGGACGAAAAATTGGGGGTTTATCGGGGCTTACGTGGGAATAACGCGGGGTTCCTCAACCTCCAGGGAGCGCCTGACGCGAATACTTGAAAAACGTCTCCGTAGCGATAAGAACACGAAATAGGATTGTGGTTCTGAAGCAAGAAGAAGCCTCGCGGACTCTTCAGTGGGTGCTACTTTTTAAAATCAAGGCAAAAAATGAAAGACGTTTACAACACCCTGTAACGCCGAATTAGAGCTCAGCTCTTGAGGAGGAGGAGGGAAGGGTACTGAAGGGAGGGTATACTCCTCCTTGCTCCTCCTCAACCCCTCATTCTCCCTGCCACTCCTCCTCCCTCCTCTTCCTCCTCCTTCTCCACCGTCCTCCCCCTCCCTCCCCTCCTCATCCTCCTCCCTTCTCCTCCCCTCTCTTCCCCTTCCCCTTTCTCTCCTCTCTCTCTCCTCCTCTCCCCCTCCTTTTTCTTCTCCTCCTCCTTCACCTCCTCCGCCTCCCCCTCCCTCCCCTCCTCATCCTCCTCCCTCTCCTCCTCTCTTTCCCTACCCATTTTCCTCCCCTCTTTCCTCCTCCCCTCCCCCTCCTCCTCCCCGCGCGGTGCATTATGGGACATTTCCCATGATGCACCGCGCGGGGAGGAGGAGGGGGAGGAGAGGGAGGAGTCTCCCCGCGCAGTGCATCTTGGGAAATGTCCCATAATGCACCGCGCGTTTACGCTGACGCCGACGGCGACGGAAGCCGGAAACGGGCGCCTAAGAGCTGCGCTCTAAAAAAAGCGCTGTTGAAAGAACAAAAAGTTGTTTTTTTGCGAAACCTTGTTGTTGTTTTTTGTAGTTTTCTTAGAAGGATAGCGTCAATTGGTGATTTTTGGTTTTCATCGATCCTGATAAAACCGGCTTAAAGGTTAATTGTCGGAGTTAGAAGTTATTTACCGAAAACACGAAACCCTCCCAATAACGTTGACGTTTGGGATAGTTGATATTTTATGATTAAAGATCAAAAACAGCGCAAAGACACGGACTAGAAGGTAGACGAACAACAGCGCTGACTTACAACTGAAGTTTACTTTGTGCTAACATCGAGTGTACATACTGCAACGCCAAACGAACACACCAATAGAAAAAAAAAACATAAAAAATGACGCCACGACGCATTGCTTCAGTGCATTTAAAAAGCAACATCCTTTATCTGACACAGATAGTGATGATGCCCTGACACAGTTTGGCCCTAATCTCCCAATCTCCCGTGCTTCTATAATTTCTCGAGTGAGTTTATTGTTATTTCTAATCACTACACCACACTTGTCAAAGTTGGGCGTTCACTAAGAGTCACGGCCTATGCAAGCCCAGATGTAATGACATAACCTTAAGCAGGTTGTACCTATGTTCTCTTAACCGACCATTCAGGTATCGCCATTCAGGTATCGCCCCGCTTGCCAGACGTACATCCGACCGCAAGACAGCGCAGTGCAGTACACAAGTCCATGTACACGGGGCGCAAATCGGGCATGGTGTTTCTTTTTGCATCCCTGTTTTTTCTTTAACATTGGAGTCGACCTTCCTACACATCCAAGACAGTTTTTCAGGAGCTGAAAAAATCACGTCAACACCAGCCCAACGGCCAACTTTCTTTAGATCGTGTGAAATCTTATGAAGGTAAAGTAAAACTGCGACTTATTTTTATTAACCCTATTAGCCTGCACAGTACTTTCAAGGCGTCTTTTCTTAGCAAGCTATCAGCGACTGTCGTCAACAAGTAAGAAGGATACCTCTGCTGCCCCGAGCCTTGAAGCTTGTCTGTCGAATCATTTTTTTAACTATGTGAGAGTAGGACTTGAACAGGGCATTCCTAAAACAGACGGTTAATCATACCTCTTTTCACGAGCTTTGAATGCGCTGAGGAAAAAGGCAGAATGGGCTTTTAGCCCTCACACAACCAACACAGATGTGTATGACCAAAGTCGAAGTCTCACATCCCAAAACCTATTGGCTCCATTCACATGTACTTTCATGCGTCAACAACAGCGGTTCCAGACACTCTTGAAAAGAAGAAAGTACACGCATCAGGCCTAAAAACTTTTTTTGTCAATATCTAAGATCACTCAAAAATCATCTGCGAACCTAAAACAATTTTTTTTTTTTTCAATTCTGAACCCTTCTAATTTTCTTGACAAGATTCTATCGTAAAACGCGAGCTAGATGTCGCTAAGTGTAGGAGCAATGCATAACCCTAATGCCGTTCCCGTATGCTAGCTTCCTGCATCCGCCGTCCTGCCTCCAGACGTCCGGACCTGGTGTGGAGGCTGGGATCCCTTCGCCAAGCGATAGAACTAGTGTTTGCAGGATCATACGTGCAGAATGTTAGCGACAGATACGGCTTTACATTGACTGACTGTATCTTCACCTTCATGATGGAGCTGATCCGTCTGACCGTGGGGTTAGGTGGCCTCCCCTATTATCAACCGAACTGTTGAATTCGTGGGGCAGCAAACTTTGAGGCACCCCCGAACTAGCATACCGAAGACGACGCCAGCTATGGGAAACCTGATTCGCAAGTTGGGGGACGTTAAACTCCCAGTAAAAGTGGAACCAGTCCCCGAGCCACAGCCCCAAGTTTGCCGTTGAGCCAAGAAAATCGCCTCCCGAGTCGTTAGTCCCGCAACAATATTCTCGAACCAATTTTTGGCGGTCTACCCTACGTGACATCAAATGAGGAGACTGAAGAAATATTTTCCCGTTTATGCCCGTTTCGTTATTGTAAACATATTGAAAGAGCTTTAGACGCAAACCACACTTGAGAAGTTTCCATGTGCCTGCAGTGGTCTCAAGCTCATTCAAGTGTGGGGGCTAGGTAGCCCACCCCCGAAAGGACGAGGGCCAAGGATGGGGGAGGGGGGGGGGTACAATATTTTGCTATTTTGGGACAAAGGTATAAAGTTATAAACAAACAAACAGCAGTGGTGTTTCACGTTGCAAAGCAGCTGACCGTCCCAGCGACATCCCAAAGATTTTCTAGACAAGGAACCTTGTGCTCTCTGCTTTTTGCAAGCTCACAGCTTTGCTACCTTTAGCACTCATTTGCATGTACGACTACTTTGCCCCCCCCCCATGATGTTATAAGATTTAAAACACCGCCACACCACAGACCTGGCAGTTTTTAATAGAACGAGAGCAACACACCGTTGTTGCCTTGTCAAACAATTCCCTATAGACTCAACAGGTATACAAAAATTACTCCATACGGCAGTTTCTACTTTACTAGCGATTTTTATACCAACATTATACGGATCTTTTTTTAATTATAACGCTTTTGTATGGTAGCTAGAAGCCTGAGCTCCTAGCTTTATTTTCGGCAGTTTTTTTTTATTAAGATTTTGTGCAGCCGGGGTGCCTCCTTGTGCAAAGGACTCGCGCTTGTAGCCTAGTAGTGGTATTGCCATTCCGGTTCATTTGGAGAAGAAAATAATAAGCCAATATTTATACAAAGCAGCACTCCATCCAAAAGATAAACAGAATAGTGCAAAATGCATGAACAGGTTACAGAAGTAGAGTGTCTTTTTGAGCGGAAATAAATTGACGATATAAATTTATTATTCATGGCGCATGTGGCACTGGAGGCATATCAACGGGAGCTCGCAGCCGCGGGATGCTTGCGGGCCGCCTCCCAAAGTGTCGCGGGCCGCATGCGGCCCACGGGCCGCGTGTTTGAGACCCCAGGCCCTAGTGACAAATCTTGCGGCCCTGTTTTGTACTCTTTCGAGGTTACCAGAAAGATACTGTTGTTGGGGGATCCCTAATGTACACGCATATTCAAGAATTGGCCTTATATTTAGACCCTAAAAAATCTAACGGCCCAGTTGCTCTGGCGTTTGTTTACATGGTGTGAAAGGCGCATTCCTTGTGTTGCCCAGCAGCGTACCAGGAAAGAGATGTAAGAGGAAGACGCTCGTGACTGTTCCGCTCCGGTTGCGGGTCGGCTCGGCGCTTCCAGAAGCCCACGAGCATCTCGCTCTGCGCCTTTCCGGAAAGGCTGCCACGCCCCTTCCGGCTCTATGCCCAGGTCGGGCAGCACTACGCGGGCTGGTGTCAAGCGACAAAGACCAATACCAAGTTTGTTTGTTTTGTTCTCAGGAGAGGTATGTTTGTTGGATTTCCTCAGACTGCTTCTTGTACAACGGTAGTGAAAAAAAAAAAAAAACGAAAACAAAACAGGCTATGGCGTAGAGTACGTGTCGAGGCGAAAACCTCGCGCGCTTGTTTACCCGGCAAATGAACCCAAGTGCTATAAACCCTTTCACAAATTCAGTGCCATCTAGTGACTCAAATATCAGTCTAAATTTTAGTATGCTAATGGCGGTTAGAATGTGGTACATATTCGTCAACGGCAGACGTGCGAAAGTTGCGGTTTTCTTCGCTGCACAGTTATTTTTCTATTTGTTTCAGTTGCGACGGTGTGTACCACTCTGTACAAGGCGCTCGGTGGAGTCAAATTCTTGATAAAATTCACCATATTCTATTGCCATGAGATGTCTGGGGCGTGCCGAAGCCAAGCATTCCAAGGTTTTACATGACACCCTCAAAGGCGTAGCGCGTAGAAGCTTATAAGTCTCGTCACGGTAACATAGGAGAATAATGCAGCGAACTAACGTCTGGAATTTTCAGGCTCCGCTTCGGTATTCTTTCTCCACCAGTCATCAAAAGAACGCCATTAGCATGTACAGATAATATGAACTTAACTGATGATAGTTATTGAAGTTGCCAGACAAAATTTCGAAAAGGGTCTATTGTCCTCCCTCCGACCTCAAGCACCGGTCTCAGATGGTTCGTGCGTGTGCGCTGGCACAACGAGGTGCTGACCAGCGTTGGTGTCGACTACAGCGGCGGCGGACGCAGCAAAGAGGCGCGGTGGTAATTTTGAGGATGAGGAGTACAGGGCTAAATTTCGGGAGACAGACAAATCATGTGCCGCCTGCAATTAGAGCACTTGGTTTTGAAGTGCACGGGGCTTCGCCCTATTCTCCCTGTAGGGGTAACGGATTTGGCCGGGGCCCTGGGTTTCACAGGCGACGATGGAAGGACGGAGGAGAAAAGGATTACAGTGACAAAGAGACGATTAGAAGATTGGTGGAAATTATCTAGGGAAAATTGAATGATGAACCTCTAACTAGCACAGCTGGGGACAGGCGGGAAAGAGGAAAATCGGGACTCCCTCCCGCGTGGCTTCGGCCCAAAGTCTCAACCCTGTCTCCCAGTGGGTCCGGTGCTGGGGTAACGCCGACAAGGTTTGACCAGAGGAAAATTGGCGACTCCCTCGCCGAAGTAAAAAGACAAGAAAGTGATGTTTTTTTTTGTTGTTGTTGTTGTTGTTTTTTGCCCGGTTTTTTGAAGGTCATTGTCGTGATATTCCACACTGCCTGGTGATGGGGGGGGGGGGGGGATTGACTTAGAAGGGCGGGAGGAATCATATGGGAAGAAGAAACGCTAGCGTGTCAGAAACTGTGGGTTCGGAAAGTGTCTCGGGCAAGGGCAATCACCGACGCCAGTTGTCCAACAAAACTATTGATGCAGACGCCGGTGCCATTATATCTCTCTCTTGTTCGGTTTTCCGTTTTCACCTGACCCATTCAAGAACTCTGACTGCTTCAGAGTCTCCTGGTATAAAAGGGCAAATTAGAAAGGCAACGCAGATACACATCAAACTTTTGATGTGAGCAACGCTTCTCTTCCTAAAGCGAGCGAGTTTTTACCGGCAGTCTGGGGTGTCGAAGGGCTGTCCACGCACCACTCCCTGCTACTATGGCCAGGAAAAATTTGGCGTCCACTAGGAGCGTATGCTAAGCTTCCTCTCGGAGGTACGCTTTGCGTGCGCGCCTATGGAGTGCCGACAAAAATCGGAGCGAGCCGTGTTCCGCGGAAACAGCCCCGTGGCCGGCACGCTAACCAAGCCCCGTCGTTTGCGCTTTCTTTTCACACCCGAAGGGCATATGTCTTCGAGCGTGAGCCGCAGAGAATGCAGACGACCTTAAGACGCATGCAATGGAAGCATTACAAAAAAAAAAAAAGAAAACACTAGAGGTTGTTTTCCCCCACCCCCTTTTTTAACGCAAAAATAAATTACGCATTGCGGAACACTCATTCTTCGCCCAACTGTAGCGCTAGCGGTCCAAACAAGATGCCAAAGTTTCAAAACTACCTGTTTTCGTAATAAAAAAAGTTATAAACGATATTCTGAAATTTTCAATAGACAAATGGCGACCAAAAATACATGGCGCTGAATGGCACCAGTTACCGAAAACGTGAAAAAACGGGCCCTATTTTCCCATTGAAATTTTCAGAAAATCAAAAGAGGTGTCTTGCGAGGTTGTCTCATTTCCAAAAAGTTTTTCACAGCTCATCTGCATTTTGTCAATATTAAGTTCTAGCACCTGCACGCATTTTCCCCCGTCGTGACCACCCTAACAAAGTTTGTATTCCTTCGGCGATGACTAACTTGTTAAAGTTTTCCCGCCTTGTTTTGGCCACGACTGACTGGAATTAGTTGGCAAGTGAAATAGCTCTGACCAGAAATCATTACCGATCTCTATGACAAATGCGGGATCGCGCTTCCCCGCGCCGCGAATGCGGCCACCGGACGGCCATCTTGCCACATGAAAAATCGACCTTTTAGAGCGCAGCGAGATTGGGCGGCAGCGTGCTGAAGACACGTTTTCTGCTCGTTCGTCGTCATTCGCCGAGAAGTTTTTTTTTTTTTTTTTTAATTTGGTGAAAACGGTGACAACTGCTTTTAAAAACATGCTTTTTTTTTTTTACGAAAGCGCTGCGCCACAGGAAAAACGCACAACTCGTTAAACGCAAGTCTTGCCGGTCTCGCGGCAAACCTTCCTTGGCACGCCGAAGTGCTGTGTCTCTGTGACTTCGCACGCTTGCCTTGCAGGTCCAAGTATCTTCTATACTCTGTTTCACCTTGTGATGTACCGCAGGAAAGGCTACAAGCGCGGGCTCCTTGCTCTGGGGCACATCTCGGCTTCACAAGCTCTCGTGACTTAAGAGCGGCTGCCAACGCTATGAGCTCGCGCTTCTAGCCTTCGCTGCGGTACAACATAAGGTGAAACGAAGTATAGTAGTTGGTATCTTCTTGGGCCTGCCTTGCACGCCCAAGAAGATGCCAACAAAAAAGTGCTCCAAAACCACTCCAAATCCAACAGACTAGTTCTTTAAAAAGCGGGGCATTATTTTGCCCGATTTTGTCGAAGCAGCTTGCTCATGTTTCGACGGCATTCGCGGGCCGGAGGAGGTGCCTGCATTCCCACCTCGATTGGCGATGAGGTGCTTCAGTGCATAGCCTCCTCTATACTCGCAAAGCCTGGCAGTTCGATGACGGAGCCATAGAGTGCCCGGTCGCAGATTTGGAGCGCGAGGATCTGGTAGCACAGAGCATTTCTCGGGGAGTCTGGTATTCAGCGCATAGCTTTTGGAGTGTCGAGGGCCCGAAACATGGTTTTCAAACCCGACGAGAAAAGAAGCGGTAGCCCGAGGAACGCGAGAAGCACGAGCGGACATTCCATCGCTCGGAACAAGTGTGTTTCGGCGTCTCGCCGTAGCGGGGCGCGCGTTACATGACTCTTGTCTGCCGCTCTACCTTTTCCCTTTCAGCGGTCGCGTCACGTGACGACCTGTCAGGCTTTTTCAGTATTAGCGGCGAGATGTTTTGGTGGCGCCCTCCTGTGGTTCCCCCTGTGACGTCATTACCTCGCAAACAACAAGTTCGATGGTATTTGTTATTAGCATGGTGGAAGCTTGAAATCATTGCGCTCTCAAAGGAACACTGCCAACACCGTCAAAATTAAAGTTCTTTCATTCCTCTTATTTCCGTCGATGATAAATCCCCTTTCCGACGTCATAGTCAGCGTTCGGCCAATCGTGGAAGGCCGACCACAGCGACACTTTCGGTCGCGCACGGGGCTAATAGAGGAGGCTATGTTCAGTGGCTCCCATCTGTGACGTCACGAACAGGATTCTCGATTGCCAGTGACAGTGTTGATGGTGTGTGTAAAAAGCACGTTGAAAGCTCGAAAGCCTGTAGTCCTTAAAGCGTCCAGCTCGGAGCACGTGGACCAAAAACTCGCGCTGCAGAACCCAGGAATCCTGGGTTCAATCCCCGACCCTGCTCGTTTCGATCTGGATGAGCATCGTACCGGCGCGCGGTCGTGTATCACCACTGCGTGATGCATGTTAAAGACCCCAGGCTAGCGGTTGCACTGCACTGGCTAAATTTCTCATCTATAGCTGGGAGACAAGTCGCTCGTTGAAGGCAGACTAACATCAAGGCTCTATAAACATACCCACAACCAATTTGTTTTTCCCTTAAAGGGGCACTAAAGTCGTTTCTGAGATCGTCCTTTTGTGGTGACAACTCAATCTAGACGCTCTAAGCATCCGAACAAACCCAAAATCACAATCGTGTGTAGCTTATTTCCTCGTTAAAAGCGTATTCAAAGATCGCGACACGCCCTTTTAGGAAGAATTTTCTTCTTCCGAGTAAAGTGGTCGACGAAGGGCGCTTGTCGGAGAGTTGCAAGCGATGGCTTCGCCCGCAGTAAAAAAGAGGAGTCTCATCTGAATGTGTACCTATCAGACTCTCTTCGAAACGAGTTATAATAAAATTATTCGGAATCTGCGCGTATTGTAGAACATCTATTGGCCCACACAGTGTAGCCCGTGAGTAAAAGAGTTCCCATGTTTTTCTCTTGCCCTGAGATGAATAGGCGGTTTTGTAATATAGGACTTGGTACATGTGAGAACTAACACATTTTAAACAATATAAGATCAAAAACGACCTTTTCCCAAAAATGACTTGAGTGCTTCTTTAAAGGGATGGTGAACCGAACATTTCAGTGTCTATAATAAGCGGCACACTATCTTTCCATGGGTCAGCGGCCGCCGGTGTGCGCGAGCACACGCAACGAAATTGACGTGATCATATCCCCCATTCGAGCTAATTAAGCGTGAATGGGGGATATGATGACGTCAATTTCGTTGCGTGTGCTCGCGCACACCAGGGACTGCTGACTCATCAAAAAAGATAGTGCGCCGCTTATTATAGACACTGAAATGCTCGGTTCACCATCCCTTTAAAGCGTCAAAGACGTTCTTCTAATGAAAGTAGTCATAGCGGCCAACGTGAAGGCCACAGCGACACTTTTGTTCGCGCCGGTCGCCAGTAGTGGGTGAACCCAGTGGATGGTCGGCCTCTCAGCACGTGCTCAGGGAGCCTTCCTCCGCTGGGCTTTTGCCGCGCCTGTCTGTTGCAGTGAAGGCAGAAAGCTGGCTCTTCAGGCTGGGACGGTGGCGCCCCCGCGGCGGAAGCGGCGCCCGACGGAAGCGCCCGGGAGGGGGCACCTCTCCGAACCGGTTGGAGGTTGTCGGGGGCAGGGCCGGGAAGCCGTGACCCAGAGACCGTGACACTCTGCGGGGCGCCGCCTCTTCTGCCGCCGCACCGTCGTTAGCCGGCATGGGCCACGTCCCGACACGGTGAGTCCTCGCTCCTGCACGCCGAGCACGCGCTCTCTAGGGCTCCGAGCGTCGGACATCCTCGCTGCCAAACCATTCGAAAGGCACCGAAAAAACGCGGTGTTTGGCAAAAATCGACATCGATCGCACGTGGGTTCTCAGCTCAAGGTTTGAGACGGAAGAGATGCGTGGCGGTTGTGGCTCTCTCGAAAACATTGGCTCGCCTGGACGGGGACTTGTTTGGAAAAAGGTCACGCATGCTTAAACGGCTAGACGTCGACGTGTCTCTGGGCGATACAACGCTGCAGAGGGGCCGTTTGACCAGCGCAGCACGTTCCACACCGGTGCACAAAGAGCTTCTTTCCTTCGTCTTCTCCGTCATCTAAAAAATTGGGTTGTGTGTCTGTTTATACAGCCTAGAACTTGGTCTACCTCAACGGGCGACGAGTCTCCCAGCAGTAGATGAGCAATTTAGCCAGTGCAGTACAACCGCTAGCCTGGGGTCTTTAACGTGCATCACGCAGTAGTGATACACGACCGCACGCCGGTACGATGCTCATCCGGATCGAGACGGGCAGGGGTGGGGATCGAACCCAGGATCCTGGGGTCTCCGTCATTTAAAGAGCTTGGAAACTGTGTCTCCAAGTTTGTATTAGGGGCGAAGCTCCTTAGGGTCTAGCCTTGTCCATCCGTCCGGCGTCCGTGCTCACATCGATTGCAATCCCATCTGTCTTCTTAAAAAAAAAAAAAAAAAAATGTTGGCGCAGTCGACAGGATTTGAACCTGTGCGGGGAGACTCCAATGGATTACTAGTCCATCGGCTTAACCACTCGGGCACGACTGCGGGACGAGTAGGGGGCTTTGAGATGTGGTAGTAACGCAAGAGCTGGGGTTACTATTTTAGGGGCGAAGCTACTTAAGGTCTAGCCTTGTCCATCCGTCCGGCGTCCGTGCTCACATCGATTGCCATCCCATCTGTCTGTCATGGATGAAACGTTGCATGTAGCCGCTCAACGTCTATACAGGAGAGGGTGCTGCGGTCAAATGCGTATATAATCGCGTTAAACTTTGCATGTATTGGCTCAACGTTTATAGACGAGAGGGCGCTGCGGTCAAATGCTCAAATGCGTATATAACCACGTTCCATACCACACATTCTCTTTCTGACATGGACCGTTGACTTAAGCGGTGGAGATGCGTTCCCACGGCTTCTAGCGGATCCAAGCTGATCCGCTAGAAGAACCACTGGCTCTGCATTTCACCGACCATAAAGCAGTAATAATGAAGTCGAAACGCAACCCGGAACTCAGCACTACCTATGAGCATAAACCCTTCACCAAACATCTTCACCACGTGGAGATGTTTTTCGTGAACCGCGTTCGGGGCGTTCGAGTGGAAAGGAGGCCCTGCTCGAAGCCACGCGCTGGTCCCAGAGATCGCTCGCAATTGCACGCGCTGCCCACACGAGCTACACGCGCTCGGCGGCCGAAAGATTCTTCTATGACGTAAGGACTGACTTTTGTGTTTTGGAGGAGGTGTCCGGTGTTGGTGGTGAGGTGGTGGCCCGAGATGTGATGTCGGGTACCGGCGGAGGGCTGCATGAATGGCCTTGAATGCCGGTGGTGGCGATGTCTTGCCTTGTCATTGTCGGGAAAGGAGTGGCAGCCGCTGCTGCAGCCGTCGCTTGACGCCGGGGAGTTGACCCGGTAACGGCGGGGCCCGCGTCCTCGCGGGCCCCGCGGAGGGCGAGGAAGGACACCGGTGACTGTCGACTTGTTTATTTCAAATCCCAGGTCAACTGTTCTAAAGCGATATTAGCACGAGCTGAGCAGGCGCCACTCCGAGTGGGGCACGCGCTGCTCTCGTTCAAACGTGCCCGTACGACCGCTAAACTTGGCTAAACTCAGAATACTACACTGGTCGGAGGTTTTTTTGTGTTTTCTCGCGTTTAGATAGATCTTCGGGAAAAAAACTAACGTGATCTTAGATTCAGGGGATACAAATACTCTAGAATTTACTTCTAACTCGTTTTTTATTCTGTGTGTGTTTTTTTTAAGACCCTCTTCAGCTTCCCTTTATCGTGCACCACGCAGTAGGGATCCACGACCGGCTGCCAGTACGATGCTCATCTAGATCGAAACGGTCAGTCAGGGGTGGGGATGGAGCCCCCGGAGCTCTGCAGCGCGAGCTTTTGCTGCTCCGAAATGCGGATGTAGACTCCATGGAACAAATATGCTGTGATTAAGCGCCGTGTTCAGCGTTCGGCCTGCGAGCGGCGTCAGAACAGTGGCTGTTGGTACCGCACGTGAAGCGAACGTTCCGTCGGATCTAAACACGAACCAAAGAATCTAAACACCAACCGAAGATCCCGCAAAAATTGAAACCCGAGAAAAAAGTTTCACGCTTAAAAAAAAAAAAAAAAAGAACTAACAACAAGTAGGGGTTGGGGTACGGAAATCGCGTATATCGTTTGGACGAGATCATATTTGCAATTTACTTGCAATCGATACGCTTTTTTTTTTTTTTCATGGCGTAAAACGATTTTTGCATGTTCCGATTATCGGTTCCGTTATTCGGACATGTGTTCCAGCGTGCGGACCGCGAACTTGTTTTCTGTCTCAAATCTCAAGTACGCCGGATGTTTAGTTGCGTAAAATAATCTTATAACTTCTTGCAGTGACGACCGCTACGATCGACACTGCAAGAAATGTACGAGCAAAAATGTATCTATCACGTGGACACAACGGCACAGCTTTGTAACCGTAACTCGGCGCCAAAATGAGAGACCGGTCAGTAGGTGCGGGAACAGTGGTGGCCAGACAACCGCGTCTCAGTGTGGTGGCCGATCCCTGGACGGTTGTGCCGTCCACTCGAAATTCTGTTCGGCATCCCGCCATCGCGTGCGGTCCGCCAACCATGACGCGTCCGGCCCCGGCGCCCTGTGCAAGCGTCCGAGAAAACGTGTCCCGAAATAGCGCGGAAAGCGGAGACCGACACGCTCGGCGGACGCCGCTTTCGGGGACGATGGACCGAGCCTCTGACCGCGTCGGCTGGCCGGTCGCTTCGGACACTCTTCCAAAAGCCAGGAAACGGGGATCGCGGACCTGACAGGGGTGCACCGAACAAAGAGGTGGGAGTCACGACGCGCTATTACGTGGGCTGGGTCACGTGGAGGGACATTCTACTCGTTGACGTTGCCACGGTGGTCAGTGGCGTGGTTTATGGGTTTAAAGCCGGTTTCTCCTCTCTGAGATCCTTCTCTTCCTCTCGCCTTCCGGCACACGATGCTATTTTCGAGCGTGGACGTGCAACACCTCCCTGAGAACGACGCCGAAGAGCCGTCGTCGGGGTCAGGAAATTTGCGTCGTCGTCTTCATCGTCGTCGTCGACTAAACTCGGGGTCGGGGTCAGGCTTGCGGGGGTCTGATGAGAGATGACGTCGTGGACGAGCCTATTTTGCTGACCTAATATTTGCTATGTCACTAGAAACTAAAAGAAAACGTTGACTTTGGGGGGGGAGGGGGGGGCACGAGCGGAGACTTGAATCATTGGCGAGTCCCCTCCTACTTTTTAATGCCCCATCGGACAAACTCTCGCAGCCCCGCGCTGCTGCTCCTGTGCCTGGTGCTCGGCTGCCGGCCGCACCCACTGCCCCTGTTGCACCGCCTGGTGCAGAACCTCTTCGAGCCGGAGAGACTCAACTACTGGTTCACCCTCTGGGAGAAGGTCATCCACCTCGGACGCTTCCACGTCCACAACGTGCCCAGGTACGCCAAGCCCCGGACTCGCCCGGCCCCACGTGGCCGCTGAACGGAGCTTCGTCAACCGCGCCTTCCTGGCCGGCAGACATAAACAAAACGTCCTTGAACCGCGTCGGCGCTGCCACATTGCGTATACGAGGGCGTGTTCCGCACCTAGCCTGCGCAGAGCTCCGAACTGCGTCTTGGATGGTCGACGACGCGCAGGTGCAGCGTGGATCACGCAAAGCTAACGCGCAGCGCTCGCGTTTGCTCCTACACGCAAAGCTCTCGAATATCGGACTGACCGAGTGTCCTCCAACGGGGAAGCGGAGCTCTGTGCAGCACGAATCGGATGGAGAGAAAAGGGGGACGCGGCTCCCCTCCGTGCATCAACTCAGCGAGCGAGCCCCAGCTAGACAGTCAGAGCGTCGACGGCAGCTGAGATCTTCCTGCGGATGGTTGCCTTCCCGTCGTTCTAACTGGCTCGTGGAAGCTTGAACGAGACACGGCGAAAAAACCGACGCGTTGCTTGTACCACGGGTTGGAATGTCTCACAGTGCCGAACCACCGGACGAGACATAATTCGGCGTTGTTGGATTCGTAGGACGCGTCGGCCGTTTCGTCGTGCATCTGTCTCACACGAAAGAGAAAACCTCTGACACGAGTCGTATTATATGCTCCGGAAAAATGGACCGAACTCGACTAGGTGCTTGTCTATCACGACGCCGCCCGCGTTCACGTGTCGCCGTGACACGCAGATGAGCGATGCGACGTGTTCGTCGCATTTCCGAGAGTCCGCGTGTCTGACGGGTTGTATACGACACGTCCGAGCGATGCTCGAATAATCACCGCCGGGATTCTGCGTGCGCGAAGCCGTCGATATAGGTCACATGGTCGAGCCCAGGAAATCTCGCGGTCCATGCATGGATCGATCTGACAACGCTCACTTTTGTCGGATTGAATGAAGCCATCTTTCCGACGCGTCGTACTATACGTACACGACGAAACGTCCGGCAGTTTCGTCGCTCAAACAGACAACAACAAGAAGCGAAACCATAGCGAGCGTGCATGCAGGAGCGCTGATTCAATTTCGACAGCCAGGAGCAGGGCAAAAATGGGACGGACAACGCTCCAGAAGCTGTGTGTCGTCCGTTTTTTCCCCCGCTTTGGGATGTGAGAGAGTGACTTTTTTCTCCAATTTCGTCAACTGTGCCGTTGCCCATTTTTTGACGAGTCATGCATGGACGTATCAGGAGCCCCTGAAAAGCGATCTCCCGTATCTGGAGCGTCGACGTGTTGACGCTGACCGAGGCTGGCGCTTTCCCCGCAAAAAAATGTGCTCCAGGCGTCTCTCCGCGATCTCTGTCCAGGCTCCTGCTGATGCCGTTCACGCACATGCAACACGTCCACGGCCGGATGCTGCAGCACCGGAGCGTGGCCCAGAGGCTGGCCACCGACCAGCAGGCGCGCGGCGTCGAGGCCAAGGCGGCAGCCGCCGACCGCCTCGAACCCGCCAAGCACTGACGTCGCTATTCACAATTGGGTGAGTTAGAGCCAAAATACGTCCCGAGGGAAGTTGTCCACAAAGCCTTACACTTCTAACACACTCTGCAGACGCTGGCTGAGGCGACGATCCTGCCAGATTGGCCATACAAAAATCTTTTGAACACATCTTTTAAACAAGTAAACATTCTTCGAACATTCTCGTATCTGCAAATAATTCTCTCGTCTGAAGCGAGCGTTTTTTTTTTTTTTTTTTTTGTAGTGTGAGCGCTTAAAACCGCTTCTCTGGAAATTAAGTAGATATATGAAGTGTTTTGTTTTTCTTTTTACTTCGTTACATATGTGGGAGAAATTACCTGAGCAGAACCCTCCTGCCTGAAACTTGACTATACATCCCTTCCATGGTTGTACGGATTTACTGCGAATCACGACCCAATATTTGAGCGAGGCATCGGAACATTAATCGTTCCCCGGACATTTGTTTCGTAATGGCGGCACTGTCTCGAAGACAACTTCTAACAAGTGTACCTTCATTTACACGAAAATAAGAGGCGCTCACCCGGTCCTATAGCCTGAAACGTTCTTCGCAACAATCGCCTGGTTCGGGCGATTGTGCTTCTCGTTCGTGCGTGAGACATAAAACGACTACACCTAGGGACGCATATTCGCCGATTGCGACGCAGCTCGCCCGTGCAACGTACTCTTGCTTTTCAGGTGGGGCGCTGCTTTTACACGCATGGACAAGCGTCGGCGACATCGAGTGCCGACAACCGACCGAACATCGATGGAGTCTTCGTGGAGCGGAGAGCCTCGCTCCGTCCGTCAGCCGAGTGCTGCGGAGACGCGTTTTGGGGGGCGCGAGATTCAGGCTCGGACATTGTCCATCCAATTTAATGGCACTCGAGTACAAATCAACAGCTTTTACGGGTCAAACAATGTAAACATCGCCCAATTCAACTAGAGGTTCCGTATCCGAGTTCTTGCCGGCCAGCTCTCTGGAGACCGGCCACCAAACCCTCACAGAACAGAGAGCCACTCGACGTTTTGACAGCTGCGCTGTAGACGGCACGGCTGTGCCGACCTGTTTTTAGTATGTTTCTAGGTTTGTCCATAAAATAATTCATACCGAATGAATTCGAAAGAGTTGACGACATTGCCGCGAAAATGCCTGGCGAACTTGGGGAAACCGCCGCGAACGATGCTTCTGGCCAGTCTGCTCTATAAACTTGTTAACTAAATTTCTTCTTTGTATTACGTAAGTTAAGAAACGCGAGAGATATATGTTTGTACAGTTTTTTTGTATATTTTTCTTTGCGTGGTTATATGTGGCTGTTACCATCGTCGTGCGATAAAATCCGATCTGTTTTTTTTTTTTTTTTTACGTCTCATCTTCTGGCCTTTTGGTGCGAATCTCCAGCTATGACCATGTGGTCTGCGCCAGCTCATGTTCTCGAATCAGTGAGCATTAAAAGATTCCCGTCAGGTGGTGTGAGTCTTGGCTCTGTACACCTTGAACACTTTCTTCGTGTGTGCGAGCCCCCCGAAGACGCTGAAAACCGGGAAAAAACATGTTATTTTAATTTGGTTGTGGTCGGGAACTCTTCTTGGTAACTTTTTATGAATGCTCAGTTAAAGAGACACGGACCTACGTGGGTTTCCACAAATGGCACAGAGCCGGCCGGGGGTGTCCAGGGGTCTTGATGCCACTCACCGTTTACCAGGGGCCCTAATTTACACGGCGGGACCAAGGGACCGGGACGTTGACGTGTAGATTAGAGCCCCAAGATGCCGTCCTATTACCTCTTATATATTTTCCTTCCCCCTTCGCTTAACAAGCCGTCTATTAATTAAGAGAGCAGTTTGGTGAGTACACAAACCGTTGTTTTGTCCCTATAATAGGCAGGCTCGTGGTTGTCAGAAAGACAGTTGTCGGTGAGATGTGGATTTTGAGATTGTATGCCGGAAACGTTTTGTTTTTTTCCGCAAAGTTCCCCAACCTCGTACTTGGAAGGGCCCACGGTCCACAGAGAGTGCCATGCCTTCCCGCGCTGGAGCCTCGTTCCGCTCTTGCCCGCGAACGAGGAGGAGCCGAGCTGCAGGAGTGCCGCAGCGAGATGCCGTATTAGCCCCGTGCGCGACCGAAAGCGTCGCTGTGGTCGGCCTTCCACGATTGGCCGAACGCTGACTATGACTTCAGAAAAGGATTTATCATCGACGGAAATAAGAGGAATGAAAGAACTTTAATTTTGACGGTGTTGGCAGTGTTCCTTTGAGAGCGCAATGATTTCAAGCTTCCACCATTCTAATAACAAACACCATCGAACTTGTTGTTTGCAAGGTAATGACGTCACAAGGGGGAACCACAGGAGGGCGCCACCAAAACATCTCGCCGCTATCCGCTCTTTCGCGTGGGTCGTCCGGTTGTTGTAGAGTATCCGCGAAGCGTTCGCCGTCGTTCCGCCAGGAACGCAGAAGAAGCCCCGTAGCGGTGCACAGGGGTACACGATTGTTTGGCGGCGTCGCAAGCGCAGCGTAAAAAGACAAAAGTGTCCCATTTTATATTCCTAACGAGCGTGTTGGTAAGATGTACTAGATCACAGAAAGTATAAAACATAGAGAGGACGAAACACAGACGACTACATTCTTTCATTCTTTCTTCCTGTCCCATTTTAGCCTGTGATTAAAGAACACGAGCGATCGTCGGGTTTGCTTACTCGACCGCACGTCGAGAGGTCCGCCTGGACTCTGCTTGAAAACGCTGTGAAAGCTGCATCTCGAACGGTCATGACCATCGGTGGCAGCCCGTGTCGAGGGAGAGATCACTCGACCGAGGTTATGAGCGCGACGCGCCGCTCTGCCATCCGGTCATGCGGTCTGCCGCCACGAGAACAAAGCGGTGTGCATACGAGACAATAGCCCGGTTCTTGCCCCCCCCCCCCCCCCCCCCCCCCCCCCACGCACACACACACACACTTGGAACTCCACTGGTGTCACGGGATCAAGTTCGGATGGCTCGAGCGTGCTTTGTGTCTCATGTAGTGTTTTCCCACATTGTGAACGAGATGCCTTTCGAGGTCCGGACCGCCGGTAAACCCTTCGGATGTTTTCTATACGGAGTTTTGTCGCGGCCTATGTGGATTGTGCACCGTGGTTGTGCAGTCATCGTGGCAAAAGAGACCTCCCGCAGTGCGGAGGCGTTGCTATGCCAAGTGAAGGCGAGTGGACAATGGACGCTGTTCGGCAGCGGTGTATTTGCTTCTTTCTGTTCGCTTCATCACTTTGGCCGCACAACAAGTTGTTGACTTTCTAGTCAGCACACTGCTTTTGGGTGCGAGGGATTCTTTGAACAGTCTGCCGCTGGCATCTCGGCTAGGCAGCAGCAGGTCAGTTACGGCGGCGCAAATTTGGCGGGAAAAGCGTCTTGTACCCTGTGCTTACTGCTGGAAGATAAGCTGCAGGTGCCTCGGTGTGAATCTGAGGCGCGCAGTGATATTGGCAATACCAGAATTGTCGTCTTCGGAAATATCTGGACGACGCAGTTTCGGGTGGCTGTGGCCTCCGTTTCTCGGGATAAATGTACCTTTCTTCTACTCCCTCTTTAACCATCCTCTGGACAAAGTGTTTTGAGCGCCGCCGCATAAACTGCCTCGGCGAATGAATCTTTCAAATAACAGGAGACGTGTTATATAGTTTGAAATAGCCTGTTGCTTGGCACATGTTGTGCTAAGCTAGATGATCATCCTCTAACCTGGAAGGAGGAACAACTGACGGACCTCCCCACCGATCTTGTCAGTGGGCGTTTCCAACAAAACACAAAAGCGGGAACAGCTTCCTATTATTTTGATTAATTTTAGAAAACTCTCCAGGCGCGAGATATTCACTTTTTATTGATATTCAGTTTCGACACGCAATCTGTTCAGAAAAAAGAAAAAAGAAAAGCCGTTTGCTTTATCTAATTATTTAATGAGTGCACAGATGACGTCACGCTAAATATGTTTCTCTTGGATTGACGGGCCTTCAGCTTTATTAAAACGTCAGATGAGGTTAGAAAGCATATTTTAATTGCTTCCCTCTCTAGTGGCCCTGAGGATATACGAAATAAATAAAGGTTGTCTGGGATACGCTTGACGACAACTTGAATCGTCAGTGGCTATACGTTTACATGGATGCGACCGCAGCGCATTGAATTGAGTTAGCGCATTGAATTCACTTTACCCACTGCGTTTACATGGATTCGAATCGACCGGTGGCGACACCTCACGTCGAATGATTACGGCGCACCCCACGTGACCTGCCGGGGGGTGGGGATTAGTGGAGCTCATCGGTGACTACGCGGTCTAAACGGTGGCACAAAACGAAGAGGGGGAGGGGAGCAAAGTTTGAAGGGCATCTTACCCTTTCTCCCCTTTTTCGTTCTCCCCCTTCCCCCGTCCTTCAGGCACCCGATTCGATTCTCTAGGCTAGGGTTTACATGGAGGTTTCTATTCGGCTTGAAAATCTCAAACCAACCTCTTCCAACGGGTCGGATCGGACTCGATTCGATGCGCTTGGCTAGCGAATCGAGGCGTTTACGTGAGACGATTCGACACGCTAACCCGATTCGATGCGCTACTGCCGTATCCATGTAAACGCAGCCAGTGAGAACTAGCAAATTGTCTTCTCTAGGTGTCTTCTTTAACACCCTTTGCCCAAAAGCCGTCCTATCGGTGGAAGGTCTCCCGGCTCTGCTCCTCGGCCGGAGTAAGCGAAGCAGCAAGGATCACCAAAAATTGCATTGAGTACCGAAGGAGGCCGTGAGCTCCCCATGCCCGAACAAGGGCGGCAGCCTGCTGCGCGTGCCCTGTGCTCGGCCAACAGTCTCGCATCATACGTATATGGAGAGGACTACGTTTCGTCAAAACACGTTTCATGGAAGCACGTCTCATGGACAACTTTTCATAAACACACGTTTCGTCGACACTGCAATGTTTCGTGTAAGCTCGTTTCGCGGACACATGCTTCTGTAACGTTTCGCTGACAACGTATTTTTGTTATTAAATGGATCGGGTTACTGGATTCATTTCGTTCGCTGGAAGCATACGGTAACTAAAGCGGACTCGCCCAAACCGCTCTGATACGACAAAAAAAAAAAAAAAATTCGCGAGCCCCCATCTTAAAGTTGCAAACAGTCCGCGCTACGCGCGGTCACCCCTCGCTTCGCTCGGGGAAACTTTAATAAAATCTCAGGCCCGAGATTTCAGACGGCGTCATCAGAACCGCCAAGGGTTCGGCAAGCTAGGCTACCATTCGAATGCCAGGGACCAGGCGATGTGCGCGGAAAGACGCCCTCAAAGAAACGTCGTAACGTGTGTCGTTGAAACGAACGCGGGAACCTTTCGATGAATCGTCGCAGTGTCGACGAAGCGATCTGTCAATAAGACGTCGTTCGACAAACTGTTCGCCATCTCTTTCAGCGTGGTCGATCGCTGGCCGCAAACACGGCAAAGTCGGAGTCGTTCAGCGAGAATCAGGGTGGAAGGCGCCTTGCTCCTGCCATCGTTATCACTCGTCAGTTTTGGAGGAATGATCACTATCGTTTGGAACGGTCATGACTGGAGATACAAGCCGGTCCGGTGTTTCTTTCAGAGCAGCCAGTCTCGTGGTGTCCCGCCCGAGCCGACACGATCAGGTGCACTCGCACGACCTTGTCGATGATGCACTCGGAGACAACTTTTTGCGGCAATCAAGTCAAAGCCACGAGTCCACGATGGAAATATCGAGACAGCGAAGACGCTTTGGTCGTGGCTGCGAGGACAAGCGGTGGCGGGGCACACGCCCTCGAAGCAGACGGGTGCGCCTATCTACGTCGCCGGGTTCCCCAAAGAGCGGTGGGGCTTGCCCCGAACTCGCGGCCCGCACGGGCGAGGGCGTCCGCCACGGCGTCATCCCGGCGCCGCCGGCCGTTGGTGACGGCCGCCCCGTTGATGGCGACCGGCGCAAGCCCGGACGCTAGGATGGACGTGAAGGGCGCCATGAAGGTGGCCAGTCCAAGCAGCGACGCCAGCCCCAGCCCGAGCATGAAGAGCAGCACGTCCTCGGCGTCGAAGAAGGAACGCAGCGAAGAGCCCTGCCGCCTTCCGGTCCAGGGCGCCGACTCGACGGCCGACGCCGAGGCCCCGGGCGCCGCGGAGCCCGGCGTGCAGAGCAGGAGCAGGGCCAGCCAGGCCGCCAGGCGGGGCCGCCAGCGCGGTCGAGTGCCGGGTGCCGCGGTCGTCCTGCGCCCCTGTGGACGTCAGAGGAGACAGCGGATGACACAGCGCGCTCACTCGGAACAAACTCATTAAGATAATCCGAAAACTTGGTGTGGCTGTCCGAAAACGGACATTCCTTAATTTAGCGCAGTCGAACCACTATCACCAAGGACCAAATGCCGCGACTTTCCTGAGGCAAATCAACATCACCGAGTGGATCTCCAATCGAGATCAGCTCCCACTGAGTGTTCAGCTTGCTTAATGGCAGCAGATTGCGAATGCCACCAACTCGCACTTTCGAGAAAACCGAGCAGTGTGTTGTTGAGCAGCTGTGCATGGGCGCAAGTATTGTGACTGAAACAGCGCAAATAAGGTGAGGAAGGAAGCGCAAGTATTACTGACCCTTTGTTTCTTGCATTTCGTTCGCTTCCTCACGGTGATCGGGCAACGTGGGACACCTAAGTGTTCTGATCCCCAACGCGGGCGCGTTATGACCATCCCCAACTTTCTTGGGCATGAACGCCTTGCGCCCTCTCTCGGCACTTCTCGGCTAAATGCACTAAAATTAATATTTCAACTGAACAACAGCAACCATCACAATGTTCCCCGGGAATATTTTATATGACAGTCATAAAATATCAATAAGCCGTATAAACGTTTGGATGCGTAGATGCTTTTATTCCACGGCCCTACAAAGTTTCTTAGCATTGAATTCTATAAGCCACATTTACAAAATTAGCAATTTTTTTTCTTGACAAAATATTGTAATGTTTCCGTGGACTATAATTTCCCGTGTGTTATCTAGCGCAAATCAATTATAATTTTATTTCCTTAAAAAATTATTCCACGGATGTTTCTTGTGTTGACGTGAGTAAGAATCGCCGTAAAGTCATCACAACTGCATTCTCGAATGCATTGCGACAAAACGACTTTGATTTTGTGAACAAAATGTTTTGTAGGTTGTAGGAATTAATATTTTATTTCATCATAACTTTACAAGCGTCAAAACGCTAAAACGGTATTTAAAAAAAACAAAAAAAACACATTTTTTTGCTTTTAAAGATTAAAGCGTGATCGTGCTTAAGCACATCACCCAAGGAGATGATCCCGCGCAGGTCTGGAATAACTTTCCTGCAGGAAGATTTACTGAAAAGAACATGGGGAATATATAGCAAGTTCATTAATTACGCATATATAAACCTTTAAATATATCTTACCGCCCTCTATCAATTCATTGCCTCATATCCAAAGCCTTCTTGAACATTAACGTATTGCGGCCTTCTCGCCCACGCGCCTCTGCTGGGTGCACTAAAGGAGAAGTTAAACTAAACAACAGGGGTTGCAATGTTTCCCGGGGATATTTTAGATGACAGTCATAACATATCAATAAGAAAGAATAAAACTTTTGGGCGTGTGTAGTTGATTCCACGGCTCTAAAAACTATGCAATGATTATAAATGTTTGATTTTCTTGAAAAATATCGTAATGTTCCTGGAAACTGTAATTGTCTGGGTATCATAAAACTCAAATAAAACAGAATGTGATATTTTCTTGAAAATTTTAATTGTACGAACGTTTCTTGTATTGACCTGCGTAATTTTTTGTTTGGTTTTATTTCCTATTTAGACGCATTTATACTTTATATTTCAAAAATCACTACGCCAGAAAATGATCGTTAATATTACTTCTTTCTCTCTGGATCATATTGGAAATATTGTCCAGCTATACCATTGTCCCAATAATTACCAATATTGGGCACATACTAAATAATATTGGACAGCTATACTATGATTATTTCAATATTGGGCACATAGAGGGTAATATTGGTAATATTGTCCAGTTATACCAAGATTGTCCTAATATTTGGCAATATTTGGCGCATACTGGGTAATATTGGACAGCTATATATCAAGACTATCCCAATATTTACCAATATTGGGCACATACTGGGTAATATTGGTAATATTCTCTAGCAATCCAAGATTGTCCGAATATTTACCAATATTGGGTAGATATTGGTAATATTGTCCAGCTATACCTAGACAGTTCCAATATTCACTAATATTGGGCGCATACTAGATAATATTTAAGAGCTATAAAAATATACCAATATTTACCAATATTGGGCACATGCTTAATATTGGTAATATTGTCTCGCTATACCAAGATTGTCCCAATATTTACCAATATTTGGCACATACTGGGTAATATTGGACAGCTATATATCAAGACTATTCCACTATTTACCAATATTTGGCACATACTGGGTAACATTGGTAATATTGCCTAGCTATCCAAGATTGTCCCAATATTTACCAATATTGGGCACATATTGAACAATATTACTAATATTGTCCAGCTATACCTAGATTGTTCCAATATTCACCAACATTGGGCGCATGCTGGATAATATATAACAGCTATAAAAATATTATACCAATATTTACCAATATTGGACACACACTTAATAATATTGGTAATATTGTCCCGCTATACCAAGATTGTCCCAATATTTTCCAACATTGGACACACACTGGATAATATTGGACGTCTATACCAAGATTTCCTCAACATTTACCAATATTCGGTGCATATCGGCGAAGCCGGCCAAACTTGGGCCAAATTACCCAATTTTACCCCAATATTTCCGCTGCCTGGGCGTAATCAGGATTGCAGGGGGGGTTGCTCGCGTCTAGAACCGTTTCAAATAACCCACTTACCATTAAATCCTCCTGTCTTAGTTGCTCTTCTATCTCCTCCCATGTTAACTACACCTCCCTGCATGTTTATGTATGCTATAGCAGCTCTACCTTTGCACCTAAGTCTCTCGCTTTTAATTATACACTTTCCATGTCGCTAACTCTTTGGCACTTCTCCTGGTTCAACTTCATCTACACCGTCGCCCTCAGGGCTAAGTGCGGTTCACGGTTAGTACGTCAAGAAAATACAGGATGGACGTTTTTGTTGCCTATATCGAGGCAGATATGCATCGGTAAAAATGGAAACTTTCTACTATACTCCGTCCGCCGCTAAGCAGACAAGGCGCTATATACTTCCGTCGTTTCTCCGACGAAGCCGACGCTAGGAGGTGGTGGGACCAATCTAACAGCGTCAAAAGCGCACCATCATGGTGCGTGTCATGTTTTTTTGCTAGCAAACCAGGGTGTAAGATAGACAGGTGGGGAAACGGCCCATAGAAGCCTACCGCAGCGCCGTGACCGGATTGTTGTACTCGTCTGCTTGCGGGTACCCCCGATTTGCGACAGATGGCGCTGCGGCGAGAGGAAAAAAATTGGAATCGGATTTGCATGGAACTTCATGGGAGAGTGCGCAAAATAAACCAAGAGCACGACATCTTCCATTGAAAATCCACGAGAAACCATCTCCGTCATTTAGCCGGTCGCCACCGGTGGCCTCCCGGAGTGAGTTCGCAGTGCTCCACATAGATGGCGCCACAGAAAAAGAGAAAACCGAGGGGGACACAATCCGGTCGCTCATTTGGCTCTCGTTTCCCCACCTGTCTATCTTACACCCTGTAGCAAACACTCTTTTTGTGCTTGAATGATTGCGGTGCGTGAGGCAGCGTTTTCTGTAAACGCTGAAGTAGAAAAAAAAAAAAGAGCAAACTTGAAAGGAGGCAATGACGAGAAGGTTTACATCGTGGGGGACCCGCGCAACCAAATCTCGCCCAAGGTTGCTATGCCACGTGGCGGGAAGTTTTAACTAGATCGGAATATCCGAGAAAGTTGGCCACGTGAGTGGCATGTCGGTGAGGCAACATAGGGTCAGTTGTGGCAGCCTAAATCTGGCGCGAGGGAAACTGTTGGCCGACGTCGCTCAGCTTTGAGTGAAGCTGAACGTGACACTGGGCGAAAGATCGCCGAAGCGAGTGCGGAGCCTGTGTTTCGGGAGCGAAGCGTGTCAGCAGCGTTACGAAGAAGGACAGAGGACTCGGCTGACCTCGTCCGAGTCACTGCCCCAGTGCACGGCCGTTTTTCGCCATCTCCGCGAAGCTCGCATCGGGAAGGCGCAACCCGACACGTCGTCGGAACACCCGTCGCCCGCCGTTGTCTCTCCTCGAGTCGGCGGTGCGTGAGGTGTGGCGGCTTCCGAGCGTGTGCAAGACCGGCGTCTTCTCAATGGCCGCGGTCACCGGGGCCCGCTTCCCGGGGCAGCGTGACGGCCGCGGCCTCCGAGTTCCGCTCGCGGAGCAAGTTCTTTAGACAGCGTGTCTTTTGAGGTATGGCCACGTCGGTTGATGCTGCAGATGAAAACGTTATCCAGCGCGGCGCTACTTTTAGCCCAGTAGAGAAACGCGACCACACGTCGGTACGATGCTCATACAGATGGACATAGATTCATGATCCCTCACCTGAGCGCTTCCGCTTTGCTATATTACATCATACAGAAGACAGTGCACTCTCTGTGTTTCGCATCACACTAGTCATACAGACGTGTAAACACGCTTTGAAGATGCCGTCACCATGTCTGCAGCCAGTCTTTTGTATCATTTATAAGCAGACCTAAGAATGGCTGGACGTGCTGAATAGTGAACGTCCGCGGCCAATGAGAACATGCAGAATAGAGCGATGGAGCAAGAAGCGGCATGGTTCGCGATCGCCATTGGCGTGTTTGTCGTGAGCGTTGGCGGGAACGCGAACGCCAACCAGAGTCCAATCGTGCGCCACCGCTCCACTCCCGCGCATGCGCTGCCACGATGGCCTTACTGCGGGAGGGATGTTCAGTTTTTGCCCTGGCATCCGCATCCGCATCCGCATTGCTGGCGAGTGCGAACGCCATTGGACAGATTCGCTCGACAGAGGAGAACGTCGCCCAATACTGTTGACGCGGGAAGGAGAGTCGAGGATCCTCGGAGTTGTTTCACCGTGCTCAAAACGCCTATTTGAATAATTCCGAGTCATCATCGAGGTCCAACTAGAATCCAATGCGTCACTAATTACCTGTCTCGTTAACATGAACACCGTTAAAATAGATGCCCAGAAAGACACACAAGTTTGGGGGTTTTACGTGCCAAACCAACGACGGGCATCTGACATGCCCCAGCGGAGGACTGAGGATTAATTTGGACCACCTGGGGATCTTTTTATGTGCAACCGAAAGCTCGGTCACACGGCGCCTTCTCCGCAATAGGCCCCCGTCGGATTGCGAGGACCTCGGCCGGGATTCGAACCCGCCTCCTGGGGATCCGTAGGCCGGCGCTTTGCCTCGGAGCCACCGGGGCGGCTATAGACACATTTTCGGGGACGATCTGGGTGGTTATTGTGAACAACTCGCATTACGGCGCTTTTTAGGGGGAACAGAGGGGTTCATATTAGCGAGACAGGATTGCATCGGACATCCCGAGTCGTTTTATTCTGAGGGAACCCGACGCTACTGCGTCGTTTCAATTCGGTTTGTTTCGATGGATTTCCGGCTTTGGTGTTCTGTACCGTAATCGCTAAATTCTGCGACAGAAAAGTCTTCTTGGAAAGAAGTGCCTTCGAGACTACGATTATACACCCCGTGCTGCATCTGGCCGTGTTCTTTGCTTGGAGGTAAAAACCGTGAACCGATGCAGCGGAAGATTTAACACTGACCAAACTGTATTGCATTAAAAAAATCAGGTCACACAGACACAGACACACACACACACGCGCACACACGCAGACGCGCGCGCGCACACACACACACACACACACAGATGAATATGTAACTATACCTGTTTTCACCTTAAAGGGGCGGTGCAACGATATTCGTTTTGAGCGTTTTTCACTTTGTATGAGCTTACTGGCACTAGTAGGACCCAAGTACACTCGCACGCAACGCCACTGACCAAGAAACCTCTTTGTTGCGGTGTAATTTCAAAGAGAAAAGCGAGCGTTTTCTTTCAATCTCTCCTTCGCAAATTTTGATGACGTACCCTGGTGGTAGCAGCATCCTCCAGGGACGATATTTGAATGCGGCTCATAGATTGGACCCGAGCATTGCGTGGGCACTCGATTTAGGCTCGTGATAATTGATAGCTCGAGAAGCATTCGAGTAGTGGCCCGTGTCCAATCGCTGCAATGACGACAATAGCCGAGCCATAACAATGTCTGGAACTTAGCGCGTGACCTGTGCTTTGCCAACCCCAGCGCGTGGCTATGATCAACATTGGCGGCATATAATCGGCTCCAGATCACGTGGCCGCTTGTTCTGGCTGCGAGTTGAGGGGGTGAACGCTGCTCGTTTTTCTTTAATTTTTTACTGGGACTTCTATTGCGTGGGGTGAAAAACGTACGCGTGTTTCATAGGTCATTGACGTCAGGGATCCGTTCTAAGCGGTATTTTCGCAAAGTACAAAAATTGTTGCATCGCCCCTTTAAGAACCCTAGTAAAAAAAAGTCCGGCTCCTCGCGGAGCATTGCTGATTTCCCCCGTTTATATGTGGATAATTAAGATATATGCAGGTGAATGGTAGATTAGATACATATGTTATCTTATCAAGACGCATACATTTCAAACGCCGAAAACATCGCTTTTTCGCCCGACAACCAAATCTCGTAAGAACTACTTCGCATCGCGTATGAACAATGCGCAAAACTTTTTTTTTTTTAAATTATTATTGAAATAAAAAGAGTATAGTTAAGTTTTCTTTTTTTTTTAACTTTAAGGACCACGAAAAGCACTGGCAAATGGCTTTTATGCATTCTAGGGTGACGAGAAGAAGTTTCTTAACTATTCTTTATATTTCTTACACTCATGCTGCATCTTCTTTATTCAATTAGTACTAAACATGAACGTGCAGCTTTAACCTGGCACCATCACCCTTGCATCCACAGTAGAATCAAAGGGGCAATGCAGGCGAGTTGGTTCACTCTTACAAATTGTTAATACAGCGCTCGTCTCGTTTACTGCCTACCCCTGCCCTTGTTTATGGCACGCTGTATTACCAATCAGCAGTAGAACCCGAAATCGTACCGCTCGTTTTACACTGTTTATTACCGCGCAGCTATTCTTCGTTTCAGCTTCGGTCCAGACGCAGCCGATGCTACAAGCGCGAGCATGTGGTCCAGAACAGTGCTTGCACTGCACGAGCGCGCGTGCTTGGCAGGGATGCTGAAAGCCCGGAGCTCGCGCCTGTAGCTTTGGCTGCGTCTGGACCGAAGCTGAAACGAAGTATAGCATTACCTTCATGAAAGCGCCCCTTTCCTTGCCTCTCCCGTCGTAGAGAAATATCTCGCCTATGTGTGTTTCCCAAGACTTATCACTTTAACCCAACACTTCGCCGAGCAATATTATCAGAACCATCTTACGTATCATTACGTGCCCATCATCAATTAAAAGGATCTCCGGACGCGGGGCACCCACTTTTAGTGCCTCCTTCTTGCCCCAAACCTGATAGGCCATATGCGAAATCCGTGCCAGGTATCATCATCATGCCATTAGGAGCCGCCATATTGGGGGGTTTATCACATTTTACAGTTGTGGACGAGGCGCATCTGCATTTAACTCGGTTTTCATGATATTAGGGCAGTTTATTTGTACACTCAATGGGTTGCTGGTTAGTTTCGGATCAAAGAAGAAAAGAAAGACGGCCGCCAAATTCAGGAAAAGGAATTGTCAGCAACGAGGTCGCAAGACTCGTCACTCAAGCGGTGAACTGGGCCATCCAGGTCAATGAACGGTATTTCTCGAAGACGTCCTGTGAAGGGTTCGTACTGGACTTGCAGCAGGTGATCATATTTTACTTCTACGACTTACACTTTGCCGGGACTATTGTTTTTCGGGCGAAATCGTCGGTACGGGAACCCCCCAATATGGAGGAAATCTGATCATTGATCATGAATACACTAGATGGCGCTTCTTTTTGCATATGGTCTATTGATTGCAATAGCCTTCACGCAGTCAGTTTCAATTAACACCGCTGATTTTTATAGTTGCAATTACTAATTTTCTAAATAATGTTTCGTATTCATTTTGCATTTTTTATATGCGTTGAGTTTACCTTTACATGTATATAACAGTGTACCACTGTTCTCTGTAATGCCTTCGGGCTTTGAGAAAATAATAATTGAGATGAGAGACGAGTTTTGTTAATAGTACAGTTCACAGTGTTGACCGCACTAAATAAACAAAAAAACAACAACAAAAAAACACATCACTCTACATAGATTCATTGATAACGTGCTCAGGTCATGACACAAATGATAGGTCTATAGCGATAGAAGTATATTCACAATATTTACAATGCTGCTGAATCGTTGAACCGGTCTTGGAGCTCTATAAGATACTAAAAGCACGAGTGTACAGTCTCATCCTCTTCTTCCTTTTCTTCATGAATTGGCGCGATGACCGATACACTGCTTCCTCCTAGTCGATAAGACCGCTTAAGATCGGGAGGCACTCACTTGATCGAATGACATTTTAGCGAACGCCCACGTTTCACCGAATGACACTTTAGCGAATAGTCGGACGCCGCGAAGCGGCGTTTTCGGGTGGGCCAAATGGGTTCACATTTTTGTAATGAGCCGACAAAGACTGTCGCCGCGAAGCGGCGTAAGGGCAGCGCGGCGGATGGGTTAACGCGCACCCCCGTTATTCGCTAAAACGTCAATTCGCTCAAATGTCGCTGTTCGCTAAAATGCCATTCGCTCATGTGATATGGACCCCTTAAGATAAGATCACCCTCTACATTACACCGATAGGTCGCGAACGACAACACAGATTCTTAGGAACCACTTTGAACTCTAGGCTTAACTGGCATGCACAAGCTGTGATCGTAAAGAAATCTACACTGATAGCAAGAAACGCAATTCGTAGAGTCGCAGGACAGTCGTGGGGAAACTCACCAAGATCCATGATGCGTCTGCATTCAGTCCTTATCGTCAACCGTATATTATATTCTTTGCCATTCATCAAGTTGTCACCAACAGATTCCCAAATGTGCGAGTGCATACATAGACAAGGCCTGCGCACTTGCCTGGGAGTTCCAAGCTCTACAAAAAATGAAAATGTATACGAAGAAGCTCGCACTTTCAATTTACCGCTGCTAGCAACCAAGACTCTCCTTTTTCAGCACGTACGTTTCAGTACCACGCCTGCAAGAAGAGACCTGTTGCGACGACTTAAAACCAGGCAACAATCGCGTCTTCATATTTCTGGACAAACTCTTCAACACCTTGGATGGATACCTGACGCTTCTCATGATCGAGATGGTGTTAAACCATCGCCCCCCTGGAACAACTACTGCCCAAAGTGCACCTGCCACATTCCGGGTATACGCAATAAGATGAGCGAAAATGTAACAGTAATCAAGCAAAAAACAATTGAATATATCTCGATAACATACGCTGACTGTCTACAAGTATACACAGACGGGTCAGTAAATCGCACCAGAAGAAGTGGCACTTCCGCTTTCTACAACTTGAATGAAGTGGACGACTCGATAAGATGGTATCGTCAACAATAGCTGAAATGTATGTGATTGTAGAAGCTCTCAGTATGATAAGTAAGCTCACACCACAAAATGTCGTTTTACTAACAGACTCTCGTGCTGCTCTCCAACAGCTACAAAGACCCCAAGAAACGTCGAAAGCAGCAATGGCAGCTAAATTAGCTACAAAAACACTAGAAGCGAACGGTTTCAAAAGTTACTATCAGTGGGTACCGGCAGACATCGGGCTACGAGACAACGAAAAAGCGATATACGACCATATATGCTCGTTATCCATAGGCCACTCCTCTCCGGTTCGGCCGTGCTTAACCCGAAATCTCCGCCGCGCAGACGCCACTCAACTTTTTTCTTTACGTACAGGGAGTGCACGTACAGGCCAACTGCTGCGGGAAAAAGCGAGATACCGATACCTGCAGCAAATATGGAGTAACCGAAGACCTCAATCACATGCTTGACGATTGTCAAAAGTTTGAAGAGGAAAGGAAAACATTCTCGGCTGAGTTGAGAAAGCACAAATTTGTGATGCAGGACACAGCACAGCTTATATTTCCTTCTGGTACTCGTGCCACGAGGACATTACTTTAGAGGTTATTTTTGAATTTCCTGCGAGCCACTGGCCTACACACTCAACTGTAAAGGGCTCACATACTACAAACGTGATGAAAACAACAGTGGAAATTTCTGACCACTAACTTCAATACCTCCTCTAATCTGTTCATATCTATCCTCTTTCTTTTTATCTTCTCATTAATTTAATTTTATATTTTTCCTTTCGCGCGTGGGACAATGTCGGCCTAGTGGAAAGACTAACTGCAGCCGGATTTCCGATTGTTTTGATAAAACGATTCATCTCTCTCTCTCTCTAGTCGATAAGACCGCTTAAAAATGAACTCTGCAGTGGGTTGGCCTGACCAATTTAGTCACTGGTGTATCTTGATGTGGCTATTCGATGTGCGCGGGTTTCAGCCTGTCTGGCGATACCCTTTCTGTCTTTCCGTTTACCAGTATTTCAAAATAGTTTGGTGTCCTTTTTAGAAACAGGAACGGGTCACCGTAGGATATGCTTGAAGACAGCGGCGTAGAACATCTTTTCTTAAGAAAGCATACGTTGTGGTAGATAGTTCGCTGATGACCAAAACAGTGCGTAGTTGATGACAGTCTTGTAGATGTGGGGCGAAGCTGCGACATAGCATCTTTGAAACGGTGGACGTAGTTGGATGCGTTAAGGGTGACTGCTGTGTAAGGTAAAACGTCGATGAAAGTTAACCAATTCGAAAAAAGCTCGAAGAGCGCGCACGGATAGAGGTCGCAGATACTCTTGTATTGCGTCCACTTTGCGGGGGAGTGGTCTAAGACCGTGACGGTCAATTTCATGGCCAAGAAAAGAGACGCTCGTTGCACCGAAATGACATTTAGAAGTAATCATGAGGCCATTTTCATCGAGTCTCTGGAAGAGGCTACGAAGGTGATGTTTGTGTTCGTCTGGGGACTTGCTCGCCACAAGAATGTTGTCTAGGTAGGCATACACGAAAGACAATCCTCGAAGGGCCTGATCTAAAGATCGCCAAAAAGTCTGCGCAACGTTGCGTAGTCCAAAAGGCATCCGAAGAAATTCAAAAAAAGGCCAAATGGTGTGGTGACTGCCGTTTTTGGGACATCTTCAGGTGCGACAGGCATCTGATGATAGGCGCGGACAAGATCAATTTTGAAAAATTGAATTGCACTATCGAGGATTGACACAGCATCCTGGGTATGGGGAACCGGGTACCGATGAGGGGTGGTTGCTTGGTTGACGGTGCGGTAGTCCCCGTAGGGGCGCCAGTCCCCAGGTGTTGACTTTGGAACCATATGCAGTGGTGAAGCCTATGAACTGGAAGAGGGACGTATAATGCCCAGTCGAACGCTTCTTCGGCGGTCCGGTATTTTTCTGGAGGAAGCCATTGGGGTAGTGCGTAAACGGGTTGTCCCGTCGTCTCAATGTAATGTTGGGCCTTTTGCTTCACTTGGCTGGTGAAGCTGCGGCGACGTACTAGAGTAAGGGAACTGTTGCATGATATCAATGTAGGGAGCATCTGGTGGTACGAGCAGTGGAGTCAGTCCGATTGATTGTAAATTTGTGCGCACACGTGTTACCAAAAGGAGCGTAGTACCATCAATGAGACGACGGCTGCGAACGTCCACAAGGAGCTTGAAGTGCTGCAGGAAATCTGCACCGAGAATAGTATTTTGGGGATCTGCAATAATGAAGATCCAGCGAAAAACTCAACGCAATCCTATAGGTTGTCTGTAAGAGTGCGAACCCAGTAGGTGGGAATGACAAAACCAGTTAGCTGCCCCAAGTTACGAGGGATGCCGGTTACGACAGTCTTGACCTGTTGGAGGCAATGCTGACGCCTCGACACCGGTGACAATTAGGAGACTCATATTTTGTGTCCTTGTCCGGAAGGAAGAACAGGCAAGGACGGCATTGCAACCGGTCAGAGTTATACTTGAGCTGGCTCTCGATTTGGTCGGTGACAACAGAAAGACGACGAGAGACGTTGATGCCCTTTGGCGCGATTGGCTGTGGACCGTCGGCCTGCGGTCCAACTCCAGTTCGAGCGATAGGTTCGATGCGCCCAAATCCCCCGCAGCGGGGTACTTTGGAGTGCCGGTGTGCCCACCTGATTGTCCGGTCTTTCGTGCGGGTCCATGATGGGCGTGCTCGGAGTCCGGAGGGGTCGGCGATCACGGTCGGCGAACGTCTGGCGCTTCCCCGAGGCGGCCTTCCCCGCCGTGCTCGTTCCCGCCCTCGAGACACGGATGGGCGCCGGGGCCGGCCTCCCCCGCCGCGCGCACGCGATGCCCGGCGTTCACGCGACGCCGGTGTACCCATGAGGACGGAAGCTCCCGCAAGGCTGCCCATGATCGCTTCCAGTCCCTCCAGCTAAGCCCTCGGGCCGAGGATACTCCGATTCACGTCGAGTCCGAGCGCGGCCGACGATCGGATGGAGTCGACCAAGTAGCAGCAAAAGTGCATAGTCACGGCGGTCTTTCAGCCTCTGCTATGACCTAAAATCCCTTGATACTTCTTTTACAAGTAACGACAACTCAACCAATACAAATGACAAAGCACATTCCGCGGGAACAAAAATGCGTCATTCAGTTAAGAGTCAGACCTCTGCTGTGCGCCGCCATTCGCTTCCTAAAACCTGCACCGTCACGCAGTCGACGCTTCGAAGAATGTCCAAGGAATGTCGCTACTTCTATACTTCGTTTCAGCTTAGGTCCGAGCGCGGCCGATGTTATGAGCCGAAGGGCCTATCAAACAGCGAAAGAGGCACAACGTAATGGCGTGCTCTCTGCAGTTGATAGGACCAGCCGGTATTCGCCGTCTTTCTGTGCGTGCTCCTCCGCCGGCTAGTCCTATCAAGCGCAGAGAGCACGCCACGACGTTGCGCTTTTTGCGCTGTTTGATTGGCCCTTCGGCTCATAACATCGGCCGCGCTCGGACATAAGGCGAAACGAGAATAGGAAGCTCTTATCTAGGACTTCACTCTGACCAGCTAAAGCAATCACGCGCAGTGCATGCGGCTTCGTTACGCGCCTTGTTGATTGGTGTAGGCGGTGAACGCAGAAAGTGTGCCGTGACGATGCATTTTTTGGTGCTCCTTGATCGGCTCCATCGTGGCCTTGGCTGGATGAAAAGGAGTAGGGATGATGAGGAGTTTCTCCACCCCGGCCGCAGAGCGGCCACGAGTGCTCTTCGCAGATGGGGCGCGTGAATTCTCACCGATTGAGCTGACGCCAATTTGCGCTCATCTCCGGTAATCTAGAATTTTCCGGCACCTTCCGTTTTTTTATCTTCGAAAGCGTACAAAAAAAAAAAAAAAAGACTTGGGGCCGGTGCCAGCGGAGGCGTAGCACACGTACTTTGATCGCGAGCGTCGAACACTACCGTGCTGGGTAGATTGTATACACTGGTTCGTAGACTTGTGAACCGGTACCGGGCTCCAAGTCCCCAAACAGGTGCCTGTTCTCGGGGACGATCTTTCCAAGCAGTCGGGGCTACGGGCGCCCGTGCGCTCGTGCGCCATGCACGGTTGTCCATCCGAGCTATGCTCAAGAAGAATCTTAAAGGAGAACAGCAACAACACTATTTGTTACACCACAGCAAGTATATTCCCTGTCGCGCCGAGCGAAAAAAAAAAAAAAAAAGAGCCCTTTTCGTATGAGCACAGCCTGTGTGTTGCTTCGCTGTGAAGTTGGTGAGGTATAGGATGCACGGGGGGAGGAGCTTGTTACAAATATCTCGACGGCGCGAACATCTTTATGCGTCTCTGAAAGTCCTGCCAAGCTCCAGCGGCTGAAAACATCACCTTCGAGAAACTAAAGCCTCCGCCTTTCCTTTGGTTACGTCAGGTACGTACGTTCTGCAGGCCAGCGAGGAGAGCCAACAGAGGGTTTTCACCGCCGAGCACTTCCGACAAAGCACTCCGAATACCCCCCCCCCCCCCCCCAAAAAAAAAAAAAAAAAAAAAAAAGAAAAAAACTTTTTCCTTTTTTTTTGCGCCTTTATTTTTGATGCGTTTGATCTGATCGAGCGTCAAAGATTCGAGTATGTTAAGAATAATACCTTTATTTCCCATCAAAGATAAGGGAGGTTGGGGAAAAAGAGTTGAAAAATCAGCTTGACGAGCTTCCTCCTCCCCATAAATTATACAGTTAAAGATCAAGAAGGCATACAGTACACTACGTACATTGCGGAAAGACACTGAACAAAACAAAACATCAGTATACAACAATTAACGGAAGAACATATATAGTGCGCAATGAAACAACTTACATAATGACTATAAATGCAAAACAATAGGTTCAAACCGTGCAATTTTTACATAAGTAGTCATATTTGCATCTAAAAAGAATAACCTCAAATCTCTTTTTGATGTTCTTTCAAGTGGTATACTGAATTGTTTTTTTTTAATTCATTAATTTTGGAAGTTTACATTTTATCATTTGTTCTCCCTAACTTGTTTTGCACGAATGAATGCTCCAAATATATCGGTGTGGGATGTGACCATTGTTGTAGACAAACAACGAGATAATACGAGATTTAATATTTAGTGCTTATAGCTAGGGCTCCGTGTTTTCGGATAAATCCGAAAAACTTCGAAAAACACCCGCCGGGAGAAATTTTGTAAATTCAAATTTATCCAACAGACTTTAAATATCAGTGTACCAATAAAAAAAAAAGGCAAAGAAGACGGTATTTTACAATTAAGTTTGGTCAGCGTACAAGGTCAGTGACCCTGAGAAAATTCCGCCTCGGTTTTCTTTCAAATCTCGGACCATAAACAAAAGGGATCTTTCCGCTTATTTCGTCAAG
This sequence comes from Ixodes persulcatus, assembly GCA_013358835.2. Lineage (NCBI taxonomy): Eukaryota > Metazoa > Arthropoda > Arachnida > Ixodida > Ixodidae > Ixodes > Ixodes persulcatus. The sequence continues at coordinate 218,144 of JABSTQ010011330.1, read as the reverse complement.
GTTTATTCATAAGGACAGATACTTTCGGGTCACGACAAAATCCACCGGTCGGGTTTCCAGTTTGGGCCATACTCCTTTGTGATCCTCGGAGAGAGGAAGGGTCATGTTTTTGTAAGAGTGAAAGCAATGAAGCATACAGATTTCATACAAGTGGGAAGAGGGAGTGGGCTGTTGAAGCTTCTACAGTGTGACCGTTGCGGTGAGCGGACGTGTTTCCTGGTTCTCCTCGAGCATCCGAAGCTAAGTGCCAGTTTTTCTTCTTTTCTCTCTCTTTTTGAGAGTTGATAGGAAGTGACTATGCGGTAGCAGTGTTAGGTTTGAACAGCAGCAGTTGGGATTCGTAGAGGCTACTACGAAGTTAGTTTCGTAGGCTGTTTGAATTTTTGGCGGGAAGTGACGGTTTGTTCCCGGTCTAGATATGGGTCTAGATTTGGGTCGGCAGGACAAGGGTGGGGACGAGTTGGTGCAGTGTGAGGGGTGTGGGCGGTGGTGTTACCTAGAGGAGACCGGTTTCGGGAGTCTGGAGGAGGCGAAGGGGATGAGTTTCGAGTGTCGGCTTTGTGTGAAGCTTCAGCAGGTAACTGGGGAATGGGAGGGTAGAGTTCGGGAGATTGAGGCCGAGCTTAAGGCAGAAGGAGAGAAGCGGGTGGGTCTCGAGGCCCAGGCTGAGGAGCTGACTAGGCAGCTTAATCATGAGAGGGAGCAGCGGGTCGGTCTCGAGAAGCAGGTGGAAGAGCTGGGGGAAGTATGGAAGGCGGGTTTAGAGGAGTGTAAGAGGGAGTGTGACAGTAGGGTAGAGCGCCTGGAAGGGGTAATTCGAGCGAGTGAGAGTAGCGAGGGAAGAAAGGAGGAAGTGTCAGTTCTAGCGGGACGAACCGCCGGTCCGCAGGCTGGGGTCGCTGGTGGACAGGAGTCCGGCCTGTTGAGCGGCGGGCTCGACGACGCTGGAGAGCTAAGTGACCCTCAGCTCAATAGCGCCTTCGAGCAGCAGGCGTCGGGCAGTCAGGTGACAGCAGATAAGTCGCAGGACAAGGGCGCGCAGGTACCAGGGGGATCTAGGGTACTGGTAGTGGGGAGCTCTAACGTAGCACGGGTTAAGAGGGGTGTACTGAACAGGGTGAAGAGAGACCAGAGGGTAACCGTAGAGGTCCAGCCAGGGAAGTGTATGGTGGATGCTATGACCGCAGCACGTGAGGGGGTGTGGGATAACCGGGAGGGAAGGAACCTAGTAATAGTTCACGCGGGGCTTAATGATGTGCTCCAGGGTAGGAGCCAGAACCTCGGAAAGCAGCTAAACGTGGGAATGCGTAAGCTGAGGGACGTGTCTGAGAATGTGCACGTGGTTGTGTGCACCATTCCAGAAGTTCGGGGGCAGTCCGGGGTAACGGAGAGGAGGGTTGTCGAAGCCAACGGAGTAATTAAGGGTATGAGTCGACAGCTTCGGTACGACGTAATGGAAGTAAACAGAGAAGTGTACGAGGCTGGCTCCCGCCCTTTTGCAGATGGCATTCACTACAGTGAGGCCACGGGTTACAGGGTGGGGGATAGGATGGGCCGCACGGTGACTGCTTTTTTGGGGGGACCAAGGGCCCTGGGGGTACTGAAGTAACTGAAAACCCAACAAAGTCAGGAGAGGCACCCAGGGTTAAAAAGAGGAGAAAACGTAAGAACAGGTATAAACAAACAACACAATCAGACATTGGATATATTAACATGCAGGGTGGTAGAAATAGGTTAAAATGGGAAGAGGTAGAGGAGCAACTAAGAAAGGAGGATTTAGTGGTGTATGGGTTTGTGGAAACACATCTCAGAGACATGGAGCAGCCACCTTGCAACCCTGACTAATTGTGGGAAGAATGCAACAGAACGGAGGGACTGAGGAAGGGAGGTGGAATTGGAGCATTTATTAAGAAGAACATGAACTTTCAAAGGATCAGAAAGGAGTGCGCCGAACACTTGTGGCTGAAAGGAAAAGTCGCTGGGGAATCAACACTCCTTGGAGTTGTTTACTTATGGACAGGGAAAGGTGCTAAAGAGGAAAACAGAAAAATGATTGATTGCATATCAAGAGACATTAGTGAGCTAGGGGAAGGCTCTGAAATAATTATTATGGGAGACATGAATGCCCATATCGAGGGTCTGGATGGGTATACGGACTCAACTGGAAGCATATTATTAGAACTGGTGGAAAAGCATGACTTAGTTTTATGTAATACCAGTCAGAAGTGTGACGGGCACATAACATGGGAAACTGGCAATCTACATTCAACTATAGATTACGTACTTATGTCACACAAAATATATGGTAAGTTACAAGTAATGAAAATAGATGAAGAAGGTTCCAAAAGTCTTGGTAGTGATCATAAACGTATTAAGCTGAATTTTGCCAGAGAAGTAAATGCTGAAACTAGACAACATAATTCAAAGCAGACTTTCTGCAGCGACAAAGAGTTGGAAATAGTTGCTGAAAGAATAGAGGAAGCAGTTTCAGGGCAACGGTATACAGATTGGACCTATGAGAGCCTAACTGGACTTTTTGTTCTGGAACTAGACAAAGTTCAGAGTAAACGAAAGGGGAAGCGAAGACATAGACCAAAAAGCTGGTGGGACAAAGAAGTGAAGCAAGCGATACAAAAACGTCAGGAAGCCTCTAGAGAACACAGGCATTCCAAGCGTAGTGGGGAGTCGGAAACGGAAGTAAAAAGAAGATGGGACACTTTTATAACATTTCGCCAAGAGGCATCCAGTTTGATCAATGCGAAAATTCAGAGAGAGGGTGAAGAATGGATGAGTAATGTAAGCAAGAAAGATAGAAACGCAGCCAAGAAGTTTTGGGAGCACTTGAACTCACTCGGTGAAACGACGCAAGCTAGACAGAGGTTCATACTCTCGCATCAGGGAGATCAATTAGAGGGAGATGATGCGATACGATATATAGGAGCAGTGATGGAGGAGAAATTTCGGGAACGGGTACATGTGGAAGATAGGAGAACCGAAGGCAGTACCAGTCCAGCTTTTGACATCGCGGATTTTGGACAAAGAGAATGGGAAAAGGCGGAACGAAGAGTCCCTAGTGGCACGTCGACAGGCACAGATGGTATCCCAATCAAGCTGGTGAAGAATTTGGGTCCTAAATCTAAGGCAAAACTAAGGGAGGTAGTGAGCACTATGGTAACAAAAGGAAATATTCCAGATGAATGGAGGCTTAGTAGGATGAGTATGGTATATAAGGGAAAGGGAGATAAGTCTGACATTAGGAACTATCGTCCCATAACCGTGACACCAGTTATTTACAGGTTGGTAATGCAGATTATAAAGAACAGACTGGAGGAATGGGTCGATTGCGAGGGCATACTGGGCGAGTTACAGAACGGGTTTCGGAAACAAAGAAGGTTGGAAGACAATATATTTTCTCTAACACAGTGTATAGAAATTGCACAAAAAGAAAACAGACAGCTCTGGCTGGCATTTCTGGATATCAAGGGTGCCTATGACAATGTGAACCAAAAAACTCTGTGGGACATAGTGGAGAGCTTAAACCTAGATGAAGGACTAACAGCAATATTAAGGAACATTTACAAAGATAATAAGGTGATTATAACATGGGAAGGAAAGGCAACGGGGAAAATAGAGATAGGACGAGGCCTTAGGCAGGGGTGCCCGTTATCGCCTTTGCTGTTTATGTTGTATCTGAGAGGATTGGAGGATAGACTAGAGAAGAGTGGGCTTGGATTTGACCTTTCGTACAGTAAGCTAGGCCAAACAATTCAGCAATCTTTACCGGGACTGATATATGCGGATGATATCGTACTAATGGCTAACAACAGGATAGATTTGCAGGAATTAATGAGCATCTGTGGTAGGGAAGCAGAGGAATTAGGTTTAGAATTCAGTAGTGAAAAATCGGCAGTCATGATTTTTAACAACGATGATGTTGAGAGACTGAAGATACAGAATATCACAGTTGAGAGAGCTAGTAAATACAAGTATCTAGGAGTATGGATATGTGGTGGTGCAGAATATCTCAGTGAGCATGAAAAGTATCTAATAGGTAAGGGCAACAGAAATGCGGCTGTAATGAAAAATAGAGCACTTTGGAATTACAACAGGTATGAGGTGGTGAGAGAGATTTGGAAAGGGGTCATGGTGCCTGGCTTGACTTTTGGAAACGCAGTGCTATGCATGAAATCCGAAGTGCATGCAAGACTAGAAATAAAACAGCGTGGAGTAGGTAGGCTGGCTTTGGGGGCACATTGCAAAACACCGAACCAGGGAGTACAAGGAGACATGGGATGGGCGTCATTTGAGGGCAGGGAAGCTGTGAGCAAGATAGAATTTGAGGATCGGTTGAGGCAAATGGGTGGGGAGCAATGGGCACGAAAGGTTTTCAGCTATTTATACATGAGGAGTATAGACACAAAATGGAGACAGCGCACTAGGAAATTAAGAGGAAAGTTTTTAGGCTATAGTGGGGTTACGGAAGAGCAGGTCTCAGTTAAGAAGAAAGTTAAGGCCACAGAAAGAGATCGGTGGCTAGAGGGAATGCGGACAAAGAAGGCTCTGGAAGGCTATAGATTAAACAAAACAGTTATTGCCAAAGAAAGCATTTATGACAATTCTAGGGGAAGCTCATTGTTGTTTGAGGCAAGGACAGGTGTTTTGCGAACCAGAACGTACAGAGCGAAGTACCAGGAAATGGACACAGTGTGCGCTGCTTGTGGAGAGGAGGACGAGACGGCTGAGCACTTGATACTCTACTGTAAAGGGCTTCACCCTATGCATACCAAAGACAACATAGATTTAATAAGGTCATTGGGTTTTAGAGACAGCGAAGGAAAAGTGGATTTCAAGACAGTAGAGATTACCAAGCAAAGATTAAGTGAATGGTGGCAGAAAGCGAGAGAAAACTAGGCATTTTCTTATTAACTGATGGCAAGGGGGATTTATAGCCTCACTTTCTTTTCAGTACAGAGTGAATATAGTTTTCACATTTAAATGTTCTAAGCTTAAAGGGTAAGACAAAATGGCTAGGTGGCGTAAGCTACCGCCCGATCCAAAGGGCTCAGCCGTATTCATCCATCCATCCATCCATCTATATATTACACTGTGTAGTGGGCGAGGAGGTCATTTGAATTGTAAAAGAGGTCTGGGACATGTATATAAGGCGATAGTTGTTTAATAATGTTTAATAAATTTCAAGCTGCGTTAGAGGCTTCGCCGCCCTGTCCGTTTTTTCCCCTACGTCTCAGGGTTTTATGGATAGATTACACACTTTACCACTCCAGCCCGCGCAGCCGCGGGGTAGGTTGATGGATAAATTGGGATGAATACTAGCTTTCCAGCAACTATCTCCGGGACTTTATTGATTTTAAGGTATCGACGTTTATCGAAGACACACTCGTTTGCATCTGGGACAAATTAGTATTGTCAATGGCAATAGCACCAACGCCGAATCAAGCTAAACAGATATTAATTGATACGGCGCATTATTCTGAACCTAGCACACGTATGCACACGAATATTATTTATTTTAATTTAAAAACGAGATACTAAAATTAAGTTTTGAATTTCGAAGAATTGGGAATCGAACAAATATATACTCCGATTAACTCCAAATAAAAAGGCATTTAGATTATGTTTTAAGGTGCGATGAAATGGTAAACAATCCCAATCGTCAAGCCTTTTACGCAAGAGGACATCCTTTTTCAAGTTACGCAAAAACATTCTTGAAACACTCCGCACAACTTTTGCTTTGCCATCCCCAGCGCGGAGTCTGGTGCGGACTGTTGCAAGGATGATTTTGCGTAACTTAGAAAAGGATGTTCTCGAGCGTAAAAAGCCTGACAATTCGGTTTGTTTACCATTTTATCACACCTTTTCACATAATCTAAAGGCCTTGGCGGCAAGACATGAAATGAGTGTTATGTTCAAAAATGATTTTAAACTGAGTCGCTTAACGCTTTTCTCGGGTGGCCAACGAGGGCGTCCGAAAAAACACAGGGAGGCAGCAACTGGGTGTGAAGAAGCTGCGGTTTATTATATGCTTATGGTGTGTGGTTTCAAGTACGTTGGTCAAACTGGCCGCTGTCTAAATGACCGAATTCTAGAACACAGAAAGGTGGTGGCGTCAAACTCGCCCAGTTCGGAAATTGTCAAACACCTTGATGAGTGTACGAATGGTTTCCCGGACTGCACGGAGACCGAAGTTCTAGGTAAAGAAAGAGACCCGTTTAAAAGAGTGTTAAAAGAGACGATTAGCATAACTAGCTCTACCGATTGTATATGTATTCCCTCGCTTGTGATGGGCCCGGATATACGGTCCTTCCTCGGTGTCTAGGTTTCAAGGTCACTGTGTTCGGCGATGCATTGTTAGGCTGTGTCGGAGCTTGGGCCTGCCCCACTTGACTTGACTGTGGGGTTGACGGTTGTCGGTGTCAGCGGTGCGAGTGGGGTACCATCTATAAAATGGATTGTGTGGAAATAAATTTTGGAGCTGTGTTTAGAGACGGTGTTGTGGTTGTCCCCTTTTTCGTTCCTTGTCTCGAGGTTGTTTTTTTTTAAACTATGATCGTTTACCAGCTCGCCTGAGCAACAACTCTCATTTGGGTACCTCGCAGGTTATTAGCCTCAGGGATTAGTTTATAGCGGTATTTACTGAAAGTACAAAAATTGTTGCACAAACTATTTTACATGTAAATATCACTGAGGCACCCAAACATGCTTTCGTTGTTGCTGAACTGCCTGAGAAAGTTCTCCCCGAGAATAGAAGCATTGGAAGGACTCCGACGTTAGATACCACCACAAGTGTGTACGGGAGAGCTAAAGATGGCAGCGTCCGCCGCTTTACCGCCGATAACCAGCGTCAGCGAAGCACTAACTATTTCGTAACATTGGGGGAGGTATATAGAAAAGTACTATAGCAACAAATATTGCCGGAAGAGGTATGATTCCGGGCCAGAGCTGCCGCTAGAACGATCACGGCACGTCGCGGAAGCCCATGCTCGGCGAGCGCGGTCATCCTGATGTCGGTGCCGATACGACTTTCGCTATGTCTCTCTCGCTTAAATTAGTGTTAAACGTTATGATTATCGTTTCGTTACGTTAAAAATAAAAAAAAGAAGTTCGTTATATTTTGTGTTAAACGTTTACACTGAGTAAAAAAGTATGCACAAATTTAATTTGCATCACATATAGAAAAAGGTAATGTGACATTGGTTTGATTTTGTCTCGGTTTCAACCGGGATCGAAAGTTGGGGTCGTTAAGCCTATGCACCCTGTAACACATTGTAATACCGGACAACTTAGTTGAGCTCGATGACAGTTGGGTGATGCCAACGATCCTTGGCTCAATGATCGCAGTGGAACGATCTGCGTAACAGGGTTATTACAATGGACTCTGTCTTATGTAACGGTTCACACCAATTGACACCTTATTGAACCGAATTTGTTTATAAGCTACGAATTATAATTACTGTCTCCATTCCTGCCGCATGTAAAGAAACTTTAAATGTTTACGATGTTTTACGCCCTTTTTTATTGCAAAATTCAGACATATAGGTCTTTAACATTTCAATACAGGAACCGATCTCCACGAAAACAAACACAAATGTAAAATGTAATGAATACAGAAGGCAAAAGTAGTTATCTAAAAACCACGAGCGATATTATAATAGGTATGTATGCAAAGACAAGGAATCCCAATTCCACAACGCGAAATCATGCGGTCAATTATGGTTATCAAAAGTAGTAGTGAAACGTGGAATGTACATTTTATTTTTGGACAAAGGTAAATGTGCTTAGAGTTTTTTTTTTTGTATTTCGATTCATCCAATGATTATTTATAACGCGTTTTTGAAATTATCTTTATTTCGATTTAACAACTCAATTATAAATTAAACGAGCAAATGCTAACTGCGAAAAATGTTCAATGTCTTCAAGAATAAAATGCTGTGAAAGCTGATTGACTTTGTAGATCGATAAGTTATGTTTCTATACACGTTTATTGCTTGCGGTGCATTAGACTTTAGGCGGAATAGGATACATAACTATTTATTCTCGGGTGGTCTACGTGACATTCAATTGGTCAGACACTTTTATTTGACACGAAATAAAACGTCTTTCGTTTAATTTTCAGATGTGGTCCGCCATTCTTCTTTTAGAATTACCAGCCACATTATCAAAAAATATTCGCCACGAAACCTGCGGTATTGAACACATCGGTGTGCAATTTCAATCCAGAGGCTGAGTATTTGTCTCCAATGTTTTTTCTACTTCGGCACTTCCCAGACGAGCCTGATGTTTCCACATTCAGCCCTGTTGTTGCGCACGGTCCGTGTGAGGCGTGTCAATGCGGGATGCTGTCGTATCAAACACAATAAATCCCAACTTTGTCTTGCAAAATAACTGTAAGAAAATTTCGCGCGTTGTTGCTGTGTTTCTTAACTGTCATGAGCCCATTCCCGTCAATTCTACCACCAAACCAGCTGCTATACATGCCTTTCCGACTCGTCTCTATGCCTTTACATTCCACAAGGCAGCGTTTATGATCGTACAAGCTCATTATAACATTGTACCCTCGATGGAGCGTGACTTTGGTGCAAAACGTGGCTGAAATTTACTAGCGTTGGCAGCTTCACTCAGCGTCTACTTCGCATTTTAGTAAAACGTGACCTACCAGAGTGAACGAATGCCGAAATATGCAGTCGTCCTGACCGGGTTCAAAGCCCGCTTCTCCACAAAGCTATAGCTATGATAGACATCGGAGACATCGCACACGAGTCATTAAGTTCCATCAATTGAAAGGGAGCGCGAACACTCGTCAACGCAAAACAAGGAGTCGTCAAATCGCCCTTGAATTACTCACGGCATAATGGTCCTCATCTTTTCGGTTGATTTCTGTGCATGCCCGGGTCAGGACAGGCTGTTGCGCCATACGAAGTGGATGCCACGGTAGAACCTCCGCATACCTGGGGTGCTATGTTGCGCTTTTTGGACTCCCAGGAGACTTGGAAGAAGGAAGTGACGTCAACGACTAGAGCAAACGCAGATTGGATGTTGACAGAAGAAAACAAAATCAACATCCAATCTGCATTTGCTGCGTTCTTGACGTCACTTCCTTCTCCCTAGTCTCCTGGGAGTCCAAAAAGCGGAACATAGCCCCCCAGGTGCCCTATTTTGCACGTTTTGGTATCCCACGGCGACTACGGAGAAGGAAGTGACGTCAACAACACAGCAAATGCAGATTGGATGTTGATTGATGAGAGATCAGTCAACATCCAATCTGCATTTGCTGCGCTGTTGACGTCACTTCCTTCTCTGTAGTCGCTGTGGGAGTCCAAAAAGCGCAATATAAGGACCCAGGTCCTCAGCAACTTTTTTTTTTTTCCTTTTTCTGTTTATGCCTACAGATGCGTCGCTTTTTTTTTTTATAACAACGTTTTACTTTTTCTGAAATAAAAGAAATATATCACCGGGCAAATAGATTTGCGCGGTTCACATGAATCAGTCAGCGTTCAATAATCTCATCTGCCATATAAGGCCCATACCGGCAAACGCAACCACTGATTTTCTTCGCTAAGGCCAGAGTTGCCATTTTATATGGTTGTTTTGGTACTAATCGTATTGGGGGCACTGCAGCTGTAGGAATTCTTCCACGAGTAAAATTAGAAAGAACGCCGTTTCGTCGCTGGGGCCCGTCATCTTCGTGTCCTTCACTGACAGATTGGCCAGATGTTAAATCCAGCGTCACGTGAGCTGCCTGGTGGTTCTTTTTTTAGCTTGGAGTGTAGCGAAAGCTATGGGCGCAAGGTCACAAGTTTGAGAGGTGCTGAACTTGTTTGGTAACACGTGCAGCAACCGAAGCTACGACTTCGGACTCGCAGTCCTCACTTCGGTCCGCGGTGACCATGGGATTGAGAGCCAAGTCCACGGACTAACCGCGGACCTGCGGATTTCTCCGTAATGACGTCGTCACGTGATACGTACATTCCTCTGGTCCGCGGACCTGGTTTCCTTAAAGTTTCCGCCGTGTGAATGCACCTCTGGGAGCACAAAAGCTCTTTGTGTACGCACGCAATAAAAAAAAAAAATAGAATACGCAAAAATAGCGCACGCAGAGCACAAAATGCGTTTAGCGTTAGGCGCATCCGAAGTGGCGACGACGCTATGCGGAGAGCAAGTCGTCTGCTTCTTTCGCAGGAGTTGCGGTGACGTCAGAAAGACGCCGAGCTCTGATTGGCTCTCCTTAAAGGATAGTGGGTAGACCTCAAAGCAAGCTGCCTCGAGGTCTACCCACTATCCTTCCTTCAGAACTAATCAGAGCTCGGCGGTCTGACGTCGGCACAACCCCTGCTAAAGAAGCAGACGAACTTGCGCTCCGCATTCTTTGCGTACGCTATTCTAAAACTTCCTAACGTCTTTGCCGAACTTCTAGGAAAGGCAGTCGCCCGCTTTTCGGTCGTGCGTTCCCGGTTGCTCTTCGCACGCAGGATCGGGTCTTCGGGTCCGGTGATTGTTCCTAGCCTTCGAGAAGACTAAGGGTGGCCTCGAAGACGAGGGGTTTCCCATGAACGCCGTACGCGCTTCAACGCCCCAGCGGTTGCCGGCTGACCTGAATCAGCCCCCACACGCACTCGAGTCGGTGACTTCGCGAACGCCATATCTCAATCAAGCTTCCAACATGAAAAAAAAAAAATAATTGCAGTTTTTGGTCAGAAAGCAGTTTATCTGGTCGGCGTATGGCTTCCGCTGGATTCAGAGCTTCCATCTGAGCGAGCGAGTGTGGTGGCTGCCGGGCGCCGATGAGGACGGCCCTGGTGGCCATGTCGAGCACGCTGAAGACGAGCAGGAAGGACATGCCCACGTACATGCCCAAGATGCTGCCGATGCTGCTCACCAGCTGCGGCACCTGCGTACGCCAAGGAGTCCGCTCTGTCCAGCCCTTCTTCGACGTCGTTGCACTTCCACACGCGGAGATTGCGCGTCGTTCGTTCATTACTGTAACCGTCCTCATTAACTGCTGATTACACGGTCGGTTATTCGTTAATTACATTAGCCCTCCCATGGACGGCTACTCAATAATTGTATCGCTTCTTACTTTACTCGCGACTTTCAGGCAATCGAGATCGGGATCTTTCGGCCGGGGCAAAATCCAGTTTACCATAGGAGACGGACCCCGCCAATCGGCGACGCGTCACAAAAAGGAAACTAACATATCCCTCGGATGTTTCTAAAAAAAATTCATTATAAGAAGAAAAAAAGTTTTTCGCGTAAGTATTATTCTTGAGGCAAACATGCTATGCCCGTGGTACGACAGCATTCGATGAAAGTCAGTCACCCGAAACGAGGTTTGTGCTCTCGAAGAACTCGATGCGTCCGAGCGGACACTTTCCCTCGGCTGCATGCAGCACGCTTCCAATAGGCGCTCATCGCGGTCCGGGGCGTCATTGCATCGAGTCCTTCCGGAGATAGCCGATGGAGGCACACCGTGTCCACATGTTAGGGTAACTAAACGGCTGAGTATCGCAACCCTTTCGCCGCCAACTCCTCATAGGCGGAGAAGGGGTCACGTGCACCAAAACGATACATAGCGGGGCAGAAGTCTTCGTGGAGCACCGAATTTTGAACACATGACTTTGCGCTCGCGAAATGTGGAACTCGGGTTTAACGAGCAGGAAATTTCTTGCACCTTTGAACCTGTGCCAGTTAGACAGTGCATAAATGACTTTCTTCTTTATGACACGAGCGCTCCTTTGAAGCAGCTGTCGACCATCAGACGACGACTCTGCTGTGCACACGCGCGCGTTTTTAAAGGGGAAGGTTATCGAAGGGCGCACAGCGGCGGGGGGGGGGGGGGGGGGGCAATCTGGACGAAGGTCGCACGCCTCACGTCGCCGGGTGTCCTGCAAGAGCGACGGTCGCTTCCTGCAACGTTCGGAGTGCCCAAACGGGAGGCCGTCGAGACCCCTGGAAACGGCTGGACTCACCGTAACCTTGGGGTCGTGACGTCGCAGCCTCCTCTGCGTGCTGGCCAGATGCACCACCACCTCGGCGAGGACGGGAGACCTGCGAGAAAGAAGCCCTATCTGCCGTCGTTGCCCGGGAGCCGAGGTCGTCTACGCCAAGGCCTGGCAGTGCGCTTTACCCATCAAAGCGGACTCACGCTTCCGGCCGTCTTTATGCGACTCTAGAGGGCTCGCCATGCTAACGGTCGGTGGCTTTGCACATGTTCTCAAAGTGTGAAATACTCAAAAGCCTTTTAAAACGATCGAAATCGGCGGAAAGACACCGCTAGCCGAAATCGGCGGAAAGACGCAACTTTCTTCTTAAAAAAAAAAAAAAAAGAGAAGTCGCGACAAAAATCAAGGCCATGCCAGTCGGGCAGGACAGGCCCTAAAGGGTTCACGCCGAGTACGGCATGTATTTAGACCAATCCTTAAAGCGTGCTCATGACGTAGGGCAGGACGTAGCCACTCACATGCTATGATGGCTTTTAGTCAAGGTCATCGCTGTTGCAGTCGGTCCCCATCCTCCCAAAAACAAGAGAGACGACAACAACGAGGCGAGCAAGAAAGTCGTGCTGTTTTGCACACGGCAGCATGATTCATGCCAGGGGTGAAAACGCGCGCGCATACCGAAACGTTCACGTTCTTTTTAAGAGTGCGGTGCGCGAAAACCAGTGCTAAATGTTCACCTGAAAAAGTGAAAAAAAAAAAAAAAAAAAAAAAATTAGGAGAGGACAAGGAAGTGGACGATACAGGGCGCACTCACTGTCCCCGAGGATTCGGGGGGTCTGCCGAGCATTGGATCGGGTCGCTAAAGAAACGCTTCTGCTACGCTTGCCAGTTGTGCAGCGAAAGACTTACAACGATTGGGACAGAGAAACAAACAAAACATTTGTCGGTGCATAGGTCTAGATGCTGCATAAATTTCCGTAGAACTACGTGTGGGTGGCACAAGAAATGAGAGGGGGGAGGGGGAAGGGGGAGGTAACGTTTTGCCGAGCTTCGCCACTCAGGCGGCTATCCAGAGCGGTGAAAGTAGATAGTGAAATTACGGCTGCAGGAACCAATCATTCAGACAATCAACTAGACAGGAGCGCATTGCGTTGAAGCGAACAAACGAGCAAGCCAGCTGATAAGAAATTGCTACAGAGACCAATATTGTTGGTTGCCTATGAATTGCGATAACATTTGTCTAGGACAACCTCAGGGACGACGTCTAGGACGACATCTAGGGCGACCTCTATAGGGCGATCTCGAGGACAACGTCTTGGACGACGTCGAAGACGACTCCTAGAACGACCTCTAGGGCGTTCTTAAGGGCTACTTCTAGGACGAGCTCTATGACGACTTCGAGGACGACATCAAGGACGACCTCAAGGACGACGTCTAGGAGAGAAAGACGTCAAAGACGACGTCTAGGACCCCCTAAAGGACGACGTCGAGGTCGACGTCCTTGAGGACGACGTCAAAGACGACGTCTAGAACTACCTTTAGGACGACGTCGAGGACGACATCAAAGTCGTCGGATCCTTCAAAGAGGGTGCGAATGTGAGGGAGTGTGAGATTGTGAGTTGAAATGGTCTACTGCGCATACCTACTGCGCATTAGGAGGCCGGAAAGGCCAAGAAATTCGGCAGGAAGCTGTAGCTAAAGAATGCGCGTGCGCACTGCGCGGTTCTCGGCAGCAGGCACGGCGCGCCGCCAGGGAGCGCGGCGATCGGTCGGCGCTCCCGTGTTATCTGTGCGACATCACTTCCGTGACCAAGTTTTCGTGACATTGATCTCTCAACTTTGCACCCCCTTCCAAGCGCAGAGAAAGACGTAGTTCTACGTCACAAATACGGCAGTGCAACACAGCAGGAAGCGCTTTCGTGCGAGCCAGTTCCTTGCGGAAGAAGCCAATTGAAGGGACGTGAATACATACCCCTCGCTGTCCTCGGAAGCACCAGGTTGCTGCAGCTGGCACAAAGGACAACCGATCAGGTGAAAAACGTGCATTGTTTTCAGGTTGTGCGGGTATGTTGCGAACAAGTTCCTCTGCTCTCTCCAAAACTCCGCCATTTTGAGGCGCACATTGTTCGTCTCGGGTTCCCCCCATTACGGCCATGTCACGGGTTTTTCCGCACATAGAATGACAGAACCCCGATACTGCAGGAAGCACGCACAGTCTATATCAAGTAGGCAAGCGCAAAAAAACACAGGGACAACAAAATAGACAAAGAGGGGCGCACTCGCAACTAACGTTTATTTGAGAAAAAAAAAGTTAGTTCAAAGTTTATATATATATATATATAGTCAAAAAGTAATTCCCAATATTGCTTGAAAAAAAAAAAAACATGAATTTTATCCAGCTAAAAAAGGAAAAAATCTGAGAAAAAACAAAAGAACTTATTATCATTAATTAGCGACTTTTATCCACGCCGCCGCCGGAAGGGAATAAAGCCCCTCGATGTGTTTGCGTTTGTTTTGCAAGTAGCGTCAAATGCGCCAGTGTACGAGGCCTGTGTCTCGAGCGGCCCTTGGAAGCAAATGGCGGCGGAGCACCCGCTTGTTGCACGTGTCTTGCGCGTTTCCAAAACAATGGTTGGCGGTACTTGCAAAAAGGCCTTTATCAAGGCGTTTTAGAAATGAATAGAGTCCCTGGATACTGCTTTTTACAAGTAACTACAACCAATACAAATGACAAAGCACATTCCGCTGGAACAAAATGGAGTCATCCAGTTCAGTCTTTTTCTGTGCGCCGACATTCGCTTCCTAAAACCTGCACCGTCACGCAGTCGGCGCTTCAAAGAATGTCGCTACTTGTAAGAAGATGTTATGTAGGAACTTTGAAAGGGAACACTCTGGCGCGCCGCGCCGTCAATTTCTGTCCGGCGCAATGATCTATCACGTGGTGCTTGCGCTCTTTCGGGAGATACCTGTAGGCTCTAAAAGTTACTTATTAATCTTCGTGTTTTTTTTTGGTTGCACTTAAAACGAAGATTAATAAGTGACTTTTAGAGCCCATAGGAAGCTCCCGATAAAGCGCAAGCACCACGTGACTATAGTGGCCAGTCACGTGACTCTAGTAGCCGCTTTTCCGCGGGTTCCCGCGGGCGTCAACTACAAACTCGTTTCGCGCCGTAGACATAGCTCCAATGTTTTTTTTTTTTTTCGTTGTAAATTTATTTTATAATATGTTTTTCATTTCCTTACCATATGGCTTTTAAGGGTGTAAAAAGGGCGTTCCAGAATTCGTGGTTGTGGCTGTATAAAAACATTTTTGTAAATGTGCAACCATCTGTGGGGTGCGCTCTTCGTTATACACTTGTTTCTCGTAAAACTATCTCTAGGGTGCTGCAAAGATTCCAGTAACCTATTTTTAGGGTGTCCGCCAGCATCCCAGGTTTGTTGCTTTAACACTCTTACGGTGTTAGACCTAGGACAAAGCACAGTA
Organism: Ixodes persulcatus; assembly: GCA_013358835.2. Classification (NCBI taxonomy): domain Eukaryota; kingdom Metazoa; phylum Arthropoda; class Arachnida; order Ixodida; family Ixodidae; genus Ixodes; species Ixodes persulcatus. Next base: position 202,706 of record JABSTQ010011330.1, on the reverse strand, counting down.
CTGCACCACAAAAACCAAGTACGTCGGTACAATTCGTTTTTCGCCTAAAACAAAACTTATTTCGATATCATTTTGCACTGAAAGCCATCCAGCATATTTTTATCAGGAGCACCTCGATGCTTAATTTGGGTCTGAATCTCCAGAAAAAGATTTATTTTTGGGAAACCTGTTTGCTTTATCGTTCTGAGATAAATTTAAAGCGTAGAATATAGCGACAGCCCTGCCCAGGTAAAGTTTAAAAATATTTTCGAAATTAACTGTGTTTTTTTGTGTGTGTTTTAAGTGTCCAGCATGTCTCGTCTTTCTGGTTGTTTACTCTAGAAAAACCAACAAACACAAAATACTGCTACATATGAACTCTGGCATCACACGAAAGAACAATCCCCACATAGTCGGCATGACCGTTTGGGACGTTTGGTATGGAAGGAGCCAGCCAAAGGCGCCTCGGGCGCCAACCAAAGACGCGCCGCTCAAGCCCGGCGGCAGACAACGATGCGTGCTGGAGGCGGTGCTCGTACCAGGTTCCAAACCGGCTCTACTGCTTGACTGCAGCCGCAGAATATACCGAAACGCTCATTAATAACTTGTTCGATGGCACTCCTGTGAACATTTTCGGACCTACTTGGTAGGAAAGGGATTCCACATCGAAACAGACCACAAGCCTCTGGTGCCATTGTTCTCAACGAAACGTCTTGACGAAATGACACCAAGGCTACAGCGTCTGAGGATGCGCATCTTTGAGTATGACTTTGCGATATCCCATGTACCAGGCAAAGAGATGTTCACCGCGGATGTCTTGTCGAGGAAACCCATACCGACAACAGGCCACTCTACGGACTCAAGGAACACCGTGGAGATCAGTGAAACGTTGGTTCACGAGTATGAAATGCTAACAGTGGAGCTCCTTCCAGCCTCTAACTCATTTTTGTCCAGACTGAAGGCAGAGCTTTCCAAAGACCCAACCACATCAAGGGTTATGGAATACTGCGAAAAACAATGGCCGGCAACGAACAAACTTCCTCCGAACTTAAGCAAATTCGCGAGTCTCGCCGCAGACCTTTCGGTTGTGCAGGGATTACTAATGCGTAACGACCGGCTGGTGATCCCGCCTAGTCTGCAAGGAGAAGTCTTGGAGCGATTGCACTGCGGCCATCAGGGTGTTGTCCGATGCCGGGCGAGAGCCAGAGACTCCGTCTGGTGGCCTGGCATAAGCACAAAAATACATGAATATGTGAGTCGCTGTCCGACCTGTCAGCAATATAGACGACCACATACAGAACCCCTTCTTCAGACTCCACTACCCGATCGTCCCTGGCAGGAAATTGGAACAGACCTTTTCCAGTTCAGGGGGAAGAAGTATATAGTCATCGTCGACTACTACTCGAAGTTCTTCGAGCTTGAAGAAATACCTCGAACAACCACAGAGGACATTATCAAGGTTTTCAGCCAGAACTTCGCAAGACATGGTTGCCCCGAAGTCATCCGCTCCGACAACGGTCCCCAGTTTGGATCAACCGAGTTCCGGCGATTCGCCAGAGAGTGGGGAGCCGAACTGGTTACTTCAAGCCCGTATTATCCCCAGAGTAACGGAGAAGCGGAGAGAGCGGTGCAGACTGCGAAGAACCTGCTGAAGAAAACCTCGAATTCAGCACAAGCTCTTCTGGCCCACCGAACCACTCCTGGGCCCGAAGGGTTTTCCCCTGCCGAACTGTTGATGGGGCGGAAGTTACGCTCCACTTTTCCTACGGCGCCCAGTACCCTCAGACCCCTCTGGCAACACTCCAGGAGGTATCGGCAACGATACAGGAAACGGAAGACTACAGAGGCGTCTAACTATAATAGGCGCCACCGTACAAGAAATGGCAGGGAGCTACACCCACACGCAGCAGTGTGGATTCACGCGGGAGCGGCCTCGCAAGGAGTTGTGCGAGACCAAGCCGGACCACCTCGGTCTTACCTTGTAGAAACCGACCAAGGAACGATACGACGCACACGGCAACATCTCCAGCCAGCGATTCCCGACAGCGACAGCCAGCCGGCCAGTCAACGGGAAAACGATCCTCAAGCAACCATAACACGAAGTGGGAGAACTTCACGACCACCGGAACGCTATGGACAATGAGGCTGAAAGGGGAGGTGTCGTATAAAGAAGACGAAGTCTGGCGGCATGTGAGACTGGGAGCCACGCGCGAGGGTCCGAGATGCGCGTGACGGTATAGATACGCTTTGGGTTCGATAAAGGACTCACGGGTGTTGGTTTGCGGCTCCGGGCTTTGACCTTTCTTTCGCCTCGGAACACGACAGTTCGATGGCACTCCTGATACTTCTGTGCACATGCGAGTAATCACAAAGGCGGTACCTCAGAATGCTCGCGTTTCCATGTAGTCCATGGAAGCAAGAAAAACGGTAGCCCCTGACACGCGCAAAGCCAGGATCGCGAGCTGATTCGCCGATCACCTCATCGAGTCGCTGCTGACATAAAACGTTTCGCTTCTCGGGTTTCATTATAGCCCATGGCAAAAAGGGTACTCCGGTGATGTTCACCTGCCTACCGGTAACTTGATTAGCGCGAACAGTCATCGCGTCAACCATATTCGAGTCAGTAGGGAGTTTTGGTAGACCGCGTTTCCCCATCCCCTAACCCTCCGCAACAAAGAACCGCTATTGCGCGTGCGTGCCGATGGCCTTGGCTTTAGAGTTCCGGGTAGCGGAGGGACTTAGCGGAGGGGGAAACACGGTCTACTAAAACACCCTTCCACTTTCCTTCCCTTTGCATCACCAAGAAGAAGTAAACTGTGCAACACTTATTTGACCCTTCAAAGTCCGGGCATTACATAATGACTTGCAAAGGGCGGGCATCTACCGCTCATCCGAGCGCTTTCCACATCCGTCTCGATGACTTGGTAAAGAAAAGGAGCATAGTCCGCTCTCAGTGTCTCGTTCGTCCAAAGGGATCCAACGGGCGTGCGATTGTGGATAGCGGCGCAGACCAGCACCCACCGCGTCGCCAGTCCAGCGGAGGGAGCTGCCCGTCCTGCCGTACGTGACACTCCTGCAACCCACACAGAAGGATCTTCGGCTCCCTTCTTGAACACAACTGACGCCGCTTTCCACGCCGACTTCTGTTTTTCTTGTTATTGGGAATCACTTTACCTCGAGTGATTTGGGCACCAATGTCGATATTGCATTTCTATTATTCGCTAGTTATTATTATTGTATGAAGCACGACATCTACCGCTAGTTATAATTTTCATTTATATGTCGCGACTTCGAACACTTTATCGCTGACGTGTAACACATCGCGAAATGCCTTAGAGATAAAAAAAAAATATTGCGGTTCCGCTTACTTTTTACGGCAATTTCGGGTCGACTGAATATATGCCACGATCAATCCGAAATAATATTAATAATAAAAAATAAAAAAAAACGAAGCAACGAAACATGTTTGGGCGCTTGTAATTTGTTTCTCGGACCTCGTGGAGTTCCTCGCGAAGGCGCTAGCCCTCTCCGCTCGAGCCCTTTCATGTGGCGTGGTGGACGGAGCGCTTTGCGCGCATTTTCCCGCTTACCCCGAAGTAGGCCGCCTGTGTCCGACTGGTGTGTTTCCTACCGCGTCCGAATACCTCCATTTCCGTCTGATAACGTCATAAGTGTGTCGTGCTGTCGCCGGCAGTTATCGCGGCGGGGTGACAGCAGTGGACGTGGCCGACGCCCGTCCTGATACGCTCTCCAGTTTTGACCGTCCTATAGCTTCGGCAGTGAAGGGTTTGCACGCCGCGACGACAGCGAGACTCACGTTCTCTCTCGAGTTTTGTTTCCAGAACCAACTGCCAGGATCGCGACATCCGACAGCATGACACTGCAGATTCTGTGACATCACTTGTTGCCACCAGGGACGGGCGCGGAAATACTCAAATGTATTTGTAATTTTATGCGCTCGGCAAATAGCCTCAGAATTAACCGAGACAATGATGTGTTACCAAGTTTTGATGCACACTACCCTCTATATGCCTGTTATTATAATTACGAAACACGGTATATTGAATATGCTTATGAAACTTGGTGTTAAAAAATCTCCCGGGCGTAACAATATTTTCAGTGCATATTTATCGAGGTACGCTGAAGAGGTTAAATTGCAACTGTATACTAATGTGTGGAGCTGTATCGAATGAGTGAATCTAATTGACCAGGAAGTGTTTTGTTACTGTGTGTGAGTGTTTTGTGAGTCCAATGCTGCCATCATTTAAAGGGGGCCGAGGGCCCCACAAGCTGCGTTTGTAGCTTTTTTCCTCGGCCTCCTCCATTCTGTAGGAAATGGAAACCAATAAAGAAGGAAAGAAAGAAAGAAAGAAAGAACTATCTGTTTTGCTTTGTTTTCAAAATCACTGTACGAGCGTGAGGTTCCAGACGACTGGAAAACTTCCAGAGTCAAACCACTTCATAAGAACGGAAGCAAACATTGCATGGGAAGTTCAATTTTATTGACTTTTACTGGATGTCAAATTCTTAAGCATGTAATATATATTCATTTATTGGCATTTCTGAATGAACGTAACATATTGTTTAGGCATCAGTATGGTTTCAGAAAGGTTTCTCCAAATGTACCCAATCGATTTTTCCTCGCCAATTAACAATAGAAAACGAATCGATGCAATTTTTATGGATTTCTCGAAAGTATTCAATAAAGTTTCCCATAAGAAATTAATTTTCAGATTAGGCTAAATATTTAAGAAGACACAATTAGTCAAATGGATTTCAGCTTATATCCAAACCGTCAACAATGGCCGACTTTCTGTTGACTCTGGCGTTCCCCAGGGGTCTCCGCAAGGCAGTTTTCTTTTTTCGCTGTTTGTTAATGACACAATGCAAGCTGTTCCTGTGAAAATCAAATGATACGCCGATGACTGTATAATTTAATCAAAATTAGATAGTGCTTCGGATCAACTTTCGATAAAGAGGGGGGGGGGGGGTGCAACGATCTTAAGATTAAACGAATTTGCATCTCGTCATTTTTACGTTGTTTATCGTGTCCCGGAGGATAGAAAAAACATCTCCTTCATTAATAAATGTCGCGATTACGCTGCATAATCGCAAAGCCAAAGCCCAGCTTTTTTCCCCACCTGCAGCCGCGAGTGACAGCCGAAGGAACTACAGCGAGAAGCTTACGTGACCCTGCTCGGCTCTAAGCTGCAGCATAATGCCCGCTAATGCCAGCAGAAAGAAAGAGAGGAAGCGTCCTCCAAGAGAGCACACGGGAACCTACACGGCACCCCGAATTAGGTCACTAGAAATGTGACGAGGTACGTGACCCTGAAGACTGGGACTGAGTTGAGGGGTGCCAGAAATGCCAATATTTATCTTTATTTTTCTACACAACAACTAGGACACGCACGCGAAATCGGGTTTCTGTTCTTTACTTCAGAAGTGTCAGAGGGCAACTTCCACAAATTTTTGACCGAAGTTCGGAAATCGTTGCAACCCCCCCCTTCCCCCCCCCCCCCCCCCGCTTAAACAGAGCATTTCAAAATATCGCGAAGTGGTGCACAGATTAGCAACTGACAATTAACTTGGGAAACACTGTTTTTAGTATTATTACTAACAAACAACATCTTTAAAAGTTTGTTTACAATATTAATGATACGTTTCTATCAGAAGTCACACAATATAAATACCTTGGACTATGAATTACTAATAATCTTACTTGGACAAAAAAGAAATCGATTATGTAACGTCTAATGCTCTGCGGAATTTATTATTTGTTAGAAGAACGTTAAAACATTCTTTTCCTTTTTTGCGTCTTCTCACATATAAAGCTATAGTCTTACCAATATTAGATTATGCTGCGATCATTTGGGATTCTTTCAGTAAGATTCACATTAATGAACTTAATCGAGTACATAAAAAGGCCACTACCTTCGTTTATAATAACTGTGGGCGGGCCTCCATAACCGAACTCTAACCAGAGCTAATTTACTCTCCTTGTCTGAAAGAAATCGGCATTCTCGAATAAACGTGTTGTACCACTTAATTAATGTGCGTTATAGGGCAGACCGGTCCGAGTTAATCACTTTCTAATCAGGATATGCTACTCGAAAAAGGAATGCTCTAACAATAACTCCTTTACAATCGCGTAATAATAGACCATATGCGAAATGCACAGACAGCGCCGTCTGGTGGGGCGCCGAAGAACACGCTCGGTCTCACCAGTTGGCTTCGGCGCTGGCAAAGGCCAGGGCCCGAAAGCGCAGTCCTAAAGAATCCTTCGCCCGCACTCGCGCAGAGAAATCGCTTTCAAAAACCAGGCGCCTGCGCCCGTGCCTTTGCCGGCACTCAAAGCCAAATTTCTAGCTGAAGTGTACGTCCGCCATCTTGGTTGCGTCGAGAAACCAGACACCGGCGGGGCGACGAGCACGTACATGCGCAACAAGAGCGTAAAACAATATTACCCCTTAGCTCGCAGGTGTGGAGGAGGATCGACGACGGTGAGCAGTAGGCCTCGATTGTTAACCGACGGCTCTACGAAATTGAGAAACAGCATAGGAATCTTGACGCAGCAAAGGTGACAGCGCAGGGAGTGCTGCCAGACGCTCGAGCAATTTCGCATATGGTCTATTGTTTTAAGTATTCTTTTTTCCCACGAACAATAAGTGGTCGTGGAATGACCTCGATGAGTGTTGTTACGCAGCCATCGTTGTCATTATTTGCATTTAATTTAAATGAGTGTACTACAACTTGTTTCGATTTTTGTTATTTTTGCCAGTTTGTTGTGTTTTCTTTACCACAGTACCGCCTGCGAAAATCCTATCGGGGGACTGCAATATTAATAAATAAATAAAAAAATAAATAAATAAGATGTCAGCATGCCCTTGTCCAATCTGAGCACCCCTTTTAAACCGATCTTATTACGTCACGATAGAATGAAACATTATTATCTTATCTGTTGATTGGACGCACCCGCAACGCCTTCAATTTTTTGGAACCTTCAAGAATAGTCGATGTTCAAGTAAAAAGTGGGTCAGTATAGACCTTTCCAGCGGCAGTCTCGAACGAAGCGCCCGGGCGGAAAATGCTGAGTCACTGAGCTGTGGACGCATGCGCAGCATCCGATATACCGCACAGCAGACCAACAGCACATGCTCAGAAGGCGTTCCACAGCTCAGCAGACAAAGATGGCAGCGCGCAGAAGGCGCTTTGTGGAAAGGTCTATAGATAGAGACAAGTTTGCACAATAACAAAACCGCAGTGTGCTTTTTACACCACCCTCGACCCTTTAAAGAGAAAAAAAGTTATCTTTAATTGTTGTTTGGAGGGCAGCGATTCCTTGGGAATTGTAACGAGACGCATCTGCTTCTGAAGTATCGCGATGCTGCTCATCCCAGGTCGGGACCACTTTGGATGTATGAGCGGAGTTGGACGCTAAAAACACTGCACACAGGAGGCTAAACACACCAGTGGGAGACGCCTTCAGGCCTTAAAAGAACAACCGCCCCCCCCCCCCCCCCCCAAAAAAAAAAAAAAAAAAAAAGAAGAAGACTTCTTGCGTACATCTGGTGCATGGCAACACACTTAAAAAAGCCTAGTAAAATAGTCTAATTCGCTCCTTTCAAACCATCGAGTGAAATGAGCAACAATAATGCGTACCAGAATTATTTTGTTTTCAAATAATGGAAAATCGAAAGAACGCTATTTTCAAAGGGCTAACAAACGTTTCTTACATATTTCATAAGAAAAAGTTTCGATATTATTTTTCGTGAGAAGTTGAAGCTACAAAATAGTGCGAATGAGAGGAGAGGGACTTCTCAAAATACTTGTGACGGTCGCCACACTTCGAAGACCCGCGCGCACGAACCTGTCTCGTACGTAAGCCTTTCTGGGTCGCCATGAGGTCCTCAAGTGCGTATTTGACGATTTTCGCGATCATATTCGCTCCGAAAATTTTTATACATAAAATAAAAAACCGAAATTATTATTATTATTTTTTAAAATATTGTTGTGTTTTGACTTCCATGTCCCCTAACGCTGAGCGGCCTACGGGCGGCCGAGCTCACCTGCAGCTCTCGAGGCACGGGCAATCGGAGCCACAGATCTTGGAAGCCACTCCCTCGATGCAGGCGTCTGCAAGCAAGGCACACAGGAAACCTCAGAAACTCCAAGCAGAGCTCTGACCTTCCAGATATGCAAGAAAAGTCGGGCCTAATGCTCGTCCTTGTCACGGCCTTCGCCCGCACTTGCGTCAGTGTTCTAACTCAGCTTCTCCAGTATACCGATGGAGGCATGCCTCACCGGACACTCCACGTGACAGCAGCTAGCGGTGCCGCCCGTCGCCGGTGGTCGGGGCTCCCCGTCACGGCATTACGCGAAGGGCACTTTTCGCTCATATTTAAGCAGCCTGAATTAGTCGCTCCAAAATCGCGCTCGCGATAGTCGTTTTTTTTTTTTTTAATTGAACGTATACGGGCCTTTGTTTCGTTCCGCGATCGATTATATATATAAATGGAATTTGATCACTTTGTAATGGTCTCGATGAACACGATGGTTAACTTTCCCACTTCGCTCAATTTTCGACACACACAAAAAAAAGTTTTTATTTTTACAGGAACATTAGCTACTCCACCCCATCTCGGAAGTTCCGTGCAGAGCAATGGAAGCTGTATGCTTTCTAGCCAATCGGCAGAGCGAGCACATCACAAAATATTATCACCACGCACTTGAGCTTTCTCTTTGTCCTATCCGGTTCTTCTCGTTATTTTTTTTTTTATTTTAGCCGCTATTGGTAATTAGAATCGATGCTTAACCGTATTTAATCATCGACATTGATGCCAGTCAAGGCTCCTAGTTCGTTACTACAGCTAATACTCCCGTGGGATATTGCCACGCGCGTAGGCGAGCAAGCGCTGGTTACTGCGCTTGACTTTCGTGCGGAGGCCCAGGGTTCGACTCCTGGGAGTATTCCGCGAATTTCATTTATACTTTCTGTGTACTGTTTTGGTGAATTCGAGAACATCGTTGTTTATTCTAGGCCCGAGTGTTCTACGAGTCGAATTTTTCACGCCGATTATTCCAGAAGCCCACGCGTGTACATAAGGGGCTTCGCGTGGCGAGCCAAAGTCAGTTTCGCCTCAGCGTTCGATCTTGCTGCTTCGCCGCTGTGTGTGTGTGTGTGTGTGTGTGTGTGTGTGTGCCCGAGCGCGCACCTTGTAGTACATGGCCGCGGCCGAAGCATTTCGTCACGCTATGACTTCGAGGTGCTTCATAAAGGCTTTTTTGTTTCCTCTCCTCGCGGCATCTCGTCAGGCCTCCTCTACACTCACAAAGCCTGGCAGTTCGACGACGGAGCCATAAAGTGCCCGGTCGCAGATTTGGAGCGCGAAGATCTGGTAGCACAGAGCATTTCTCGGGGAACCCGGGAAGTCAGCGCACAGCTTTTGCAGTGGCGAGGACCTGAAACATGGTTCTCAAACCCGTAGAGAAATGAAGTGGCAGCGTGAGGAACGCGAGGAGCACGAGCGGACATTCCATCGCTCGGGAGAAGTGTGTTTCGGCGTCTCGCCGCAGCGGGGCGCCCGTCACCCGACTCTCCACTCATCCGTTGTCTGCCGCTCTACCTTTTCAATTTCGGCGGCCGCGTCTCGTGGCGATCTGCCAGGCTTTGTCAGTAGAGAGGAGGCTATGGCAGCACTGATCTATGCCCGTTTTCACCTCAAGAAAAAAGCAAGTTTTGCGCATTGTTCATACGGGGCGCGAAGTAGTTCATACAAGATTTGGTTGTCGGAGGAAAAAGCGATGTTTTGGCGTTTGGAATGTGTACGTCTTGATAACATATATATATATACTAAAATTCACCTACATATTTCTTAATTAATTATCCACATAAAGGGGGAAATTAGTAAGGCTCCGCGAGGAGACGGACTTGTTTTACCACGGTTCTTGAGGTGAAAACGAGTATAAATATCAGATGCCATCTTCTTCCCAGATGTGGCGCGCGGCACGTGCCCTTTTCCCAGGATGGAGGGGCTTCAGTTTGGTTTAGTTTGGTTTGATTGCGAGCGTCACCAAGCGCCCCGCAGTAGCAGTCTCTACCGCGCGAATGCAATAGCCTGAGGAGCGCAGCCAGCGCGAGAAAAATCCCGGAGGCTATGGTTGTTCAGATGGCAGAACATGGGCATCCGGAAAATGTTGGATGTCACCTCGTACGCATGGAGCGGGCAACGGCTGATGTCGTCCCGCGTGGTCGGTCGCTCCTTTCGGGAGTGAAGAGCGTGCGGGACTTACTAGCATTATCGTCATCTTCGTCGCAGATGTCGGCCAGGCTCCGGTCGAGGATGACGTAGTCGTGGGACTGGCAGCCACAGGCTGCCGTCACCTTCAGCTGCGCGCAGATGTCCCGGCACGCCTGTCGCGTCAGAGCACGTATGTACAGGGTGTCCCTTCCAAAAAAATTAACACGTTTTTGCCCGTTTTCGGTTTCTGGCACCATAGAGCCCCATGTATTCGAGAGATCCGTCGGTCGCCATTTTCCGATAGTAATTGTCATAAAATCACTTAGTTTAAACGTTTGAATAAGATATCGGTTCGGGCTGAAAATTTGCCATCTGGTTCGGATCTGTAGCGCTACCTCTGGACGGAGAATGAGCGTTCGGCGATGCCAAGTTTATTTTTTCGGTAGAAAAATACCGTGGTTCATACGCGTGACGTCACGACAAAGCTTATCAGCAGCGACCAACATTACTCCATTCTCTCAGTTGTGGAACTCCCGCGGAAGGGGGTACCCCCCTCACTCACTTCAGCCTGCCTCCCGTCGTTTGAAGCGCCAGCTAGATTTTCCTTTATAAATTGTGTGTTTCATAGAGGAAAAAATTGGGGTGTGTGTATGTTTATACAGTCTAGAACATAGTCTGCTTCAACGCGCGACTTGTCTCCCAGCCATAGATGAGCGATTTCGCCAGTGCAGTACAACCGCTAGCCTGGGGTCTTTAACGTGCACCACGCAAACACACGACGGCACGCCGGTACGATGCTCATCCAGATCGAAACGGGCAGGGGTGAGGTGTAAACTGTGTTTCATAGAGTAAAGCCTCTCGGTGTGTTTGCGTTTGTCTTGCACGTAGCGTTTAGTGCGCCAGTGCACGAGGCCCGTGTGTCGAGCGGCCGTAGGAAGCAAATGGCGGCGCAGCATGAAATGAGCGGCCCTTGGAAGCGAGTGGCGGTAGAACCCCAGCTCGTGGCACGTGTCTTGCGCGTTATCAACTACTACTAAAAAAACGCCTTTATCAAGGGGTTTTACCATAGAGTACGCAGTCGATGCTACAAGCGCGAGCTCCTGGCTTTCGGTGTTCCTGCCAACCCTTACAAAAACAGGTCTCAACATTTTTTTCATTATTTTAGACTCCTTACTGTCTTTCCGAGATCTTACTGAATTTCTTTATAAACGCACTTTGTTTTGATAATTGTCAAAAAAAAACTTTAAAAAGAAAAAAACAATGGATTTTTGTAGACTTATTTATAAAAAAATTAAAAAGAAGTAGTAATAACGTTTTTTGTGTTATTTAAAAAAGTTATAAAAACAATTAATGCTGGTTTTTGTTTAAATGATTTTATAAAAAAAAGAGAAATTATTGACATTGTTTTTATATTATTTTTAAAAAGAAAAAAAAACACAATTATTTTTTCATTATTTTATTAAAATATTGACGGCATCTCTTTTATATTTTGGGAGAGAGTTTTGAAAAATAACAGCTCACATTGTTTTTTGAAAAAATTGAAAGGGAGAACACATTTTCTACAGATTTGTCCCTGTTGACATAATTGTAAGAGTTTTAAAAATGTTCGCAAGTTGCTTTCCACTTCTTTTTTTTTAACATAGGATTCTTTTTTTTTTAGAATCGGTAGACAAAAGAAAATTAAGAACCTTTTTCATTCCCTTCCCTGCTTCCATGTAATAAAATATTCTAATAACACAACACTTCTAACATACGTTGAAAATGACGGTGTATAGCGTTACGTCCGACGTAACGAAAATAAAATTAAAGTTATCGTCCGACGTAACATAAAAGTTCGCTGTGGTATAGCGTTACGTCAGGGCGGACCGTTGAAACGCCGTTAACGTAACCCCCTCCCCCTCTCTTTCTCGCTCGTAAACACTCAAAAGCGATAACATTTCTTCTGGGAGCTGTTTTTGTGGATGCTGTTTTAGCGACTGCGCGGACTTATTATTAGTTACAAATGCCTTTTAGTAAGAGATAGAGTACATGAACTTCGAAATATTGTTTTCCCCTTGACAGACTCCCGAGAAGGAGATCGGGCACTTGGAACCTTAATAAGTGCTGAGGTGGTCACCGGCCAAATGATTATCTTCAATATGTAGGCTATAAAAGGCTGTGGAGCAGTTAAAAGGGCTGTGATTCTGGTGTTAAGTGCTTCACGGTGTTTGTGTTTGTGTTCGTTTTTAAAGTGTATTTATGGGATGTGTATAATACCACAGAAACACTATTTCCTAACAAAATTAAAAATATATTATAAAAAAATCGAGTTTTGTTTACGTTATTCTGCAGTTCCGTCAAAACTAGGGATTAAGTAGGATGTCAAAATGAACTCCAGAAAACCTAAAAAAAAGTAAAACAAAATATGATTCCAGAAAAGATTTAACATAAGTTCAAAAGAATTTCACTACAGATTTTTGTAAGGGAAGCGCGCACGCTCGGGCAGTGCAAGCACTGTTCAGGGCCACATGCTTGCGCTAGCAGCATCGGCCGCGTCTGAACTTAGGCTGAAACGAAGTATAGACGCTGCGCTTCGAAACATAAGTATTCCATAGAATATATGCACTGCTGTTACCATAGTTAGAGTGAACTAGATTTTGTACGTAAATAACTCCCTTCCAAAGTTGCGAAACGTCACTTTTAATCACCGATGACTTCCACAATTGACGATCTTGTGATGAAAATGTTCAGAGTTTTCAGAGCCCGCCTAGGAGATAGCATTAATGCTAAAGGTTGGTTCACACATCTGCGTTAGTTACGTTCAGATGCACCCGAAACGACCGTAACTACAAAGTCACCGTGACAAGTGTTCGCCGAACACATCAAGGCAAGCGATGCAAGGGGTAGCTTCGCGAAGCAGTGCATGACTCACGGTTGTTGCGGTGTTTTGGCCGTTACGGTTGTTTCGGTTGCATGCGAATGCAACCGTTGCAAATGCGTGAACCAGCCTTAATGCGACGTACGGATGTAGGGACACGCGGGCGCGACGACATCAGTGCAGTCGTTCAATCGGCTGGCCCCATGGTGTTGTTCGCGCGCGCTCCGACGAAGCTCGCTACGACTTTGTGTTTCACAATCTTGCTGTAACTTTAGTACCGAGCGAGTTTGGATGATTGACATCTCGTCACGCGTGCCGCCATCATCGTGACAGTCCAATCAGCTGCTCCGCGAACTTCGGCCCCAACTTTGTGTTTGACGAGTTTAGCGGCCCTGGACGAGCACTGTACCGGCGTGCGTTCGTGTGTCGGCGTAATGCAAGCCAGGGACCCCTGGCTTGGGGTCGAACTGCGCTGGCTAAATCCCTCAGCTACAGGGCACCCCTTGAAGCACACTAACTTCCCGCTGTTTTCCAATGCACTCATGCTGAAGCTATAGACGAAAGGGGAGACTTACTCTGCTCGTGTACACATCCCTCCCGGCCCGGGTGTGCTGCAGGTACTCCTCTGGCCAAGACGGCTGACACGGATTCATGTAGGGCGGCTCCAATCTCCTCAGAATTGTCTGCAACCAGACGGTGGCCTTAGATCGAAACGACTTACGCAGAAAAGTTGCCAACACTTTGTGGCTTGAATTTACTTTCATAAATAGTGTTTCGTGAATACACGCCTCGGCTCCGCCCACAGGTTTATTCACCCAATGAGCCGTACCAAACAGGGGGTTTGGGGAGTCACTCATTTTCTATTCAGGCCCACAGCTCGAGGTTTCTTCTTCCGCTTTTGTTCTGCGGCGGTTCCTGCCACAAAAGAGTTCTAAGAAAGTCGGTCTTGTCGGCACTGGGCAGCGCTTCCGGTCCGCGTCGCCTGCCGACACCCGCCGCCCGCCATCGTCTGCAGTCCTGAGAGCGGCGGCGTCAGAAAAGAGGGGATTGCCTTTTCAAACATTCGAAAAATTCTTCGTAACTATTTCGGTGAAGGATGACGGTGAGGTTTACTTCAGCCGAGACCTACGAGGGGAAGACGCAGTCAAGACCACGCGAACAAGCTGAAAACGGGCAAATCAAAAAGGTGTCCGCTGCACGGCATCATGTTCATGGCCTCATCGAAAAAAAAACTGTTGAAACGGTACTTCGGACCGTTCAAGGTAGTACCAAGGGTAGTACTTCGTCGCCTCGGAGAGCTGAACTACGAAGTGGTGCCCGGCGGAATTAAAACATCATCACGACATCAACCACGACCCGAGGTGGTTCACATCGTTCGACTAAAGCCGTTCTACGCTCGGTAGCACTGAGGACTGTTCGTTTTCCAGAAGACGTTTATAGCTTACCATTATTTTGTTTTGTTTAGTGTTGCATCAGGGCGATGCGTTTTTAAAGAGGGGGGTAATGCCGCATGCATTATCGAGAAGATACGCTTCTCCGCTCATCTATACTTCGTTTCAGCTTCGGTCCGAGCGCGGCCGATGTTATGAGCCGAAGGGCCAATCAAAGAGCGCAAAAAGCGCAGCGTCATGGCGTGCTCTCTGCGCTTGATAGGACTAGCCGGAGGATGAGCACGCACAGGGAGACGGCGAATACCGGCTGGTCCTATCAACTGCAGAGAGCACGCCATGACGTTGTGCCTCTTTCGCTGTTTGATTGGCCCTTGGGCTCATAACATCGGCCGCGCTCGGACCTAAGCTGAAACGAAGTATAGAAGATTCGCGTACACTCTTACCCCAAGGGTAAACGATAAAGAGGCCAGAATGAACTTGCCTAGTTAGTATCGCCCAAGTTCTTTCCCGAACATTCTAGGTCGAATAGATGACTGGCATAGTAGATAAGAGCCGAGCGTCGTATTGCCGATTCATTCACTGATTCTCTCTCGCGATATATCCAGGTATCACGCCGACACACCGTGGCTTGCTGCTGCTGCCGTCAACACTCGCTGCTGCGTTCTCGACGTGTATTCTTCATTTCTGTTCCTGGCAAATGTTCACCCCCATTAAATATTTGGTTAATTTTGTTTTCACCTACCTCAACGTCTGCCATTCGTGACAACATATATATATATATATATATATATATATAACCTGAAGACCCGATTTCTTGCCGATTACCAGATATAGAACAAAGCGCCACATTTTTACTCCCCGAATTTCGAAAAAAGTAAAACCCGAAAACAAAGGACCGTATATGCATTGTGGTGCAGAGTGCGGGCAGCCAGACCTGGTCCACGCTGACGAAGGTGGTGTGCCTAGGAGGCACGAAGACGCCGTCCCTGCGGAAGTCCACCTGGACGCCCGCCTGGTGCACGTTCACCACAAAGCCGGCCTCCACGGACAGCGGGAGGTACTCCTCGGGCTCCACGTTCAGCAGGAGCCGCAGCCCTGGGCCGTCGCAGAGCTCACCCTTCGCGCTGGGCCAGAGTTTTACTCTCGGCCTTGCTTGAGTAACCTTATATTTAGGAAATTGATTTAGGCTACCGGGGTCACGAATCATGATGTTTAAAACCCGAGACTGTGGAGAAGGAAAAAAATGGAAACTCTGAAGTATAAGAAAAAGGCACAGAAGAAGACGACTCGCCATGTGCCTTTTCCTTCTACTTCCAAATTTCCTGTTTCTGTCCTCACCACAGTCTCGGGCCTTAAGTAGACAAAAAACATAGTTGTTTTTGTCTAATTAATAAAGGCTAGTGCTAGTTGACTTCCGGCTGTGCGAACCTTCATCCCACTTCTGACACCGTGTATCAGCGCGAGAAGAAGGTTCGCACAGCCGGAGGTCAACTAAGGCTAGCCTTTTATTATGGCGCCTCTGCGATCTGCCCGGGCACGAGCTTGCCCGGCACGAGCTTGGTTCACTGGTGGAGCACGCTCCCGTTACAGATTTGACCGAAGTTTGTTTTTCTATCACCGAACGTGCCTCGGTGTCTGGGCTGGGGTTTTCTTGGTAAATGGTCAGCGAGAAGAAGAGCGAGCTCGTTTAATTTGCGAATCGATAATTTAGTTTCATAGAACAGGATACTTCTTCTCACTGCGTGCAACGTCCTGCCTCGCGACTAAAACATACGAATTGCGTCGTTAAACGAGACTTACTAGATGTCCTACTAAGCGAGACTAATCTCTCGGTTCTTCTACACAGTTTATCGTCTTCTCGATTGGTTCCTTCGGCGCACAACATCCCGCGGGTCATAGCCCGTAAACAGATAGGGGCGCCATTCGGTCACACGACTGCAGGAGGCTGACAGATTCCACGCCAGACGAGGACCCGGAGGCAGCCGGGTGACGGCAACTCGTCCACGGCTACCGACAACAACGAATCTGCAACCACGACCATGTGCAAGTCCGCGTTTCAGTAGATCGCATTCCGGCCATACCTGATACTACTCCGGGAGTCCTTTCGCGCACGGATCCTACCCGGATATGTCGTTAGAGGAGCGCAAAAACAGTCCACGAAAAGTGCCTAATGGCATCGGTTTTCGTGCGGACAAAGGGGAATCGTACCGCTGCCCCTGGGAAAGAACGAGCGCATGACAGTCGATGCGCGCACACTCGGAGCACGCGACGGTGCCTGAGAAGGGAGCAAAAACCAGTCTGTCAAATGAGCCACTGGCCGACCACCAGATGGCAGCCGACCCCTGGGAACCTCGGAGTTTCCAGCTCGCGTCCCCTGCTCAGACCCGGGAGGGCCCCGTTTCTTTGAACGAAGGCACGTCTACACAGAAGCAACAACTTGCCAGTTGCGAGGAACGTGGATGGATGAGCACTCGCAATAAACCATATATTAAAGTTAAGATTAAAAAAAGTTAACGATCCTAGCTGGACGATTATAATTTAGCGCTTGAACAAGGACCGGGTGAGGGAAAGAAACAACGCGGCAGTAACGCCAAATACTTGGTCACGCCATCGCAAGTAGCAAACCTCGGAAGAAGCCTCAGATGTACTACAAAAAAGATACGTCATGTCCAAAACATTCACTGTAGCTGGTAAGAGGTTAAGAGTAAAGTGGAAGCTCCTCCCACCTCTTTCCACTTTAACAGAGCGAACGCTGGAGAGGAGGTTGCTTTGCTCTTAACCTGCTTCTAATAAGAGTACAAAACGGAATTATATTCCTTACCTTCGAAAGGAAGAAGAAAATAGATGGTGGTGTGGATAATTTGGCAGCCTTGAAATGACGCCGGCTACTCCTTTGTAAGAAATTACTGGTTAATTTATTTAGCATATTGTACGTGGGAACAGCAGATTAAGTTCTTAAAAAATAAGGTCAGTTAAGTAACGTGACTTTCGTGTTATTTATGTGTGTTCGTTTCTCCAGAATTTTAATTCGACGTAAATTTGACATTTAAGAACACTATATGCTTTCATGACGCTGTTTGTGACTTACAAACATTTTTTTAGAATTGTTTTAAGGTTTTCCCAGCGGACAAAGATAACACTAGTTTTCTTTATTAGAAAACTATTATTCCTTCGTAATTATTTCCTTTAGCTCGACTGGTCCCAACCCCCCCCCCCCCCCCAAAAAAAAAAAAACAAAAAAACACACACACAAAATAACAAGTGCAGCAGCGCAATAAAACACGTTTTAAAATGCAAAAAAAAAAATTAGGGCCAAATTTTGGCATTAAACAATTACACTATACGCACAAAACAAAACAAAAAATTGGATGCAACAAGTTTCCGTTGTAGTTAGACGATAGGGTTGAATAACATATCGCGTAATGTGCTCGCTGATATATTGTTAATTTCAATATTTTTGACGCTAATGGTTCAGAACGATCGGAAAACTGTATGTTAATGTGTGGTGACCATTATTTGTTCTAAGAAACGGTACTTCCCACGGTTTCATACTTTGTGTCGGATATCTGTACACTTTCTCCGTTAAATTAGCTAAGTTTTTGAGATACCGACTTTTGATTTTTTTTCTTCAATTTTTTTTTTTTTCAACTAGCAGATAAGCGGCACATATACAAATCATGCATTTCATTACACGGAGTTGATTCAAATATTTTCTCTTGGACATTCAGTTGCATCAGAGCGAATGCTTCTCATTATCTTTTTCTGTAATATTATTTTTTTTAAAAGGATTCCTTTCGGTGGTTGTGGTACATCCTAGGCGATTACAATTTATATGCTAATAAAATAATGAATTATATATGAATAACTTTACATGAAGTGACAGAATATGTTTGTAGCGATATGTTAAGCCAACTATACTAGATAATTTGGACATAATGTAATTAATGTGATCGTCCCACGACACGAACTGACAAAAAACAATGAAGGTGTGCCATTTATGTTTTGACATAAATATATTGTTAAACTTTGACAAATTAAACAATATATATTTTCATATGGCTGCTATTGTTGACATTTCTGCTGTTTGTGTCACCTGAACATATAGTTCACTATTTTCGGTTAACTAAAATAATACTTCCGCCTAGTAACTTTTCCCACGTATAAAAAAATCCTCGGACAAGTAGGCCCAGGTTTATGGAAGAAGCTGTCTCCCTTGGGCGCAATGCGCTTTCGATGCCCATCTTTGACACAGAAGGCGAAAAACGGCAATCAGCGCGACGAAAAAGACGCCATGCTGATCCGGCGTCACCTCACCTCTATGTCTCGCTGCGTGGACACACAGGGACCGGAAGGACGTGTCCACCTCGGCGGCCCTTACCCTGGTCCACGGTGATGGCCACCTGGAGTCGGTGCTCGGGGGCGCTCCGGTCGCACCCGACGCAGAAGC
This sequence comes from Ixodes persulcatus, assembly GCA_013358835.2. Classification (NCBI taxonomy): domain Eukaryota; kingdom Metazoa; phylum Arthropoda; class Arachnida; order Ixodida; family Ixodidae; genus Ixodes; species Ixodes persulcatus. The sequence continues at coordinate 183,791 of JABSTQ010011330.1, read as the reverse complement.
AGTTGCCGTATCGTCCGTACATCTGGAGCTGCATCTTCCTATGGGCGGGGACGCGGTGGAAGGAGACAAAAGTGTCTCAAGTCACGGGGGCAAGTATGTCCAAGTTTTTGCTCCCGTTTGCGACAAACGCCGTCGCATGGCGCAGCATGACAGGAGCTCGTGAAACCGTCTTTATTCGCGCACAAAATTTTCAAGGCCACGCAGAGCCCTAACCCGGCATCAGGAACTGCGCGAAGCCCCATTGAAATTTCGACCCTTTTTCTGGCCGTGTTCCAACAGCTCTCTCTTCTTGCACTGCGGGCGGGGAGCAGTCCTCAAGGCCTGCTATGACCTCCGCCGATGGCGCGTGGCCATTGCCGGAGAGTTGTCGCTGATGAAGGTCTGTGCTTGAGCTCCAGTCTACGCCGCTGCCTCCGCTCGTTTGTATAGCGCAAGCGTTACAGCCTTCGAACGAATCGGTGCCCAGAAGCCACGACACCCTGTCAAGCACGTGGCACGAAAGCGCACAAGAAAAAGCTGATGGAGTCAACGGGGGCCAATTGTAGCCATTAGAATTTTCATGAACATCGCCCGGTTTATCGGGGAAGAGAGAGGAAGGGGTGTCGAGGCGTAGGTCAGCACGCCTCGGTGATTCCTGTGCTTCAGCCGGCTCCCAGATTTGCCTACCGCCGGGTAGGCAAAAAGCGTAAGCAAATCTGGTAGGCGAGCGCCTGAATGACGGCGGCGTGTTTATCCGAGCCCCCCTCTCCTCTCTTCGCCCCGTAAAAACCGGGCGACGTGATGTCCATGAAAACGCCCAGATCATAGTTCCAGAATTTGCCCGTTAATTTACTCTGCAAATTTTCCCGAATAGGGCGTTTTCACCTGACGTCAACCCGCCGTTTTCTTGTTAAAGTGAGTGAAAAAATGTTTTATTTATCGAAAAAAAAGAAAGTAGGCGTGATGAAACGTATAGGCTTTCGTTCTCTACCGATTTGAGTGTGTCGCGTGGTCTTTGGAATATTCTCCCTCAGCCGATGCTTCAAGCACGCGCGATAGCTCATCACAACAAAATGCTACGAGACAAAGGGGCCAATGGGCGTCCCGGAAACGCCGCCTCGTGGAGCCTGCTCACTGGGGGTCGTTGCAGTCGGTTTCGTCCAGGCGGCAGGAAAGCACCATGTCCTCCCGCTGATGTCCCAGCACCTGAGCCGTGGCCGCGTTGCGACGCTGCATCTCCGTCACCCACTTGAAGAATTCCTTACGGTCCAAGGCCTCGTCCTCGGGCAGCTGCGGACGAAGACACCAAGGGCTCCTCGTCCGGATGGCGAGCGCTTCGGTGCGTGAAACACCCGCCCTCGGTGCAGAATGTTCGTGCTGCTTGTGCAGGGCTGCTTGTGTGGTGCTTCTAAGGGGAGGGAAAGGGCCCAGAGTACTCGGGAGACCTACCAAAGGCCGGACAGCCCTGCCTCACAGTCATTAAGGAACTCGTTCATTCGGACATTTGAACCCTGTTTTCCCGCCACTCCGGGATACCCGGAGAATCAAGTGTCCATAAAGCGCCTTCGAGAATCGCTCAATTGTACCGGTGCGTTTACACTTGCGGATTCGCGGGCGGATCCGCGCAGGCGGAAAGTTGATTTTGGAGCCGCGTGGCGAAGTCGACTTGTCGCTGGCGGAAAATCTGGATCGGTCCGGGACCCATATTCAGGTTTTCCACCACTGACTAGTCAATGTCACCACCTGGCCCCAAAATCCACTTTCCGCCTGCACGGCGCCATAAGAAACGCGCCATAAGAAAGTCGTTGTATTCTCTCCCTACGAGGAGCCCAATGTCCGAGTACCACTAGACCGACAGAAACCGCCGATACTGATCAGCTTCACGCACGCTTAGCATGCATGCTCACTCGTACGTAGTTCACGAGCACCGCAAAACACTGGAAGCCTTTAAAGGTCTTCGCGTGGATCCTGTTTCCGCTCGTCGTCCTAGCGGTACTCGGGCATAAGCGTCCCGCAGTCTCGACCAACGTGAGGAATGACGAAGGATCGCAGGCTGCTCACCCAGATGGGGCGGGGTCCCCGGTCGGAGCACAGCTTCTGCTGCCACTCGGTGGCGGTGCTGCGGTTCAGCACGATGTCTCCGCAGAAAACCGTGCGACGTACCTGGCACGCGATGAGAGCGGTTCGAGTGCTCCAGGCCACACAATCTGCCTTGCATGCGCTGGGCAGAACTCGAGCTGCGCGCTCGGGACCACGCTCCGCCACATCGGTAGAGTGGTGGCACCTTTGGAATGTCTCGGTAATACCGCCAAATTTCGCGTTTTTTTTTTAATAAACGGCCATTTACACGTGCATTTGGTCCTCTCTGTTTTTTCAGTTTCATCTCCAAATTCCCTTTTGCAGTTCGGGAGGCCGCTGCCGCTGTCCGATTCCCGCAAAGAAGGCGCATCTAGCCATTCGAGACTTGCGCCTTGTCTGAAGCCATTCTCAATGATTAGTGTGATATTTATATCCGCAGAAAGGATGGCCGCCCGTATCGCCTGCTGATGGTGATGCAATGACATTGCGCGGGTAGATGAAAGAGCCGGTTAAGCCACCAGAGGGATCTTGACCACATACTTGATGTCGTGAGTAGAAACTATCGCAGCTCGTCGCGCTTTTCAACTATCTGAAGAAAGCCAAGCATAATATCGAGACAACGCCTCAACACAAGAACGGGCCAGAGTTTCCGGTTCATTTTTGCGCGACCAAGGAGGCTTTTTTAAAATGGCCTCAATATATTTCAACACACGTTTCAAGCCCTTCCCTTGGCTACATTTATGCAGTAGACAATTTCCATAACAAAGCGCGCGGAAAACCGCCTGAAAGGATTTGCGTAAATTACGAAGCGCGGTTTTTGGTTCTAGAGGCCCCAATATTCGGCCTTAATACGCTGATGAAAATGACGGGCTGTGAGACTGTTACAGCGCACGAAAGCCTCTGTGCGCGATCAAACAGTATGAGCCCGGCTGAATAGCGTGTGGACGGAAGAAGTTCAGATGACCCGCCTGATTGAGGTTGCAGATGGTGACAGCGGGCAGCGCGAGCCCCTCGGGCGACCTGGAGAGCTCCACGTCGACGGTGTCTTCATACTGGGCGAAATCCCTGAAGACGACGTACAGGTCGTGGAGGCCCAGGCCCACGAGTAGCGCGAGCACGGCCACCCACAGGAGGCGCCGGCTCGGCGCCGAGAAGCCCAGGATGACGCGGAGCCCCGGCACGCCGGACTCCGAGAACATGCGTCGGAACGCCTCGAGCGTGGAACGTCGCATCGTGGTTGGGCCCCACTGCCTTTCGAAGGACCCGTCAGAACGCCTATTGAGTAGAATACCTCAGAACGCGTCAAGCCTCGCCGCTTTGCCTCGCACGCGCGCGTCGGGCTCCACCGCTTTGCACAGGCGTGCTAGGAGCAGCCGCCTTTGCGGGGAGCGACTTCGAGTATGTTGATTCCGCGAAACTGTAAAGAGAACCGGTTACTGCAAACAAATGGATGTAGCCCACAGTTACGGTTTTTCGACTTTATTTCGTACAATTTCACCGACTACGGTCTGTTACCACGTAAGATGAGCGGGAGAGGCTCCGCCTCCAGCACGCGTTCGCTGCCTTCCGTCGTGCGCTGGCTGCGCACGCACCGAAGTGCCATCGAAAACCGGAGCTTCTACTACAGATCTTAAGTTTCAGCAGACCTTTCGCGGCAGAGAGGCAAAGGCAGGGCGCAAAAGAGGGAACCCTCGACGTGAAGCTTCGGCCGAGCGATGCGGCACGTAAAACGAGGTTCGTCACGCGAAGTTGCCCAGCCGAGCGCCAGGGGAGGTGGCGTCGCCGGGCTTTGGCCGGGCGACTGGCTGCCCTCTAGGCTGCCACAGACGGGTGACATTGAGGGCCGCGGTCGCAGTTTGCGATGGAACATCTCGCGCTGCAGATGAAATACACCGCCTGAAAGTCATCTGTTGAGGGTGTGCACATCCCAGATTCGCAATATCGCTCAGGCGAAACGCGGGATCGCAAAAGGCGACAGATCTTTCAGCTACTTATCGTCCGCCATGAGCAACAGTTTCGACGGTGCGATACAAAACTGGTGGACGCTCCCGTCAGTACGCGCTTAGCGCAAGGTCAGCGCTATGCTTGTAGCGCTCCGCAGCATGTGTGAACAGGCCTTCAATGTGCGATTGAAAGTTGTTCGAGTCACTCGAACACCCGCATAATCGAACCTGAATAGACCGATCTCACCAGCCAGTTTGACTACGCCACCACTGCCGCAATGCATCGAGGGAACTTTAGTTTTTCTACACATGCGACAACCCCGCCGGAGTTCTGCGCGTGTAGAGCACGAGACAGCACGAGCCCTCTCGTGCACTGCCGTTTGCCTCCTGTGAACTAAAGTTATGGCGGCGTCACGCATGCGTCGAACGCTTGGTGAGATCGGTCTATTGGAAACCCCAGAAGAAGGCTCAAGACCAACAAACACAATAGACAGCCGTACCCACCTCCAATGTTGGGCGCTACGATGGCTGGGCTCGAATGTGGCCAAATGAAAACGCTTCAGATAGCTCGCTTCGAGCCTTCTTTCTCCTTGTGCGCGTCTAGACCGCTTTCTTCGGCCAAGCCACAAGGGTCTTTACAGCAGGGTCAGCTCGAACTGAGAGATCGCTTTCAAAGCAGAATGGCGCCATTGTGCGCGGGAAAGAATGGAAGCGTCGATCCAAGCAGGCCGACAAAGGCCGGACGCGAGAAGAACGAGCGCTAAATTAGTTTGCCGACACCAGGGGCCCACAATGTCGAGCCCCCATGCCGTCCGCGCTAATGCGACCATCGGTCATGAAACAGTCTGTCGCCGATCGAACGAGCGCTCCCCGGTCCATTTAGTGCGCTTTTACTGCGGGTTAGTTCGCACAAGGGGCCGCCTCTTGCGCCATTTTGCTATACTTTGTTCACCATTAAGCTGAGACTATACAAGCTCCGCCTTCAGCGCGAGCTCGCTGAGTGGCTTTTGCAGTGCTTTGGTTGTGTGATCCCGCGCATTCACACTTGTGTTAGCGAGGGCAGAACTCGCGCTGAAGGCGGAGCTTCTATATGGTTTCAGCTTAAGGGTAAATAGGGAGCGTGAGCGTGACGACACGTCGAGAGCTTCACGCATCGTCTATTAGGTGGAAACATCCTTCGATGAATGGACAGTTTCCAGCGCATACTACTACTACTACTACTAATGATAATAGTAATAATAGTTTTATTAGCGCAAGATCATGCACATACATTGATTACTGCCTTACAAAAGAGCTTGCGTGCTTGTGTGTGAGAACAGGCAGTCCATTCATCGAAGGATGTTTCCACCTAGTGAACGATGCGTGAAGCTCTACGTGAAGCTCTCGACGATGGCCGAGATGTCAACGCTCCCCATCCTGCCGCAAGATTTGAACGTCACTTCCAGTGGTTGTCCGTATCGTTTCATTTTTAGGAGGTCACTGACAACCCAAAATTGATCTTTTTATTCTTGCAAATGACCGTAAAGGATGCCTAAGTATCGTCCTAAATCTTGTAATGTTGGCGTGTTTGCGAACAAATAAATAATTTTAACGAGCGCTATCCGAAACTCCCGCCCAAACCAATGACGTAGATATAGAAATGGTGCACCCCTAACGTTTGTTAATTACTTCGAACCAGTCACTTAACTTTCTTTTTTTTTCCCTCTAATTGATCGTGACAATCATGGGCCTGCGCGCTTGCCAATCGGCCCATTGACTCACCGTTCCCAACAAACCATTGCAAGTGGCGTTATTGTTATCGACAAATGCGTGGAACTGGAATTTTCTCAGTTTCCCCAGTTATCCTTTGTTTCACCTCGTCATTCCGGACAATATGCACCTGTGACACTCCTTACCACTAGAATCTGCAGGCAAAAGCAGATGACAGCTTCGACGAATCCACTAGAAATGTTATGGCTTACCACAATAATCAAATGACATTGTTCTTCGAAATAGAGTGATATCTAGTTTATTATCGGAAGACATCACTATTAAAGTCAAGTTTTCTGCGATTATATAGATGCAATTCGGTAAACAGTCAGCCTGACACTAATAAATTAATTAAATTGTTTAGTAAAAGTAGACGGTCCTTGTCTAAACAAGCTGTAGATGTTTCCATTTGTATAATCCAGAGCTTCATCCAGCTGTGCACTGTAGGAGTACTTACAGTGGATTAGAATGGTACACCATTGAAGTAGAACTTTGAGTGCTATCCCAGCGCATTTATTTGCCATTAATTTTCTTTCTAGGTTTAATACCTCATTAAGACGATGTGCTGACATCTCCTGGGAGAAGCCAAGCCCCCAATATTGTTTCACATATGCTTGACAGTCTGTGTGAATTTGCCAAGCGGTAAGAGACACATGATTATTTTAATGTGAATTTTACCAAAAACAGCGTGGATACCACAGGATGTTAGAGCATTTCCCTTCCCTTAATTGGAGCTCACTATATGCTTTAACTAAAGTGATTGATGTTTTTCAGCAATGCCATATTTCAACGGCATTTGTTTTATATGTTAGGGGTTATACGGACATGAAAATAGGATACGATCATTGATTCAGTATGAAAGCAGTACTGCCTTTAAGCCAATCACCCCGAATATATGAAGAAAACAAAATTACCTGCTGAAATATGGCATGATTGTGAAGGCGGTGATTGATCACCACAGCAGCCAAGGACGTCGATACTGGGTGAAGGAGACGTGATGTCACAAAAACTGCTAGAAGGAGTACTATAGTTGTTTTTTTACTTTGTTTTGTTTATAGTTTTAATTGCCCCCCCCCCTCTCATGCTTGTTTTTTCCTCCTTAGTCGCTCCTTCTTTGTTCCATATTTGTGCCATTTGTCTGCCAGTTCACAGGTTTCTTCTTTCAACCAGTGCCACCCTTTTCTCTCGTTGGCAATGCACTTCCACCATACTCTCTGCTGTTAAGAGAGAAAAGGCGTACCAATCTTTTTATTAGATTTTCTAAACTGTGGCACTCAATTGATCGGCCACCATTACTGAATGCCTAGTCATTGACATTGCTCTACAGCAGCGTTTTAACAACCATAATCAGTGACAAGTTAAGAAAAGTTTTTCTGGCTGGAAAGGAGGAAGCAGACGGAATGCTGAAGAGAGGAGGATTCCTAGTCTCCTCTCAAGCATTCCGCCCGCTTCCTCCTCCCCTGCCCTCCTTTCCCTCGAAAACTTTTCTTAACTTGTAACTGACTGTAACCCAAGAGGATTGAGTTTATTGGCTCCATGCAATCATTACTATAAAGGAGAGCCCGGGCAGCATGGTGTTGAATATGGCTTGCACGTGACGTCAGTCCGCCCTTCTTTCTGGTGGCCAGAAGCGCATCGTTAACATAGCAGAAGCTACGCTCTCACGCGGCCTTTCCCCTATTTTATGTTTAACCAAGTGATGTCAGTGCAAGCTGTGTAAACGATCCTGCCTTCCTAGAAAATTCACTTAAGCGCTGTTGGCACCAACATCTGACAAGGTGTATTCGCTGCCACATGAGCACAGACACATGGCCGGCGGCTGCCCCTTGCAAGGTTTAAGGCAAACATCTGAACTTGGGCATAACTTGCTAAATAGCAGTCCACTTCACAGAAAACAGAGGAAATATGTGAGAGGAAGAGTAGTCTTAGGTGGATAATGTTCCTCATGACAATACTGTGAACTCCCGCTGAAAATTTGGAATATTGTCTATGTGCAAGCTACAACGGTGATTTTGTATAAAAAAAAAAGGAATTAAAGAATTCCCACATTACATAACCCTTGGGTTTCTCCAGCAGGTGAAGTATAATGAAACGGCCGCCTTGATATGTCGAGGCGCCTGTTGTTAGGCAAGCAGTGGAGAAGCATTCTTTCTTGCACTTTGGCAAGGCCAGGTCATCTGTGGGAGGCCGACTTCAAGACGTACCTCGAGTATGTAGATCATAAGGCTATGCATGGTTTTCTCTTTCCTGCTTCTAACTTTTGTTGATGCCAAAAGACATACACAATTTCTTATCAAAGGCAACAAGGAAACACAATGACAGCGAGAAAGAGGGGAACTGATAAGACCTGACACAGATAGCCATAGTCAAGTGATAACAAGCTTATCGTGAATACCACATTATACACATACCGTGAGGATAGCTGTCTCATTCTAGAAACATTATACTTGCATTATAGGCATAAGAAGCACTCGGTCAACTACGATGGGGAAACAATTGCTCGCCCTGCCCCAAAAAATTATCCCCCTGCTTCAGAAGCGTGTACCCTCCCTATTTAAAGGGGCCCTGCAATCATATCTAAAAGCCTCTAACTTGTTTGCGGTTTTCACGTCTCATAGGGTTCGGGCAAGCCTGCGGGCACGGAGAGGGTAGCTAAATATTAGTGCGTCATATTTTAACCGGACGACGCGGAAACCTCCTCCACCTATGGGGGCGACCCGCTGTGCCGAAAGCGCGCGATATGTGAAGTCTTTGGTCCTGGCCTTACTACTGGTCAGAGCAGCTAAAAGCTTTTTTTTTTAGTCGAAATACAAAATATAAGTGGCGCGAACCGTTTCAATTATGTATGAAAGTAGTTTTTGTTCAGTATTTTAGATCAGAAAAGAAACCAATGCAGTTTATAAATTACGGAAACAAGAAATGACCCGTTGACATAGCCGCCACCAAGCGGTGGAAAAGGCGGCACGTACTAGAAAGGAATAGTGGGATCAGGCATCCACGAGCGGCGAGCGTAGAAAGGTCCCGGATGTACGCGGCGGCGCTGCGGTCGTATACGGGCTCGAGGATCCGACCGGTTCCGAGCGTTCCAAAGGCCTTCGGCGAGCAGGTTTGGCTTGAAGTTTGGCCGTTTGGCGGTATGGCAGCGCAAAGTGGCTCCCGTTCTGAACTGATCTTTACCCCGTGTTTGCTGTCAATTGTGGCCAAAGAAGTGTCATGCCGAATTAGTGTTTAGTCGCGCAGCAAATGCAATGCGAGCCGCCCTGGCCGCCCGCTTCATACAGCCTATCCAGCACATGCTTTAGTGGCGCCCTCTCGAGCCGTCGATACGGAGTGCGGCAGCCATGAGCGCTCGCTGAGCTCACTACCCCCTCCTCTAGTTCACGGCCACTCAAGCCACGACCAAGGACGTCATGAAGAAGGTTATTTTTTGCTTGTTTTTGTAATTTTAATTTGCCTATAACTTTTAAAGTAAAGCGAAATTCGAGAAAAGAAAAGTTTCATTAAGTTATTCCAGTGCGCTCAGGTTCGGTGCAAATTAAAAAGACAGTCAAAAAGTCGTTGCAGGGCCCCCGTTAAGGGTGAACGGAGTATAGGAGCTGAGATGGGCGAGGGTGGAGATTCCGAAAACTTCTGATATGACGTCACGCTCCGTTAACATCCCACTGACAAGAAGAAAAAAAAAAGCAAAATGAGTCAACGTAAATGAGGGCATTCTGTCCAGCTACTGCACGAGGAAGTCACCCTAGAGGAAAGAGGGCCTCCTCAAGTCAGCGATTTGGGTCAAGACATTAACGTGTGCTTGGCAGTGAGCATCTGCAAACAAAGTTGCGACCACGCACACTCTGGCGGGAACTTTGGGACAGAAATGCTGCTCCCTGGAGGACTTCGATTGCCTTTATTCGCTCACCGGGAACAAACGGGGCCTGAAAACAAAAAGGGGGAGACACGCAAGGGGACGCGCGGCTCCTCTTTCATAAGAAGTCGAAGCTGTTGAATCTCGTCGGCACCTCGTAGGCAGACGTGTCCGTCAGAGCACCTGCATCAGGGGAGAACGAAGACGCGGAAGGACACACTCGAAACATACCTACAGGGGGCGCACTGGCACTTATCGAAATGGCGGTCACCCGGATGATTCGGGTGTAGAACAAGACATTGAAGGGACTCCGCGAAGATATTAAAGGGATACTGAACCAAGGAATTTAGTGTCCATAATAAGTGGCGCACGTTTTTTCCGCGAGCCAGCAGCCGCCGGTGTGCGCGAGCACACGCAACAAAAATGACGTCAAAGACCTCCATTCGCGGTTAAGATGACAGTGAAATTTATGGGCTTCGGGCCAAAGGAGAATAAAAACAAGTTTTTCATCTACACAGTGGTGTCTGGTGTAAAAGGTAAGCGATTAATTGGTCTAACAAGCACGTAGCTTTCACTTGTAGAGATGAAAAGCCTGTCTTTATTCTCCTTTGGCCCGAAGCCCATGCATTTCACTGTCCTCTTAAGCGCGAATGCAGGTCTTTGACGTCATTTTCGTTGCGTGTGCTCGCGCACACCGGCGGCTGCTGGCTCGTGGAAAGAACGTGCGCCACTTATTATGGACACTAAATTCTTTGGTTCAGTATCCCTTTAAGCCGCCCTTTCTGCGGTTTCTACCTCTTTGGGGGTTCGGGCACACGAGGGGACAGAGGAGCAAAACTATTGAGGTGCAACCCCACCCTTGGTTAGTGTGATTCTGAGCCAACAGATGGTGGTGGGATCGCCTTCCAGGCCTGTACATTAATGCGAGAAATCATGTGTGGTGGCGCTGCGATACAGTGGGGTATTTTTCTATATCCTGAATCTGACATTCCTGGTCTCTTGCTTGTTTTTCTCTGCGCGAGCTTTCTTTGGAACGCGCCAGTTCTCGTGCAAGGGGGCCAGTTGCCTACGCTCCAAGCTCACATCTCCAGCAAATGTGGGCAGAACAAAACGCGAAAATCGTCCTGAGCCAAATGGCGAGACACATGCAGAACAAAACCACCGACGCGTTGAAAAATATAAAATTGCCAGTGCGCCGTTATCGGAGATTTCAGAGGCCAATTACACATATTTTAATGTGATCAGATTTATATTGACCCGAATGAACGTGACGAGAGGATAAACAGTGAACTGTGAACTGAAAAATAAATGTTTAATCGGCGAACTTGTCCCAAACAAAAAAAAAGTAAAAAAAGAGCGTCGAGTCAGCAAAAAAGCAGGCGGCGATTTGGCAGCGTAACAGAGAGCGAGAGCAAGAGCGAGACTGACTCGACAATGTCGAGGGCAGCTGCTTATCTACAGTGCGTCACCATCTCGAAAGTTCGGCAAAGAAGGTTCGAGCGTCGCGCGCTCGGGGGCGAGGATGAACTGGCACTTTCGAGAACAAGAAAGCAGGGCGAAAGTTGCGTCTGGTGCAAGAATGAACGCGAATCTTCTAGAAGTCCGTGACCGAGCGTTGCTTTCTCGGCTTTGCGGGCGGCAATATGACGGGCCGGCCCTTTTGTCGTGCATGTATTTGGCTCATTGTGGATTTCCAGGAAAACGTGATGACGTGATACACTTTGGTTTATAAAATTCTAGCTTGAGGAATTTACTACCTAAAAAATAAAAAATAAACTATTTTTTGGGCGGTCAGGTGTCTCATTTAGGTAGCTGGGTGTTTATTTTGATCAAAACCACGAGACTGGAAAACACAAAAAATGATACTCAGGTTTAGATGTTGACTTTGGTAAACCCAAAGTAGGACTGGTGCGAGAATCATAATAAAAAAAATGCCGAGGTTAAAAATTAACTCACAGCAATAAATGATAAGAATTAATTTTACAACGAATTCAGCGATAAATGCAATGACTGGCCAGGCAAAGATTTTGGGTCTGTGGATAGCTTTTGCACATAGTTTAAGCAATGTACAGGGTTTCACAAAAAAGTTACAGTTTTTTTTTTTTTTTTTTTTACCGCGAAAATAAATTAGGCATCGCGGAACGCTCATTCTCCGCCCAAAGATAGCACTAGAGGTCACAACCAGATGCTAAGGTTTCAGCCCGATCCGATACCTTATTCAAAAGTTATAAGGGATTTTCTGAAAATTTCAATGGGAAAATGGCGGCCGACGAAGTTTTCGAATACATGGGGCTCTATGGCATCAGAAACCAAAAACGGGCAAAAATAGGCTACATTTTCCCTTTGAAATTTTCAGAAAATCACTTATAACTTTTGAATAAGGTATCGGATCGGCGCTACCTTTTGGCGGAGAATGAGCATTCGGCGATGCGTAGTTTATTTTTGCGGTAAAAAAACAAAACAAAAAAACCTGCAAATGTTTGTTTGTGACATCCCCTAGCAGTCTTAATTTGGTGATTTCCGCGCACAAGTAGTGGTGTGCAAAAATGAAAAAGATGCAAACGGGTAGAGTTTGACGTTGTATAAAATATAGTGTAAGCACGCACATGGTACGCTGATTAAGAATGAAACAGCCCTACATTTTACACTAGCGGTGACCGTATCGAAAGTTAAGGGTGCATCAAAAGCTAAAGCTTGTACACATATACTGCTCAAGCCGTTATGTTTGAATGCTCATAGTACTTTATTACCCTCAGATTTGGTGTAAGTTGTCTCCTGATTGCTGACAACAGAAAGAAGGAAACATTCTAACTGGGTTGATAGAAAAACTCCACCTGCTGACAGCTACCAATCATCTCGGCGCCGATTATGAGTATTCACTGCATGCCAACAGTAGCGTGCTTAGAACGAGTTTTTTCCCACGTGATTTGATACAATCGCAATTGTTCTTGAGAAACAACAATGTTTACTCAAGCAAGCGGTCACATGTGAAGCTTAGAATATTTTGAATTGATTGTGGCACACGTGGCAAGTTGCATAGGTTTTTTTTTTTACAATCCGCGAAATAGAATGCTCCTGGGTTACCTTGGTCTCTAATGCATGTAGCACACAAAAGATTAAAAGGTTAAAAGGCGCGAACAAACAGGACGAAAAAAGACACACGTACGACACGGACAGGCGCCATGGCGTACGTGTGGTTTTTTTTTTCGTCCTGTTTGTTCGCGCCTTTTAACCTTTTAATCGATTTGAACCAACTAGCCTCAACCAAAGTTTTATTGCACACAAAAGAGCACGAACTGAATCGCAGTGGGAAACGAAAACAATAATGATAAACAAGCGTGTAATCACGCGAAAACTGTGGGCGTTGCACATATACAGAAGGTAAGCTCTGTGTCACTAAATACATTACCAGTAAAGCATTTGGTTTTATCCTGCGAGCGAAGCGGAACATATAAGTGAGAGCATACTGCCCTGAACTACACTTCCAGTGAACAAGCGCACCATCCAAAGCATCGAGCTCGCTTTTATAGCTTTTGGTGCGCTCAAACCTTTGAAAACACAATTATAATCAATTATATTATATCAATTATTTTTATTAAGTGCGCTTATGTTGTTTTCTTTTTTTTTTTGTCTTTTGCGTTCACGTGCCATTTTATTATTTATATAATATTTTTCCAGAAGTCCGACAACTATAGTCTGTTTCATCATAAGAGCCGTATAATCAAAAATGTTGACAAAAAAAAAAAAGAACGCGAACACGCGGACACATATTAAAAATGCAATGTAACGGCGCATTCAAAATTTGTCGTTGGTTTTTAGAGAGCAAGAGTTTCGTAGGGCGACATTGTTACCCGTTGTAGATTATAAAAAGTACAGTACAACTGTTAGCTCGGGGTCTTTAACGTGCATTACGCAGTATACAGTGAAACCCGTTTAGAACGAACCCACGTACAGCGAATTATTGCCGATATCGAACTCACGGAAAATTTAAATAAAGATGCATGTAAAAAATGAAAGCCGTTTACAACTCCCTGTAACGCCGAATTAGAGCGCAGCTCTTGAGGAGGGGGGGAAGGCGTGGAGGGGGGGGGTGTCACGTGACCTGGGGGGAGGGCCACGTGACCAGGGGGTCCACGTGACCTGGGGGTCCACGTGACCAGGGGGGCCACGTGACCTGGGGGCCACGTGACCTGGGGGGGTCACGTGACCTCGGGGGGGGGGGGGGGGGGGGGGGGGGGGGGGTCACGTGACCAGGGGGGTCACGTGACCAGGGGGGTCACGTGACCAGGGGGCCACGTGACCTTGGGGAGGGTCACGTGACCTTGCGGTTACGCCGACGGCGACGGCGACGCCGACGCCGACGCCGCTCAAGCCGGAAACGGGCGCCTAAGAGCTGCGCTCTAAAAAATTACACCATCTTCCCGAGGGGAACCATGGGGTGATGCGGAGCATCGCGGACAGGACTGTTGCTTCCATCACACTTCATCGGAAGAACGGAGTGAAGTGGAGACAACAGCGCTGAACTGAACGCGCGCAGCGCGCTACTGCTGCTTATATTCACACTTGAAGGAGAGGAGACTAGAGGAGGAGAGTTGCGCATGCGCGCGCGGTGTGAGCAGAAGCGAACGCACGCGAAGTGCACGCAGCTGGTAGAGAGAGAGAGCGGAGAGAGTAACGCGCAGCTGTTGGAGAGAGGGAAGGAGGAGAGTTGCGCATGCGTAGTGTGAGTGCGGACTACGACGCCACGGGACATAGACCCGAGCAAGAGGAAGGAGAAGAGACTAGAGGAGGAGAGTTGCGCATGCGCGCGCGGTGTGAGTAGAAGCGAACGCACGCGAAGTGCACGCAGCTGGTAGAGAGAGAGAGCGGAGAGAGTAACGCGCAGCTGTTGGAGAGAGAGAAGGAGGAGAGTTGCGCATGCGTAGTGTGAGTGCGGACTACGACGCCGCGGGAACTAGACCCGAGCAAGAGATGCTCCGCATCTAAAAGTACTTTTTATAACGAACAACATATTGGCTATATCGAACAATGGCCTTCTAGCCTGTCCCTCCCCCCCCCCCCCCAAAAAAAAAAGAAAAAAAAAAACTAGGGAAGGAAGAAAATTTTAAAAGCTGAAGCCCCGAACAAAATTGACAAAGCGAAGCGATTCAGAAAAGAAAAAGCTATAAAAAAAAAAAACGCTGCACGCACGCACAGGAAAAAAAAAAAAAAAACTTCATCCCAAAGTGGTTGCCTTCGAAGAGAAATGATTCAGAAGGGGAGATAAGCTAAAAAAATAAACTCTGCACGCATGCAAAAAAAAAAATCTTTTCAGCGCTTTATTACACGGTGGAAGCGAAGAGATGAGAGAGAAATAGAAGCTCTCGCCTTACAACGAACGGATCGTGAAAGTTCGTTGTATATGGTTTTTGCTATATCGAATTACTTGCTATATCGAACTGATCGTAGCGTTTCCTGCTGTTCGTTGTAAACGGGTTTCACTGTATGTGATACACGGTCGCACGACGGTAGGATGCAGATGGTCGACTGAACCCAGGGTCCCTGCTAAAGCCCCTTGATAAAGGCGTTTTTTACAAGTACCACCAACTATTGTTATGGAAACGCGCAAGACACGTGCCACAAGCGGGTGCTCCGCCGACATTTGCTTTCAAGGGCCAGTCATTTTAGTGTTTAGTGCTGCGCCGCGGTTTGCCTCCAAGGGCCGCTCGAGACACGGGCCTCGTGCACTGGCACCTTTGGGGTTATTTGAAAGACCAACGCAAACACATTGAGGGGTTCTGCAGCGCGAGCTCCGTGCTTTGAACGGAGCTCGCGCTCGAGCATATCTCCACGTGCTCTGATCTGCGGCCACAACACAGCCAACGATCCCCCACCGCAGTTGGTTTAGCCTAGAGCCACTAAATGAGCGTAGCTTATTTAGTGGCACTAGTTTAGCCTAGTGAGCTAAACCAAATCAGCTACGCTTAGAGTATAAGCCCTCTTTTCTCCGATATTGTTGTGGGTGCCACCATCTTGGTGGCTAGTAAAAATAAAACGCAACTGCCGATCGTCATGATTCAAAAGTGCGACTTCCTCGGCATTGGTTTCGGTGTCAGGAAGCTCACGTAATATTGCTTTGCTTTGTCGCAAACTGTTTAAACATTTGTGGACGACGAAAAAGCGTTTCCTGTGATTTCAGATAAAGCTTCTGATAACTGACAGCCATCATTTTAAGCACCAACATGTGTATGAAGCCTAGCTTATTTAGTGGCTCTAGTTTAGCCCAACCGCATAGGTACAGAAAGAGAACTAACAGCTTGACCTTGCGCTCTTGGCGTTGGTTCGGTGGCTTCATCAGTCTGTAGCGTTGGTTGCGCTCTGAACTAAGGTAAGGCAAAGCAAATATTCAGATCTTAGGGTTTTACAAGCCAAACCAACAAAAACCATTTAACACGCCCCAATAAAAAAAAAAAAAATTGTGGGTTTATTTTGACTAACTGGAGACCTTTTGACGTGCAACCAAAATATCAGATTGGCCTCCGTCGGATTGCGGGCACCTCGGCCGATATTTAAACCCGACAAATATAGATTCATGTGCCAGCGCGTTGGCTCAGAAACACTGTGACGATTTAATGTGTTGTGTTTTGTTTTAATATCACTGCCACTTAACAGCCACCGAGGTGGTTTTTGAAACAAAATGTAGTCGAACCATTCCGACAAGCATAGTTTGATTGCGAAAATGATTTTTGAAAGCGATAAAAATATTAAAATGTTTTCGCATACGTGGTGGAATCTGAAACGGCAGAATGCATTTCATGGCGCCCATTTCATTTGGATCGCGTCGGGCATGTGTACCGACGCACAGTAGAACGCGCGCAAAAGTAGCTGTGGTGTACCCGCGGCCTCGCGCTTGTTGTTCTGGCATCTCTGGCTCGCTCACTGCCGGCATCCAGGCATCTGACTCCCTGACATCTGGCGTTTTTTCTGTCTTTCACGTGGCGTTCCAAGAGGCACACGACGGAAAATGTGCATCAAGCTGTTCTTGAACACGTGTCGCCATCTGTACTTTATATTAAGAAACTACAATTTGCCGCAACTGAATGGGAAAAGTTTGAGGTCTTATAACATTCTCAACGTGTAATGTATCAATATGGAAGTTCTGTAAAATGTAATATCGAAGGATGCTTCATAATTTAATGTCTCGTTATTTTGATTAGTTGACGTGATTCCGTTTTTATAGCGCCATAAAATAATGCCATTTTAAACTTTATTTTTTATTTTGAAATATGCATTATCTGTACAATTCGTTGCCTACTTGTTTAATTAAGTACATCCAACCGAACGTTCACGTAAAATATCGTGGACAATGGGACGATATAACTCGAGATATAATTTTTTTCAATATTATAAACTGTGGTCTATTAAAAGCTGAATAATGAACTAACAACTAAAAATAATCGTAATATCGAGACATTAAAATATTTTTGAAAGACAGATATTTAATTTGACATTAACTTTATGATGGTAAGATACATAGAAAGAAAGTTATAAGCCGTCAAAAAAGCACCAAAACGTCATGCACGGTGGGGTTGCACCTTAAAGCATTATACTTTCATCGAAGAACGTGGGAACACCGCGCCCTGTGGTGGCGACACCTGACGTTGAAAGCGTGCGATCCGTACATGGAGGGTGATAGGTCAGAGCCGTCAAAGTACAACTTAAATTCAAATAAAATGTATAAATGGGCCAACATCCGAATTCTTTATGAAAGTTATTGAGTACGGGCAGTTAAGATCCTCGCACGACACGAGTGCTGTGAGTGGCGTCTCGCGGCGGTTGACGACGCCGGAAGACAGTTTTCGCTTTCACAGTTGACCTTTGTAACACGTTACAGAAAATACACTTTTGGTGTTGCTGTTTTTTTGTAATTTTAATTTGCTTTCTAAAATTATGCAAATTTATCTAAGACAAATTCAAACAGGTTACTGCATTACATAAGGTTAGTTTATGCGTGTTATTCAAACGCGTCGGAAATTCATTATACATGGGCCCTATACGTTCGTGACGCGCAATTCATTATTTGTAAGGTACATGAGCGATACGAAAGCATCCCATTATATTTTGATGTGAGTAAGATGTAAGCAAGCATATTATTCATAGTGAAATCGATGAGCCCCGAACTAAGGAACGCGATAGTCAGAGCGCGGAACAAGCATCACTGAAAGCTGCTACCCGTCGACTGACTGAATCCTCAGGTGGTGTCGTTTTGCTGTCGCGGACCGTTTTCTAGGATTTCAAATAAAGCTTCACATTACTGGCAACAATGATTTTAAGCGACGGCTGAAGATCTTTAGATAGTGACTCTGTGAGGTCCGAGGGTACACCGAGGGTACTCCAAGCGGTGCCTCAGGCCGAGACAGGCGGGTACTCGTAGCCCCTGCTCACCGGCCACGCAGGCGGTCATGAAGCAGGCGACGGAGCCCGCGACGAGCGCCCGTGGCGCCACCTGGGCGCAGTCCCCGAGCCGGGAGGGCGCCAGGGCCGCGTAGGCGCCCAGCTGCACACCCACGGCGCCCAGGTTCGAGAAGCCGCACAGCGCGTACGAGCTCACCAGGTCGGCACGCAGCTGAGAGGACGGACAGACTTCGTTCCTACTCCGTTTCTCGGAGCGCACGGAGAGCGTTTTTGCTCACCGGGAGCTGTCCCTCGAGGGCTTCGTGGCGCGCGTGGGCCACAAGCTCGTTGAGCGTGGCGCGGACCCCGAGCAGGGTGGCCACGCGCACGCACACGCCCACGTCCACACCCATGGCCAGGGTGAGCGGGATGAACAGGCGGCCCGCCAGCCACTGCAATAAGCGCGGAGAGCCGACAGCGCTCAAAGCGACCGCTCCCCGCGTCCACGCACGTTCAGACCCAGGAAGCTCCAGCCGAGCAGCGTGCCCAGGTAGACGAGTGCGCTGTCCAGTAGGGCCATGCCCGCCACCAGGGCCATCAGGCAGGCGAGCATGTTGGCCGCCAGCAGGACCATGGAGGACATGCCGTGGGCCATGGCTTCCAGCACGTTCCGGTCGGGGCTGCGCTGGGACGACGCGCTTCCAGAGAACGCCTCTCGGCTGGACGCGCAACCAACGAGCTCGGAGAGTAAAGGCTGGTTCACACATTTTCAACGGTTGCGTTCGCATGCAACCGAAACGACCGTAACGACCAAAACACCGTAAAAACCGCGACTCATGGATCGCTTCCCGAAGCTACCTCTTGCATCGCTTGCCACACTGTGTACAGCGAACACTTGTCCCGGTGACTTTGTCGTTACGGTTCTTTCGGTTGCAAGCGAACCCAACCAACGCAGATGTGTGAACCAGCCTTTAAAGGGGCCATGAAACGAATTTTGGGTTGAGATGAAGGATTTTAAATTGGGACTTTACTAATCGCATATCGTTTAGTTGGCCAAACGAAAGAGGCTAGAAAGTCAAAAGCCAGCTTTTCGGTACGAACATTTGAAAATATAGCGGACTATTTTGTACCTTCTTGCCTTCGAAAGCTCTCCGCCTTTTCACTATGATATATCCGCGGTTCCAAAAGCGCGTCACCGGCGCCAAACTGACGTCAGCAGAGCCCAGCTCACGCATTGGACACGAGAACTGCGTCACTCTGACGTATGCGCTCGTCAACAATCAATCCGTCGACGAATATTTGGATTCGCGTTCGTGGCCAATGAGTGCCCTGACGGAACTTATTGTCACTGGAGAATGACAAGTTCTATGGTGTGCATAAAAAGCACGGTGGAAGCTAGGAGTCATCGCACCGGTGCCGAAGGAATGTCACGACCACGTGATTTCACAATTCGCATTTGAGTTGAGGATTAAAGCTAAGGAGGAAGAAGTAGAAAAATCGTTTCATGACCCCTTTAAGGCATGGTTCACACACTTGCAACGATTACGTTCGCATGCAACCGAAACGACCGTAACGACAAAAACACCGCAACAACCGTGGCCCATGGATTGCTTCGCGAAGCTATCCCTTGCCATGCTGTGTTCGGCGAACGCTTGTCCCGGTGACTTTGTCGTTACGGTCGTTTCGGTTGCATGCGAACGCAACCAACGCAGATGTGTGAACCAGCCTTAACGCTCTACTCCCCCACCATCTCCAGAACTTTTCGCGAGAGCATTCTGTTTTTAGTTCCAGTTCTTCTTCGAGCTAGTAAATCGGTCCAGGGGAACGCTCAGTCGCACCGGAACGCCCACAACGAATGTATCCACGCATCGGGCAATCATAGGAAGTCTACTCAATTGGACTCTTCACTTCGCGTCATATCCGCTTACTCGAGGAAGAACGAAAAATATTTAAATCAACGATCAGTACGCGATCCTATCGTGGAAGTTGTTTTTGTCTCCATTCGTCTCGTACTACCGAGTAGCAGTTTTTTTTTATCGTACAAAGAATTCCGCCTTGACAGAAAAACTTTTCAACAGAAAACAAATACATAAAATAGGTGGCTGCATGAACTGAGCAACTCGGGCCTCTTTGGGAACTTACCCAAAGAGGGGGTTGGTCAATTGTATCTAATCATTCAGATCCTTGGCCGATCCCCTTTTTGAGTAAGTGCAAATGATCCACAGTACGGTCACTGCGATAGCTAGAACGCGTCGTGGCGAAGTCGTTGGGCATGGGCGTCGCGTTCACGCACCGTGGGGCTGTGGGGCGCGTGAGCAAAAGCGTTCGGAACAGAATACAGTTTTGTTTCGAACGCTTTTGTTTCTTATTTGCACCGGAGCGCGTGAAAACGATTCTCCCGGCACGAGCTCTTGGCTTTGACAGCGCTGCGACGGCGTTTTGTCATCGACTATTTTTATTTTTTTACAGAGAGCGCGTGCAGTGGGCATTGGGTACTACCAACGTTACTAAAACACTCAGTTGGGAAACTCGCCGTCGAAACCTGGGCCGCTGGCGTCCACCGAGACCGAGCTAAATGCGACAACAGCGCCACTCTTTATCATTTGTCTGTACTGTGGTCACCTTGAGCTTTTAGAAAGCATGTTTTTGCGTAAAAACAAACGGAAAAGTCTTTTTTTTGTATGATATTTATTGGAGATTAGTACAAAATGAAGGGCGCGTGATGTTTTTAAAATCTTTAGTTTGCAAGGTTTTGCGGCATATTTAATATTGTTTTTACACGACCATGCCTCAGCGGCACTTTCAGGTAGCGCGTCCCGACCTAGGTGCATTTTAACTTCGGTAGTACGACGCGGTGCAGCCGCCGGGGAGACGGGGGTGGCACCCCTGTAACCTCTTCCACTGTATCTGTTTCGGCTTCAGAATGGCCGATTAAAGCCAAAATAGAAGTAACGTGCGGTTCTTCGAGTGGCCGCTGAGGGAGAAATGGCGGCGTTGTGTTCGCCATTAGCTCGGTTCGCGAGGACAGATCGGGGACACTTTTTCAGGGCAGTCTCTATGGCAGTTTCCCAACTGAGTATTTTAGTAACGTTGGGTACTACCAACGTTACTAAACCACTCAGTTGGGAAACTGCCATAGAGACTACTCTAAAAAAGTGGCCCCGATCTGTCCTCGCGAACCGAGCTAATGGCGAACACAACGCCGCCATTTCTCCCGCAGCGGCCACTCGAAGAACCGCACGTTACTTCTATTTTGGCTTTAATCGGCCATTCTGGCGGCGAAACAGATACAGTGGAAAAGGTGACAGGGGTGCCACCCCAGTCTCCCCAGCGGACACGCCGCGTCTCACTACCGAAGTTAAAATGCACCTAGGTCGAGACGCGCTACCTGAAAGCACCGCTGAGGCAGATTGTATAAAAACAATATTAATTGTGCTGCAAAACCTTGCAAACCAAAGATTTTAAAAACATCACGCGCCCTTCGTTTTGTACTAAACTCCAATAAATTGCATACAAAAAGAGTCTTTTCCGTTTGTTTTTACCATAGAGTTATTATAATGTACGCTAGAGGTTCAACTGGCGCTAGTGTGCTGTTGCAAATTGAAGCAGACAGCAAGCAGTCCGAAATTGACTTCCGGTAATGCATTTCTATGGAAAAAAGCGAGTGAATTTCCTCTCTGCGCTCGATTATAAGAGCAAATATCACGAATAATTCGTACGTACTAGGCACATTGGAACATTTCCCAGTCACGCAGATGAAATAATTGGTCAGTTACGGCGTTTTTATTTTAAAATCGTGGCATGAAAAACGGTGCTAAAACCGCTTCCTACATGTATTTATGTGCACTGTCGGACACTGTTAGCGCGAACACGGCGTCGGCGCTTTCCAGTATGGGGGATATACGTGCCAAACGAACGAAGGTCATGTGGTAAACCGAGAGAGACGGCAAGAACTACGCAGTAACAATGAATAAGTAACTCCTTGTGCTTGCAGACGATCAAAATAAATTTAAAGTCACGTAATATAGTTCGATTTTCAATAAATAAGTACTGCTTTATTCTTTCTGCTCATGAATATGTGCGAAGATGCTTGTTCTGGGTTCACATCATCACCCGCACGCTCCAAATCTTTGCAAATAGAGAGAAGCCAGAGAACAGGTGCCCGATAAAAACTGCCCGACATAGGAAATAATAAGAAAACACACCTTTCGTAGCCCACGTACTTTATTCTTTACGTTTCGAACGTTTTTTTTTTTTTTTTTTTTTTTTTTAACCACTCGTAAAGATAAACGACGGGGTCATTTTCAAACAGTGACAGGGCGGGCATGTTAGCAATATATAAGCGCCAACGGAATACTGGCGAACTTTGAACATACTCTACATTCCTTTCGATCGTTATTTTGCTTAGAATCGTCGCTCGTTTCTATATACCTGCCATGGAACAGAGGTTTGGGCCTGAAATATAGCGAAGTTTAACATCGTTCAGCGGTAAAAAAAAAAATGCTGTAATTAAACCCATTACACTTTCACAATATTAATAAAGGTACATACTATTCGGTACAACCGAAATAACAAAAGTTATTCATGTTATTTTCCGGCGAAGAGACAAAATTCACGCGCGTTTTTCCATAGGAATACACAGGAAGACTGGAAAAGTAGACTGCATGCTGTCTGCTTCAATTTTGCAACCGGGAATCCCGTAGACACTAGCGCCAGCTGAGCCTCTAGCGTTTATTGTATAACTCGATTGTTTACGCAACACATGCTTTCTAAAAGTCAAGTGACACAGTACAGACAATGATAAAGAGTGGCGCTGTTGTCGTATTTAGCTCGGTCTCGGTGGACGCCAGCGGCCCAAGTTTCGACGGCGAGTTTCCCAACTAAAGCCTCGTTCACACTTGCGAACCGGCGGCCGAAATCGCGGGAATTTTGACGCCCGGTGACGAAAGCAGGCAGATTTTCCGGCGGAAAGCAAGATCGCTCTGGGACCAATTTTCAACGCCGGAAAAAAGTTTTCGCTCGCCGCAAGCCAATCAGAACGCACGGGGGAAGTGGCGCTTGCTGACGTCAGATCCTGTCCGAGCAGACGGTATTGTTCCAAACAATCCGCCATCTTGCATTTCTCGCCTTTGAGCTGGTTTCGTTGTGTCGACCTCGGGGCGGAAGATTACGCACGATGGGGACAAAGGTGAGCTTGGGGGAGCCGTATCTAGGTCACATCGCCTCAATGGGTGAACAGGATGTAGCTGACGTTTTGGGTGTGGAACGGGTGGGAGAGGCCTTGGGCGCGCGTTGTTTTCCAATCACCTAGTCTCGAACCGATTCGCGTGTCTAGGTGGCAGCACATATTCGCCAAGAGGTCCATTGCAAATGGCGTCCACTATGTCTGTGCCGTCTGTGCCTGTGGCTATACCAGTGTCAGCGGAGCTACTAATAGAAGCGGTGAAAAACCACGTCGTACTGTATGACAAGACGCTTGCTCGATACAATGATTATAAGGACGAGCTATGGAAGCTAATTGGAACCGAATTGGGAACAAGCGGTACGTACTGCGGTGCACACTGCACACACGTTGTTTATTTACTGCATTCTCGTGTTGCGAAGAGGATGTCGCGGATTCGCTCAGCACTGCGGCTGTTACCTATTTCACATCGTAGCCGTAAAGTGTATTTTTAATCAGCCGTGTTGCGTCGATCTCCATGTATTCTCCCATAGGGCGGGCCGCCTCCTGGAACCCTGAGTACCACGTGACTCGCGCCGAGCTGCTCTGTCGGCCATGTTTCGGCGAAACACGCGGATCAAAGGATTGCGCTACTCTGCTCCGTAGGAGCTATATAGTGCTCTAGCGGCAACAAATCTGAACGGCCCGATCGTTTTTCGGCGAGCGAATCCAGTCGGCGGCGAGTGCGTATTTCGCAAGTGTGAACTAGCCTTGAGTGTTTTAGTAACGTTGGGTACTACCATAGCCTCCTCTATACTCACACAGCCTGGCAGTTCGACGACAGAGCCATAAAGTGCCCGGTCGCAGATTTGGAGCGTAAGGATTTGATAGCTATTTCTCGGGGAATTTAGAGTAACTGTATTAGCCCCGTGCGCGACCGAAAGCGTCGCTGTGGTCGGCCCTCCACGATTGGCCGAACGCTGACTATGACGTCGGAAAGGGGATTTATCATCGACGAAATAAGAGGAATGAAAGAACTTTAATTTTGACGGTGTTGGCAGTGTTCCTTTGAGAGCGCAATGATTTCAAGCTTCCACCATGCTAATAACAAACACCATCGAACTTGTTGTTTGCAAGGTAATGACGTCACAAGGGGGAACCACAGGAGGGTGCCACCAAAACAACTCGCCGCTAATAGGCTCTGGGGAGCCTAGACGTCAGCGCACGGCTTTTGCAGCGGCGAGGACCCGAAACACACTTGTTCGCTCGGGAGAAGTGTGTCTCGGCGTCTCGCAGCAGTGGGGCGCCAGTCACGTGGCTCTCCTCTCATCCGTTGTCTGCCGCTCCACCTTTTCCATTTAGGCCGCCGCTTCTCGTGGCGATCTGCCAGGCTTTGTCAGTATATAGGAGGCTATGATACTACAAAAACTCTAAGTATAAACGGGGTTAGTTGTTAACGTTGTGGCTTAGCTCAGTAGTAATGCCCCCGCTTCGCACCCAGTGGACCGAGGTTCGATTCCCGTGGGCGGCGCGTGATTTTTTTCGAGGATTTGGCAACATCGACGACAGACTTCCTACATCGCCAACTGCAATATCAACAACTACTACTACAAGATCAACAACGTCAACAACTACTACAACAACAACATCAACAACGTCATTTCCAGAGATGGAGAGCCCATAAGAGCTCTCGCTGTACAACATACTTCTGAGAGACGAATGACAACTGTGGGCCTCTCCGAGTATTCCGAAAAGGAGAGCGGGAGGCCCACCTGTGGAGGGGGCAGTCCTTCTCGTCCGACTCCTTGGTCTCCGGGTAGAAGAGCTTGGCGAAGCCCATGGCGGCCGGGGCGGACATGAGCGAGGCGGCCAGCAGGTACTCGGGCCGTAACTGGCGTCGTAGGCGTCATGCGGGGACACTCAGCAACTCCACGAGAAGGACGCGACTCGCTTCGAAAACGGGCCTTGGGCCCCCGAGCTATTCGAACACTGGGCTGCGCTCTAATCGGCAACGACATTCCGATCAAACACCCGTTTACTCCATATCCTAAAATCATCCCTTCGAAGTTCCTTGGCGTTCGAAACTCTACTGACGTCCAGCGTCGCTCTACTTGTGTTA
Source organism: Ixodes persulcatus (assembly GCA_013358835.2). Taxonomy (NCBI): domain Eukaryota; kingdom Metazoa; phylum Arthropoda; class Arachnida; order Ixodida; family Ixodidae; genus Ixodes; species Ixodes persulcatus. The sequence continues at coordinate 158,535 of JABSTQ010011330.1, read as the reverse complement.
TCGCCTCATATGACCCGCGAGCGAGGGTAATTCGGATTGAGTTAGATTTCATAGCCGACGTAATGCAGTTCAACGCTGCTGTGTGGACGTGACCTTAGTGTGGACAAGGTCTTTGGGCCACCTACCGACGGCCAGCACCGGACCAGTGTTGCACCACCGTTGGGAAAAGACAAGTTCCAGTCGACGCCTACCTTCCGTAACAGGAAACCGGAGCCAGCCATATTAAACGGACACGCGGACCTGTCTAGAGCTTCTATGTCCTTCATCATGGCCCCATGGATTTTGTGAATATCCTAAGAGTGATTTCTGGACCATATAAGCTGCTCCGTACGCTAATAAAGCGAGCATCTTTCCAGGTGTGCCGTGAAAAGAATGCGTTTACGGCCGGTCTATGCGCATGACGTGGACAATAAAATATCTAAATTTTTAAGTTAAATTTTGCTTTTGCGGACCGGGTCTGGCCTATATAGTCTGGAAACTATGGTTTTCGTGTTAAAAGTGTTGTCTTTTGATGGACATTAGATAATTCCTTTAACACGAAAGCAACGGACTCTCGAGAAGTGCAGTCTCATAGGACCTGTAAAGGTTGCAGACAGAAGGCAGTGTTTGCTTTCTGGTACCTACCCCGAACTGGATAAAGATGGCGAGAAGGCTTCCCGATACCGTGGCAAATCCCGTCGCCATGACGCAGTGGATTTCAGACTTAGTCAGGTGCAACATGTACGGCTTGATCAGCATGCAAGCGTCCGCCTGCAAGGAGTCAGTCGTGCCATCTGTTGCCGGAACAAGTGGATGAGGGCACCGGGGCCTTCGAACAGCCAAAGGCCATCCGTCCTTCCGACGGCTGCCAGTCATTGTCAAATCCCTCTATTCAAAGGATGATAATTGATGACGCTTAGAATATCGACACCCGATTCTTTTGTGGGCGCCGTCAGTTTGTTTAGTGCAGAGTAGGCGCGACTTTCCTATAGCTTTAGATGTCAGGTAGGCAATATCGTTTTTCTCTACCGCGGTCTGTTCTATTGTGGCATTGCGTAGATCGGACTGAACCCTGCCGACGAACAGCGTCGGGACAGACGGGCGCTCTCAGCGGGAGCCGTAAGAGCTTGCGTGCACGGCTCAACAACGTCCCGTTCTTCGTAACGTCTTCGGACGTCTGCAAAGGCGTCCGCGCGAGAACGCACCTGACCGAGAAGGAGGTTGCTGGCGGCGCAGAAGGACTCGGAGTCCGTGGTGCCTATGGTGGCCGCCATGAGCCAGCCCAACTTGCCGATCACGCCCTGCAGAACCTGGTAGTGGCGCAACACCGACACGAGCATGCCGAAGAAAATCAGCGTGGACAGCACCTGCACGGTTTGGCACCACACGGCACTGTCGTCGGTTCGCCAGTGGACTCGTCCGCCAGGACTGAGACGAGTGACTTTGCCTATCAGACATCGAGCGGAGTCAAAGCAGTTCCCCAGCCTGCCAATGAGAAGTTGGCACTCTTTGACTAAACTGCCGAGGCCAATCACGGAGCAGAGAGACGAAGCTGGCGTTCCTTTGACGAGCTGAACTGCACCACACCGGAAAGCGTTTCGCTCGGGGGAATTCGAGCCACAATAGTTGGATGCAGCTAAAGTTACGCAGTTACTTGTCCAAGTAATCGTTCAAATGGAAATTGATGGAAGACGAGACGTCATCTTCGAAGGTTCCACTCGCAAATTTAACTTGGACCGCCGACCTTTATCAAAAAGTACAAATACCTAAAACAATCAGCTGCCCGTTTCCAGTGCAATATCTGAGAACGTTTTAAGGTAAGGTTACTTGATAATGAACAATACAATTTCTAATAGTTTTCATGAAAAACATCAGGTTATTTTCAATATATATATTTTTCAGATTTTAGGTTGGTGTGCTTTTTGTCCTTATACCTTTAAGTTGGCATGTTCCAAATTCCTTCCGGTGTTTCTGGGGCTCTCTTCCCATTAAGAACGAAAAAAAACGGGGGAATCGGTTCTCTTGAGAGTTTTGCCATCGGTGGTTCAAATAGACTGGAAGCGCCGTTCCCAGTGAGCGTTGCGAGCCCGCTTACGGTCTAACGTCAAACTGAGAACGGCAGGGAGGATTGTCTCGCCTCCAGCGTCTCGTCCACCTCGCGCGCGCAGCCAGGGCGTAAGCATAGCCTCCTATACAGTATACTGACACAGCCTGGCAGATCGCCACGAGAAACGGCCGGCTAAATGGAAAAGGTCGAGCGGCAGACAACGGATGAGAGGAGAGCCACGTGACTGGCGTGCCGCTGCGGCGAGAGGCCGAAACGTACTTCTCCCGAGCGAACAAGCGTGTTTCGGGTCCTCGCCGCTGCAAAAGCAGTGCGCTGACGTCCAGGTTCCCCGAGAAATGGCTCTGTGATGCTCTGTGCTACCATATCGTCGCGCTCCAAATCTGCGACCGGGCACTCTATAGAGGAGGCTATGCAAAGACTCGCCCTGTCGTTTTCACTTTACCAGGGACTAGTAGAAACTGGAGAACACCGAGGTCGGACTGGAATGAAAAGCGGGTACCACCCTTGGAACGCGTTGGAACAGTGAGTGGAAACGGCTGGCTTCGCGTCTCACATCGAGCTCAATGCCACAAGGTGGCGACACCAAGACGGACGGCGTCGAGCGTCAGCGTGTTTGCTGCTCGCGGATCCAGAAAGGACGACGACATCAGTCTCGTCTTCTCTGGCACTCACCGAGAAGGCGGTGGGGGCCGCCCCTTCGGTGGCCGCTCCGCCGGACACGAGGTGGCCGAAGACGAAGCTGCTGCCGGCGTTGGCGAAGGCGACGAGAGCGCTCAGCTTGGCCGCCAGGCAGGCCATGGCTTGCCTGCCCCAGCCCCAGCGCACCAGCGCCAGGCCGAGCAGGAACTGCGCCACCAGGCCCCAGAACACGGGGCTCCACCGGACCTGCGAGAGGTCGACGCCCCACGCCCGACGGATGCTTCCCTTCTCGCGTTTTCATGCAGAAATGTATCCTTACGGAAGCCAAAAACCAAAGAAAAAGCCATCACCCACAACATGAACCCAAGAAGCTGCACTTGAACCATCATCGCCATTGTCCTTTTATCGGTTTCATTGCATCATCATTAAACGCGGCGCAGCAGGCTTCGTGGCACGGGCGACTTACCTTTCCGCGGCGGCTCTTCAGATGTATCGTGCGGGATGGTATCGCAACCCTAGGGATTACTTGCTTACGCATTACTTTACACGACCCCATCAACTCTTTCCTGACCGCGCCCATAGGCCATCGATCACCGGTGATCAATGGTTTCCAAGCGCCGTCAAGAAATAAATTTAGTGCGGAGAATTATGTTCCACAATCTCGTGGACAGCCGAAGAACTGTTGTTTCGGTCTCAACTTAAGTTTAAGTTGTCACAAGGTGGTGGGCCGTCAAAAAGAGTCCTGGGAACGGTGGTTGCATTTGTCTAACATGGCTAACTGCTTGCATCGGTCCTCGTAACAAAGATGGTATTATTTACATAATTCAACTGTATTGTGGCATGTTTTTGAGACCTCAAGAGCTCTGGGGACAGTTTAAATGATGTTATAGGCGCCGCTTAACAGATGGTAGTCGGTAAGCATCACTATAATTTTCAATGCTGTCCTGAGCCGGCATGCACAACAAGGCGCACAATATTTCTAAATATAAGGGGACTGCAATCAAGGTTTTGACAAAACCGAGGTAGAACACAAAGAAAGCATTATGCTGGGGATGTGAAGTGTACTACCTGTGCTTGAATATAAGCATTGCTTCGTTGAAAAGCACACGTGTTAAGGAGGCTAACTCTCCGGAAAAACCAAAAATAGACAACAATAGTTTGAGTACTCCAACTTTCATAAGTAATAGCCGTGGGTGTGAAGCACATTCTCTATATTCTGAATTTTTTTTAATTTGTCTTTTAATTTGATAGAGCTGTAGGAGTTTTCGGCGTTTATACGCCTTCCGCACGTATATACATTGCATTTTCAGAAAATAAAATTGTAAAATATTTTACCGACATTATACCAACCTCTGTTTCATTTAAGATAACAAGTTGGCCACATTTCGATGCATCATTTTGCTTTATACGCAAGTTAGTAAAAAAATAAATAAAAGCGCGGATTTTTTGAAAATTGCTACTTTTCCCGTGGTCAGGAAAGAGTTAAAGTAATTTAGAAAAGAAACTCGTAATGGACGGGTTTCACACACCGTTCGGCACGTGACGAACTTTTGAGTTCAGAGGAGGCCAGTGCACTCGCAGTGTTAGCGTCGCACACGGTCTCCCGCTCAGATTCGCGAGATCTCTTAAAGGGGGACCAGCAGAAATATTCTTCAGCCTGGCGGAAAGTCCTCCTCGCCCTCTTTTTTAGGGTCGAAGCTCCTTAGGGGCTAGCCATGTCCGTATGTTCGTCCGCCGTTGGGTGCTCGTGAGCTCCTGCTCGTGAGTTCACGAGCAGGAGCTCACGAGCACCCGACGGCGGACGAACATACGGACATGGCTAGCCCCTAAGGACCTTTGCCCCTAAAAAAGAGGGCGAGGAGGACTTTCCGCCAGGCTGAAGAATATTTCTGCTGGTCCCCCTTTAAGGCCGGTTCAGACACTTGCGTTTGAGTGCGTTTCACTGCGTTGCGTCAAGAACCGAAAGCGAGTCACCGACACATCTGTGCTTCGTATGAAGCGTGGAATCCAATTCAAGGAATCATCTTGGCACGCGATATAAGCAGCACGGATGTCCTTGTTTCTCGCCGCCGCAACGCAGTCAAACGCAGTCAAACGCAACTGTCTGAACCAGGCTTTACTGCGAGGTCATTACATGCCAGCTGAGGAAAGAGACAGATCTCACCACGCGTTTGGCGCGTGCGTGAAGCCTCCATAACTTTAGTTCACAAAAGGCAGGCGGCTGTGCCCGAGACGGCTCGTGCCTTCTCCTGCTCTGCGCGCGCAGAGCTCCAGCCAGGTTGACGCAAGTGTAGAAATACTAAAGTTCTCTCGATACATTTCGGCAGTGGCAACGTAGCCAAGCTGGCTGGTGACATCGGTCTATTCCCCCTTTAAACTGTGCCCCTTCGTTAATATGAATTTTCAACTTCTTCCTCCATAACTTTAATACCGTCAACTCAAAAGCGAGAAATCGTGTGGTCGTGACTTGCTTGAGCACCGGTGCGATGACTCCAAGCTTCAACCGTGCTTTTTAAGCACACCGTAGAACTTGTCATTCGAAAGGAATGATAAGTGCCGGCACGGCACTCGTTGGCCACGAACGCGAATCGAAATGTTCGTCGGCGGATCGACTGTTGTCGAGCGCATACGTCCCGGCGTGTCCCCTCTCTTCTGTCCCGTCTGGTAACGCTGTACGTTTTAATCGGCATGCTTTACCAACACGCCCAAGCTTCCATTTTGAGCAGTGTTCGTGTTCAATGCCGAGCTGGGGTCGGCCGACGCGCGTTGGGTATCGCGGATGGATCACGGTGAAAATGCGGAGAGTTTTCGAAGGAAAGGAAATACGAAATACACCATATGCAAAAAAAAAAAAACCCATGAGGTGATGCGGAGCATCGTGTTGGTTCCGAGGAAAGAGTCAGTTGCGTGCTGACGTCGAGAGATGGCGCCACCGACTGCCCTAGCGTTACCCCCTACGCGAGCCTTCGTCGCGGCTCGCGGCAGAGAAACTTGGAACGCTCGCCGCTCGCCGTTTATTTTTTTTCACACTTGAAGGAGAGGAGACTAGAGGAGGAGAGTTGCGCGTGCGCGCGCGGTGTGAGAAGCCAACGCACGCGCAGTGCACGCAGCTGGTAGAGAGAGAGAGAGCGGAGAGAGTAACGCGCAGCTGTTGGAGAGAGGGAAGGAGGAGAGTTGCGCGTGCGTAGTTCGAGTGCCGACTACAACGCCGACGCCGCGGGACATAGACCCGAGCAAGAGATGCTCCGCATCTAAAAAAAGCGTCATCTGGTGCATCCCACCCATATTCAATTATCGAATCTCCTCCATATTGGAGGGTTCTCGTACCGATAGTTTCGACCGAGAAACAAAAGGTCCCAGCAAAGTGGGAGTCGTAGAACTAAAATACGATCACCTGCTGCAAGTCCAGTACGAACACTTTACAGAACGTCTCCGATAAAGACCATTCAGTGAAATGGATGGCCCAGTTCACTGTTTGAGTGTTAAGACCCTGTTGCAGACAATTACTTTTCCAAAATATCGCGGACGTCTTTCTTTTCTTCTTTGTACCAAAACTAAACAGTAACCCGTTGAGTGCACAAAACAATTGTATTTTATGAAAACCGAATTAAATGCAGATGCTCCTCGTCCACAATCAAAAGATATGAGGAAAACAAATATGGCGGCTCCTTATGGCACAATGATGATAGCTGGCAATAATTTCGCATATGGTGTATAAATGTTCGTACCGAAAGGCATGCTTTTGACATTCTACCCTCTCTTTTGACTCACTAAACAATATGCGATTAGTAAAATCCTAATCTAAATCTATTTATGCCAGCCCACAATTTATTTTCAAGAAGACCCGACGCGACATGTCTGCACCGCGTTTCAAGGCGATAAGCCCCGCTGGCCAGCTGGGATTGGGTTTGGGCCGAAAACGCTCGTCCGAAACCCGAGCGGCGCCTCGCGCGTCCGAAGGTCCCGCCACTGACCTTGCTCCGGTGGGCGGAGAAGATGTAGCCGAAGCCCAGCATCATGACGATGCCGAATACGGACGCCAGTCTGGCGGCGTGCAGCCGGGAGTCGACGGCCACGAACGCCAGGATGGAGGCCAGGATGAGCGTCCAGCTCACCCTGCGGGCAACGGCCAACGTGCGGGCCGCTTTCGAGCAGGCCTTCTTTAAACTTCCTCATGGCGCCCCCTTGGCGTGCGCCTTGAGACATCTGCCATCGACCGTCTGACGAGGAGGTCGTGGACAGTCCCCCTCCGGTCAGTCAGCGCATTGGTTCATCAGAACGGAGAATCTGCTCGCGGATCGGTGCACCTCGGGGCTGGCTTCTACAGCTCGGCCCGGCGATCGAGGACGGCGGAGTTACGCGACAATTACTCCAACTTGTAGACAGGCAGACTAGTTGTCGTCATTAGCACTCTCGGCGCTGCGTACCAACGTTTCGAGGTCAACCTCGTTCGTCTGTACCGGCTCGAGGCGGCATAACTGGTACCCAAACTTTCGCAACTCCCAGTCGAAAACAAAGTTTACATCGTATAGTCAGTACATGTGATTCTATATTGGCATAAAGTGTCCCACCACATTAAAAAGATAGCTAGCAGATACGATGTAAAGGTTGTTTTCTCCGCCCCTTGCAAGCTCTCAAGAATCTGTCCGATGCTTACAGGGCAGAAAAATTGCGCTCTGCTCTAGAAGCACGCAGTGCAGTACACTGAATGTGTCACCAATGTCGTATACAAGATGTGGGAAAGTTTACATCAGGCAAACTGGCCGCAGTTTTAACGACAGAGCAAGGGAACATAATTTTTCTGTGCGCAACAACGCGGGGGGACATCTTGCTCACCACTGCAGGAGATGCGCTGGCTATAAGCCTCTTTTGACTGCAACAAATAAGTTTCTTTTTTAAAGCAAAATATAAAACCGAGAGAGCGATAGAGAGAGAGAGAGAGAGATTATAGAGGCGTTTTTCATCAAAAGGAAAGATGAAAATTGCGTTAGCATGCCTTCTCTTTTTCTGTTCCAAAAAGTAGTCACTTTTTTAAATAGCTGCCTGTCAGAGTGGTGACTGGTTGTATTGCAAGTGTGACAAACTATTCTGTATGTAAGTGACGATGTTTTTTATAATAAAATCTGTTGTGAGTTAGCGCCCGTCCTGTCGTCTTTGTGCCTTTATTGTCCTTGTCTTGTTTGCGCTTTTTAACCTTTTAAATCAACTGAACATTTATTGAAAAAACGATTCGAACAAGAAATAACCCTAAAATCGAACAACACCGTACAACGATGACGTGTCGCTCAACAGGCATCGATAATATATATATATATATATATATAAGTTAATTGAAGGCTGGCTTACGCAGTGCCTCGCGCCATGCTTTTTCTATTGCATGTGCCACCAGCATTTCTCCTTTTACTTTTGCACGACCCCTGCCAATGATTAAGATATCTTCGAAGATGGGGTCACACTGGCAATCTCTACAGTGCACGTACAAGTGGCCTCCGGTCTCTGACAGCAAAGAAAGGGAATACTCACGCATTCTTTCATTACCACATCGTCCCAATTGCCCTCTATAAACTTGGCCCCACCGCGCCGTTCACAAACCTGTTTGCGTTCTTGACAGTGCATGAAAGCCTGTCAGGACGATGTATAAAAGAATGCGTGAGTGTGCCCTTTTATGCGGTCAATGACCGGAGAGGCGGCGCTGTAGAGACTGCCTGTGTCACCCATGCATCTTCGAGGATACCTCATTGGCAGGGGGCGTGCAAAAGTGGAAAGAAATGTGCCGGAGGCTCGAGCAATAGAAAAAGCAGGCGCGAGGCACTGTGTAAGCTAGCCTTCAATAGACCCATCTCACCAGGAGTTGCGCGACGCCACCGCTTCCGCGGTCCATTCTGGTACCTGTCGTTCTCCCCGATTTTCCGGCCGCGTCAATGCGCGTTGTGCGCCCGGCATTTGGGGATTTCCGGGTTAGTACGAGACTTTTGTAATCGGATGTTTACTTACGGCTTTCAATGAGTGACTTCACCTGTTCTGTGCAGGGTAATAAAATGACAGCCCCGGGCAAAATGTCACCGGATTGTATGTCTTCCCAATAGAAAGCAGCCCCCGAAAAGAGTGCCTAAGAAAGGTAAACAGAGCCGGACAGAGCGGCAGGAAAAAGGACGTTTTTCAATTTGTTTTTAGATTTGCTTCATAATTTATATACACCCCATTGCACGTTAGGTAAAGAGTGTGTAGCGGCCAATGAAACAGCGCCCATGAAGAAGGCGACAACGTCACAGACAAAGAGACGTCACGCACACACTACGCGAGGCACGGCTCGAGAGAGAACTATCGGAGGCATCGGTCAACGGCACGCACCTCCGCAAGCCGACACCATCACAACTACTAGACCATTCTCAGGTGGCAAGATAACGAGGAAGCTGTAAATATTGTAAATAAATTTCGAATAGTTAGCCCCGTCAAGTGCAAGATTACGGGGCACAAGACATAGCAGGGCCTGCCGATGTGTTCCATACGTTGGAATCTCCCTGAGCACTCGTTCCGTAGCGGTCCATCCGCTGGTCTATCTCCATCAAGAATTCCGAACTGCTTTGCGGCGGCCATTTTTAATAAAAGCGCGGCGAGGGCGCACGCGAGCTAGTGTAAGTTTACCATTTTGTTAAAACACCTGAGACTGGGTACGAAAATCTTGAAACAACCAAAAATAAAAGAGACATTTAAAGAGGTCGGTCAGACGACGTCTCAAACTCGGCTAATACGTTTATTCGGTAAACCTCTGATGCACACTCTGAAACCAAGGTCGTCCCCAACCAACAAAAAAAAAATTATATATATACCCTCCTAAGTTTTGGTTGAAGTTTTTTTTGTTTTTTTTTCATACAGTCTCAGGTGTTTCAACGAAATCGTTTCTAATACAATCTTTACTCGATGTATTTTAGTGATTATAATTGTTATTGAGCAACATGTTTCAAGCACAACTGTTCTTCAAGAAATTAGGACAATCACTAAAAAAGAATAGCGATTCCCGTGCATCACTTGAAATAAAACGGCTTTTCCAAAAACAGACTAAATTTTTTTTCAGACAAAGCGTGATAACATTACATAATGTACGCCAAAAACGTAGTAAACAAACCACACCCACCTTGTGGCGGTCTATTGTGTTTGTGCCACAACTTGATTTTGACTGGCGTTACTGATCCATTCTGCATTAATAACACCGAGCGAGACCGCAGAAGAAAGCTTCCGCCGTCGGGCGACTGTTAGCGTTCGGAGCTTGCGCAAACAAAATAAAACTGTGTAGAAACTGTACACGAAAGTTCTCATTTTTACCCAACGTTTTCAGTTCTCTGGCATGATTTCTTCTTTTTGACAGATGCGATTTGTTACGGCACGACAGGCATGGTCTCTCTGTAGATCGCTTCTTCTTTGCGTGCAGGCTTGTCCTCGCAATTCATCTGTACCCTGTCGCACAGGCTGTCAACCAGAATGAAACAACCTTTAGAAAACTATTGCCACCCGAGAAAGTCTATTTAGCTCTTCTTACTTCACCGTCGATTAAACGTTATGCACAAGCTTGAGCACTACCAAGCTCAATTTTCCACCGACACACTTGATCCGGTTCCACTGAGCCGATGGTCCCTTTAATTTTCGTGTTCTTTGCCATTGAATTAGATGATCACAGGTTTCCAAGTTAACAGAGACGCCCGAGCAGCCGGAGTGCTCGAATAGTGGAGCCGTTCTTTCTCCCGCGGCCGCAGTGGATTGCCGCGTGAATGCAGCGGGTTCACGAGTTCACGAAGAGAAAGAAGCAGCAGACAAAGCGATTCCAAGGCGATAAGACGACTGGAACTACTTTTCTGCGCTTTCTGACAAACTAAGGCATCATAAAATAAAAAAAAAAAAAAAAAAATAAAAATTGTGAAGTACAGGCATGCGGGAGAATCTAAGCTGATACCGAAGCGCCCCAAAGGATGACATAGTACGTTTATGTACGCGCACCACAGCCCTTTAAGTCGGGAAGCCGGAAAGCGATCAAGTAGCATGGCGGCGGCACCACTTCCGGAATGCGCGCGCCTACGCAGTTCGCTTGGTGACAACGGTGAAATTTTATCGATGTCTGGTGAGCGACACGTCTTCGTTGTACGTTTTTGTTTAAGTGGTTTCTCGTTCGAACCTTTTTTTCTTTTTTAATAAACGTTTAGTTGATAGTTTAGGAAAGTCCCTGTGTGCCTCTCCCTTCGTCCCCGTCTTTTTGCGGCTGCTTTAACGAACTAAGTCATGAACCAACTCGCCTGCATTGCTACCTTTATTTGGAAAGCTCTTCGACGCCCCAAGAACTCTCTCATCTTGTGAAGAATGGTTTCGCCTCTATCGCGCTCCGGCGCACTAGAAAGAAAACTTGTTGACGAAGAACTCTTCCTCATAAAAAAAAGGAGCGTAAAAGAACCCTTTATAGGTGTTTCACGAAGCACCCTTTTAGGGGGTGATTAAAAAAAAACTTTTTAGGTTGCAAAATATGGACAAGTCGAACCCCTAAAGCCGCGGTCACACTGCTTATGCGTCATACAAAAGACAACCTCCATACAGATTCGAACCCGAGTCACCGCGAGATCCGTGCTTCAAATGCCCCATGAGTTCAAGGATGAAACTTAGCTCGCGGCATTCGAACCCCGGATATTGCGGTGACTCGTGTTTGCAGACTCTCTTCCTGCATGATGTATGAGCAGTGTGTTACGACCAGATGTTGTTTAGATACAACGACAACGGACGTCATTTGCAGTGGGGGGGGGGGGGGGGGGGAGGCAGAACAGCGCAGTACAACTTTACATTCAGAGTGACGAGGAAAGTGGTTACTTGGGAGTTCGAGTGTTCCTTTCGAACCTCAGCAACTTGTTACGAGGGAGTAAAGCCTGGTTCAGACAGTTGCGTTTCACTGCGTTTGACTGCGTTGCGGCAGCGAGACACCAGGACATCCCTGCTGCTTATATCGCGTGCCAAGAAGATTCCTTGAATTGGATTCCAAGCTTCATACGAAGCACAGATGTTCCGGTGACTCGCTTTCGGTACTCGACGCAACGCAGTCAAACGCACTCAAACGCAAGTGTCTGAACCGGCCTTAAAGGGATACTGAACCAAGGAATTTAGTGTCCATAATAAGTGGCGCACGTTCCTTCCACGAGCCACCAGCCGCCGGTGTGCGCGAGCACACGCAACAAAAATGACGTCAAAGGCCTCCATTCGCGGTTAAGAGGACAGTGAAATGTATGGGCTTCGGGCTAAAGGAGAATAAAGACAAGTTTTTCATCTACAGAGTGGTGTCTGGTGTAAAAGGTAAGCGATTAACTGGCCTAACAAGCACGTAGCTTTCACTTGTAGAGATGAAAAGCCTGTCTTTATTCTCCTTTGGCCCGAAGCTCATGCATTTCACTGTCCTCTTAATCGCGAATGGGGGTCTTTGACGTCATTTTTGTTGCGTGTGCTCGCGCACACCAGCGGCTGCTGGCTCGTGGAAACAACGTGCGCCACTTATTATGGACACTAAATTCTTTGGTTCAGTATCCCTTTAAAGCCTGGTTCACACAGTTGCGTTTGACTGCGTTTGACTGCGTTGCGGCAGCGAGAAACCACGACATTCCTGCTGCTTATATCACGTGCCAAGATCATTCCTTGAATTGGATTCCAAGCTTCATACGAAGCACAGATGTTCCGGTGACTCGCTTTCGGTACTCGACGCAACGCAGTCAAACGCACTCAAACGCAAGTGTCTGAACCGGCCTTAAAGCCCGGTTCACACAGTTGCGTTTGACTGCGTTTGACTGCGTTGCGGCAGCGAGAAACCACGACATTCCTGCTGCTTATATCGCGTGCCAAGATCATTCCTTGAATTGGATTCCAAGCTTCATACGAAGCACAGATGTTCCGGTGACTCGCTTTCGGTACTCGACGCAACGCAGTCAAACGCACTCAAACGCAAGTGTATGAACCGGCCTTAAAGCCCGGTTCACACAGTTGCGTTTGACTGCGTTTGACTGCGTTGCGGCAGCGAGACACCAGGACATGCCTGCTGCTTATATCGCGTGCCAAGAAGATTCCTTGAATTGGATTCCACGCTTCATACGAAGCACAGATGTGCCGGTGACTCGCTTTCGGTTCTCGCTGCAACGCAGTCAAACGCACTCAAACGCAAGTGTCTGAACCGGCCTTAACAGTTACTTCTCTTCCGTTCTTACGGGTGAGTGCCGGGAGAGATAGCCGCCTTGGTGAGCAAACCGGCCTGCGTGGTCACGCACTCGCCGCTCACCTGGAGAAGCGTTTCGTGGCGGTGATTGGCGCCAGTCTCCTGTTCACTTGCTTCACCAGCTCGGCCAACTTCCTCCGCGGCGTTCGGGTGACGGCGCACGCGACCGCCGCGTCCAGCAAGCCCAGGAAGACGAGCAGCAAGCCCGAGCCGCTGCACCAGGGCTCCCGGAGGTCAGGGCCGGAGGTGGCCAAGGACACCGCCACGGCTGCCCAAGTCGACGAAACGATCTATCGATGAAACGTCGTTCGACGAACAGATTGCGAGCAAGACAGCAGTGTGCGCAAAATGTAGCAAAGTCTATCATTGACACGAATGCGGGAAGCCTTTCAATGACACGAACTGTTGATGAAACATCCCAAGTCGAGAAAACCATCTTTCGATGAAACGTCGTTCGACGTACAGATTGCCAGCAAGGCAGCAGTGTGTGCAAAACGCTGCACAGACAGGTCTGGGCACGTCGAGAGTCGGTTAGAACCAAACATGATTAGAGTCCAAGCTGCTCAGTCACTTGGGTGGCACTCAGTTAATCGAATGACGTTTTAGCGAACGCGGAAATTTCATCGAATGACACTTTAGCGAGTAGTCGGCCGCCGCGGCGGCTTGGATGGGTGGGCCAAGTGGGTTAACATTTTTCTAATGAGCCGCCACAGACTGCCGCCGCGAAGCGGCGTAAGCGCAGCGCGGAGGGGTGGGTTAGCACGCGCCCCGTTATTCGCTAAAACGTCGATTCCCTCAAATGGCGCTGTTCGCTGAAATGTCGTTCGCTCAGGTGATATTGCCGCGCGCAGGGCCGAGCAAGCAACGCCCGCGGTCACGGAATTCAGAAGATTCGCGTTTATTCTTGCTCGGGGCGTAACTTTTATGATTTCACGCTAGTTTCTTGTTCTCGAAAGTGCATGTTCATTCTCACCCCGAACGCTCGATGCTGGAACCTTCTGGGCCGAATTTTCGCGGTACCGACGCAGGAGCTGCCCGTGACCTTGTCGAATCAGTCTCGCTCTCGCTTCCTGTTACGCCGCGAAATCACCGCCCCCTTTTCTGCTGTCTCGACGCTCGTTCTTTCTTTTGTTTGGCACAAGTTCGTCGATTAATCCTTTATATTTCGTTTATCATCTTTTCGCCTTATTCCGTGACAATATGGAACCCAGTCACTTGGTCCTAGCAATGACGCCGTAGCAAAAATTCAGGGGCTAGACACTTTGGGGTGCCATGGTTGTTGATGAGGGCACGCCGCTTCTAGAATAAAAGAGAAAAAACGATTACGCGTTCTTTTACTAAGGGTACTGAGGGGAGGGTATACACCCTCTCCCTCCTCCTCACCCTCCCTGCTACTCCTCCTTCCCTCCTCCTCCCCTCCTCATCCTTCATCCTCCCCTCTTCCCTCCTCACCTCCCCTCCCCTCGTCCTCCTCTCTTCCCCCTCCTCCTCCTGCGTGTTGCATCATGGAAAATGTCCCATAGTGCACCGCGCGGGACCCTCGTAACGTCATGTGTGACGTCACGAGTCCCACGCGTTGCATTATGGGACATTTCCCATAATGCACCGCGCGGTTACGCCGACGCCGCTCAAGCCGGTAACGGTCGCCTAAGAGCTCAGCTCTAAAAGCGATTACGCGTTTTTTTCGCCAATTTGTTGCGAGATGTCGAATAATGCTTGATTCTGAGCAGGTGTTCAGATGGGCGGGTCAACTGTTATGTTCATTTTTAACAAAACCCCGTGAGCCCTCTGGGTGGAGAAACACGAACAAAGACATCCGAGTTCCCAGGAAACACAGGGAATGTTAGAAAGACCTTTAGAGCCTCTTCTTTTGCCTCTCGTTCGCCACAACTGCGAATCCTATGGTGAAAAATAAACTTCGTGTTGCGTTGTACAGTGCCGTAAATATACTAGAAATATTAGATAGAAATTAGAACAGAACGCAGACGGCCTTCGATCGCTGCAAGTCGGCGCGCATATCATGTCCATCCCTCCTGGCTAGCTGCCCTTAGAATTTGTGCGATAAAATTTAAATGTCTGCCTAACAAGCCCATCGGACAGTTTAGTTAGGTTGGCCTACACGTAATCGTGAATAAGGATTCAAAAGAATAAATAAAATACTGTAAACGACTAAATTTTCGCGAGGACCTAATTTTCGCGAATTTCGTGAATCGCCTACAATTCGCGGAAAATACGTCCCGCGAACAATTTGGACAATATATGAACGCTACGGAAGCTACACTCGATTCGCGAAAATTAGAACCCGCGAATAATTTCAAATTTTCAGCTTTGGCCCGATTCGCGAAACTTTGAGCCCGCGAAAATGAAGTCGTTTACAGTATGCAACAAGTTTTTCTTTTTTTTTTTTTTTTTTTTTTATACAGTGTAATTTAGAAACGCTTTCGACTGCTTTTAGTGGGTCCGATTCCTCGATACTGTGGCATCTCGTGGCCTCTCATTTCGTGGATACATGCTCCTGCGACGTTTCGTCGACAACGTATTCCTTTTTATTAGGTGCGTGCAAAAGACACCAAAGTCTAGTGCGGGATTCACCTACGCGTGTTCACCCACGCCCCCCCCCCCCCTTTCCCCCATTTCTCCTCCGCTCTCTCCTCCTGCAAAAAACGGCAAAACAGGAAAAAAAATGTTGCGAAAAGAGCAGGGCTTTGTTCTACCACACGTCGCAAGCTGTGTTGATGAAACGAACGCAAAAAGCCATACGATGAAACGAACTCTCGATGAAACGTCGCATTTCGAAGAAAACGATCTGTCGATGAAACATCGTTCGACGAATTGATTGCCAGCGGCTTTCAGCTTGGTTCTGCTATGAGACGATCAGTGCTCAATGTGGACATCCTGCTCTGTCCCGGTGCGTCGTGTACCTGAGCGCGCAGGGCGCGTGTGCCAGCAGCCACGCCCAGGGAAAGGCCCGCTTTCGCACGGCCACGGGCGACTCCGGAGGTGGGGGCGGAGGCGGCGGCGGCAGCGGCGCCGACAGCTCCGTGCCGGGCACGCGCGAAAGGATGAAGGACATCACACTCCGCGTCTCCTCGATCGAGCTGCCAGACGCCAGGCTCTCCTCGGACGAACGCTGCAACGCACGTCTCCTTTCACGGACAGTCGGAGGGACTCTCTGCAGCGACGCTCGTCTTTTCACTGCAACACCTTTGTCCGCTGCATCGCCGCCAGCGCCTGCGTCTCTCAATGAACGCGACGCTAGCAGGCGGCAACAGCCCCGCTTTGCGGAGATCAAGTCGTCTGCTTCTTTCGCGAGAGTTCTGGTGACGTCAGAATGACGCCGAGCTTTGATTGGCTTCGATTGAAAGGATTGTGGGTAGAGCTCAATGCTAAATGCCTCGAAATCTACCCACTATGTTTTTTTTTTTTTTTTTTTCAGTCAGCCAATCAGAGCTCGGCGTCACTCTGACGTCACCTCAACTCCCGCGCAAGTAGCAGACGACTTGCTCTCCGCATACGTCACGTGCCTTGCCCTTGTACCACAGAGTTATTTAAATGTACGCTGAAGGTTCAACTGGCGCTAGTGTGCTGTCGCAAATCGAAGGGGACAGCAACCGGTCGAAAATTGACTTCCGCTGATGCATTTCTACGGGAAAAAGCAAGCGACTTTTTTCCCTGCGCTCGATTATAAGAGCAAATATACCGAACACTTCATACGTACTAGTAGCTTGAAACATTTCTCAGTTAGGCAAATGAAATAATTGGTCAGTTACGGCGTTTTTTCTTTCCAATTCATTGCATTAAAAACGGTGCTAAGACGGCTTCGTAGATGTATTCATGTGCACTGTCGGACACTGTTAGCGCGAGCACGACGTCGGCGATTTCCAGCGTGGGGGATATACGTGCCAAACGAACGAAGGACATCTGGAAAACTAAGAAAAACGGCAAGAACTACGCAGTAACATTGGATCAGTAACTCCCTGTGCATGTACGAACAAGATAAATTGAAGGCCACGTAATATAGTCCGATTTTCAATAAGTTATTACTGCGTTATTCTTTCTGCTCTGTGCGAAGATTTGCTCAAAACAGTACTCGCACGCTCAAAATCTTTGAAAACGAGCGCCTGATAACAGATGCCCGGCATAGAAAAAAATAAAAAGAGGCACCCTTCATAGAACACGTAGTTTATTTGTTACGTTTTGAATGTGTTTAACCGCTCGTAGAGACACAAGACGGGGACATTTTCATATAGTGACAGGACTGGCGTATTAGCAATATATAAGCGTCACCGGAATGCTGGCGAGCCTTGAACACACTCTACATTCCTTTCGATTGTTGTTTTGTTTAGAATCGTCGCTTGTTTTTGCACACCTGCTGTGGAAGAGAGGTTTTGGCCTGAAATACAGCGAAGCTTAGCATCGTTCACTGATGAAGAAAAATGCGCTAACTAAAGCAATTACACTTTTACAATGTTAATGAAGGTACATACTATTCGGTACGACCTAATTAACAAGTTATCTAGGTTATTTGCCGGCGAAGAGACAAAACGCACGCGCGTTTTGCCATAGGAATGCACAGGAGCACCGCAAAAGTAGACAGGTTCCTGTCTGCTTCAAGTTACCTCCCGGAAGTCGCATAGACACTAGCGCCAGTTGAACCTCTAGAGTACATTATAATAACTCTCTGGGCAGTACAAACTTGAGCGTCTGTAACTGCCACATGTGTAGAAGCCTGTCTGTTCTGGTGCGAAACGCGACCACGAGGAAAATACAAGGAAACCACAAAAATTCGAACACTGTCGACGCATAGGTCCAAGCTAAGACGCTAAGAGCGTGAGCCAAGAGACGCTGTTTTACGCGTTATAAAGTAAAAAAAAAAAACAAGAAAAAAAAAAGACGGGACACGACGTTTTGAGCTAAGCGAAGGTCCCATAAAAAGTCCGAGGTCCAATCAGGTGACCTTGTATACTACACGCGGGCGCCACAGTTTTTTTTTTTTTTTTTTCAAAGCAAGAGCCAACGTTACTAGATTACCTCAGTTGTGGAACTCCCGCGGAAAGGCTATACACCCCCCCCCCCCCCCCCCCGCACTCACTTCAGTTCGCCTCCCGTAAAGCACTATATAATGTATAATATTATCCAGTGCTTTAGCCCCCGTCGTTTGAAGTGCCATCTATATTTTCAGTTTCAAAACTGTTTTTTTCATAGAGTACGGTAAAACGCCACCTAGGCTCTGCGCTTCGAAACGTACGTATCCCATAGAATGCACTGCAGTTCCCATAGCAGCCGTCCGGCCCGTCGAACGACGGGAGGCGAGAGAGAACTCAGAGAAGGGGGTACTGCTCGTGCAAGCAGCGTCGATAAGCAGTTCGGTAACTGAGCTAGTCAATGGCCGGAGCTAGGGTGCCTATATGTTTCCGCCACTAAACATGTAGGCACCCTAGCCGGAGCAAAGTAATGCCCCATAATGTTTCATAAGTAGCGCAAGGTTCGTCGATGCACGACGCACGTGCAACGTGCAGACCTTGGGAAGATCATGGCGGCACAGCGCAGCGCTGAGCTAGATTTCAGACGCCATGAATTTCCTAGAAGTGGCGCGCAGCACATACCTCGAGCATTTCTACGACAATGAATGGCGCCACTTTTCCCAGGATAGAGGGGCTTTAGAGCAATGGCCGCAGCAGCGCCGAATATCCCCCCCCCCCCCCCACCCCCCTCCCAAGTTAGAGCGTAAACTGGAAGTGCGAAAGAGCGTCGACCAATCAGCAGATCGTGACGTCATAATATTGGAAACGACATTTAAAGCGTAAAATAAAACCGTTCAATCTCGGCGTCTCGGGGACAATGGCGTTAATAGAAAATCAACAGCAATGATCGCAACTAGGCAGTTTGCTCTGGTTTTGATCGCACGTTCGTTTATCCTACCGCTGAATATGGACGTGACGAAAACCTAACATGCGCCAAGTTTTCAGTCACCTTGAGTTATACCCTTTTACTCTAGCGACGCTAAAACGGCTTGAATTAGTCTAGTCGTATTTTGAGAGTTTACGACCACCGCTAGGGGCTGTTTCGCGGTTTGTGGCTGGCCAGGAGATGCTCACCTTGCGCTACGAATTCGTAGCACATTGCGCTACGAATCGCCGTATTTCTGGAAAAGAAGTGCGTTACTGAACACGGCCGTCGAGGCCGACGAGACAAGTCACGTCACGATTCTCATTCCCTGTACCTCCTCGCTACGTCCCGTCGAGCTTTTGAACCGAAGCGAGCAGGAGAGAAGCGAGGCCGCTTCCCCTCATTCTCCAATTCTCCCGGGGGGCAATGACGTCAAAGACCTCGCTTGATCGCGCCCTTCTTTTCCAAAATTACGGCCATCCGTTTGAGATATCGATGTATGAGTGAAGTTTTGGAGTTCGTACCGTTCCGTTCAACGCTTCTGCGGCCTTATTTTGCGAAATCCAGATTTCGGTTCAGTATCCCTTTAAGCCTACGATGCTCGTTAGTTTCGACGCGACGTAGTTTTTATGGTCGTCCCGAGTCATCCGTTCTGCGAATAACACGCCAAGCGTTTTTGCTTGGCGTTCACAGTGCAGCAGGTATACGTGTAAACCAAAGAAATAAAAACGTTGACTATTTTTGAGTTGCACAACCTGATATCTTTATGGATACACATACTTTTGTTCTTGGGGCGAAAGAAAACTGCTTTTAATGTGTTTATTCTCAACGAATTATATGTAGTTCATTTTTTCTCGCATTTGTAATTAGTCAGGATTTTACTCGCATTTGTAATTAGTTAGGAAGGAGCCGCATGGCCAACCTTCCGCCTGCTGACCCGAGTGGAAAAAATAGCGCGCCCTCAAGCCGTACGGGGATTTTCGATGACGCTCAGCAAGTTTCTAATCGGAAGGTTTATTTTCATCAATTAAAATTAATTTAGTCGATCTTAGGTAATTATTTTGCTAATTAGTATGTTTTGCAGTCCTTGACGTTCGCCGTGGCTGTCAGTTGGCGCCCGCTCTGGGCAAAAAGAAAATGGCGGCGCCCACGAGAGATTAAGTATACTCGAACAGTAGCTTGCTTATCTTAAATTCTCCTCTTCCAAATATTGCGCGAGTGCGACATTTTTAGGGCACATGTATACTCCGTTCACCCTTAAGCCCGGTTCACACAGTTGCGTTTGACTGCGTTTGACTGCGTTGCGGCAGCGAGACACCAGGACATCCCTGCTGCTTATGTCGCGTGCCAAGATGATTCCTTGAATTGGATTCCAGGCTTCATACGAAGCACAGATGTGCCGGTGACTCGCTTTCGGTTCTCGCCGCAACGCAGTCAAACGCACTCAAACGCAAGTGTCTGAACCGGCCTTTAGACTGACACGAGAAGCTTTGCCTTCAGCACGACCTTTCTGCCCTCGCTAACACACGTGTGAACGCGCAGGCAAGTGCAATCAAAGCACTGCGAAAGCCAGCGAGCTCGCGTTGCAGGCGGAGCTGCTAGTCTCAGTTCAAGGGTAAACGGAGGATTGGGCAGGATATCGAGCTTGTTGTCCCCGCAGCCCGGTGTTTACTAACACACAGCCTAACAAAGAAGTTGAACCTCGCCAAGAGCACGGTCTGGGCACGAGCGCTTCGCTCTGACCAGTGCTTTAGTCGCACGAGGAGCGGCCTTCGAGTCATCTTCGATTTCTCGGATCAAAAACAAACAAGGAAGTACGGTTTGTTTTCCCCACAGCTGAAGCGTACCGCTAGAGGCGTGACAGTTCGACCTCCTCCCCAATACGGGTCTCGCGCCGCTCGTTCACCACCGGTGACGTTTTTCCTAAAGTCACTGATTTTAGTTTCTCCCGCCACCCATTGTTGTGCGCCGGACAGCAAATGAGGGCAATTTTAGTGCTGCGCCACCATTCGCTTCCAAGGGGCGCACGGGGCATGGCCGTCGTGGCACCTTGTGAAAGGAACACGGCAAGGGGCTGTGGTCAGCACCACCAGGCTGAATAGGTGGTATTCACCTCAGTTTCACAGCTCCGCCTGCGACGTGGGCTCAGTGGCGGTCACGAGAACTAGCAGCGCTGCAGTCGAGTCTTACTTCCGGATTGTCTAGCCCGCCAAGTTTGAATCGCAATACTTGAACTTGGGCGAGTTTGTGATTCATACTATACTCTGTTTTACCTTATGATGTACCGCAGGGAAGGCTACGAGCTCGAGCTCCTTGCTCTAGTGCGCATCTCGGCGGCACAAGCTCTCGTGCATTAAGGGCAGCTGCCAACGCTATGAGCTCGCGCTTCTAGCCTTCGCTGCGGTACAACATAAGGTGAAACGGAGTATAACACTTCACAGTGCAAGGAAACAGATGCACACAAAAAAATAAATTTCAAACGCTCAAAGAAAGAACTCTCACACTGCGCTGACTCTCAACTCCGCGGTGTATTACACTTCATCATCATTTTTTTTTCTATTACACGCATGGAAGTAAAAAAAAAAAAAACAAGGAAGAAAAGAAAAAGAAGAAGCTCTCAACGCGGTGGTAGCACACGACGCGCGAGACACGGAAGTAAGATCCGACTGTAGCGCCGCTAGTTCTCGTGACCGCCGCCTGGGCCACTCGCCTCTGCAGGCGAGAACAGGGAAGCTGCGAAACAGAGCTTACTCCAGTAACGTTGGTATTTACTGGCGGCCATAGTTGAGCTTGCTGCTGCTGAGCGCGTGCTGACGGCAAGCTGACACAACGCTTCCAACACGCACATTGCACACCATCAAGATTGTATTCTTTGGGAGACCATAAACGAAAACTGACCCCGAGCATGCGCTGTGAGCAGTCACCTCAAATATGGCGTCCAGTGAATACCATCTTGCTCTGAGAACCCCGGCGATCCAGCCGCTCCCAGCGGTGCGGAACCTGAATAGAGCGGCACACGTGCTGCCAAGTGAGTGGCTCGCCCTGTTCATGGCAAGCTGTGGCTCTTTTTTGCCGAATGTGAAGAGACGCGTAAAAGGCCGGAAAGTTACCTTGCCCTTGATGCGAGACATGGCGACGTGTCTTCTTCCTTTTCTCCTGTTGGCGATAACCCGATGACTATCCCACAAACGTCCGCAGTGGTGACGCGAGCGGTGCGCGTTGCTTTGGAACAAAATGAAAACAAGCCAGACATCTTTAAGCCAGAGTTTCTGGCCACGTTGTTCAATACCACTGCTCGCCTTTAAAGTGCACCGCGCAGTAGTGGTGCAACCGATCTAAACGCACAGGGTTGGGGACCAGACTTGTGCCCGTTACTCCTAAACATAGTTGAATACAATCAGGGACTCAAACTGTAACAGTAACCGAAACCGAAAACCGTTTAGGAAAGAAATTTTTTTAGTAACCGTAACCGTAACCGTAAATTACTTACCGGTAACCGATATTAACTGAAAAATAAAAATATTAGTTTTTCTAAAAAAATGACCTCGAGGAGGGATTTTGAAATGCCGTGGCTATTTGACAGAGTTACTACTCAGCTGGAATCAGTGGTCTAGCTTATAATGAAAAGTGTCTATTTCTAAATCTGCCACACTCTTACAATCTCTACATGTACTCAGTGAGTGTCAGCTTCAGGGAATTAACTACTAAGTTAGAATTCTGAGATGTCCATCCAACTCGGTTCTACCAAACCACCGATGTTCCTGACCTGCAGTAGCCAGTATGAAGAAACGAGGTAAATTGACCATCATGCAGAGCTGGCGGAAAACAAAACATGCTATTCGCCTCGTCTGAAACGTGTCGCGAGTGCACCAAAGCTATAGCTGTGGCAAAACGCGGATGATTAGATTATCATCGCGTTCCGTCACTGCTATTTTTGCGCCTTCTGCACAAGTGGCAACTTATGTGCGCCCCCGAGTTTCCCACGAGTTTCAAGTCGTTCTAAAAAGTGTTGAGTTAGTGTTTTTCGATGACGCTCAGTAAGTTTCTAAATGAAACCACATATTTATTTTCAGAAACTAAAAAGTCAATTACCTGAATTTTATCTAATTAGCCGACTTATAGCAAAGATTAGCCACCCACATAATGCCCCCCTCCACTCCCCCTGGCAGTATAACTCATCTGCACAAACCATATTAGTGGAAATTTTACGAATGTTTTGTAATGAATCTGTTGTAACTAAAAATACATGGGGCTCGGCGGCACTGCCACCGTAACATCGCCTGATATGCCTCTCCTGTTTGTCGTTCAACAGGTTAGTGTTTACACACGATCCAAATGTTTTAGAAGTAACGAGTTGTGTATTGTTGTCGTGTCGAGCCCTAAAGTGTTGTGTTTCACAGTGTTTGAGTGTTGCAAAATGTTGTTGCTTCTTTCCGGGGACGTCGAGCGAAACCCAGGGCCACTGTCAAAGACCGAAACTCTGATTCAGAAGGTCTTGGATGCACAAGGGCTCATTTCCTCCGACATTCTAGAAATGAAGGAAGATCAAAAGCAGCTGGGTACACAGGTTGAGCGTATATCTAAACAGCTTGAGAGCATTCAGAACAAGCTAAGTACAGGTGATAAACTTCTAGTACCGCTTCAGGATGCCCTCAAAAATATTAACAAAATCAACTGTTCACAGCAGGGCAAGCTCGTTGACCTTGAAGACAGAAGTCGTAGAGACAACCTTCTTGTATTTGGCATCCCTGAAGAAGAAAGCGAGACTGATGAAATAATAAGAAAAAAGGTTGTTCGGGGGAACTGTTTCGGGACCGTATGGGTGTTGAAGTAAAATCACTAGAACGTATACACCGGCTTGGCGGGAAAAAGGCGGATAAGATTAGGCCAGTCATAATGAAAGTGAGCAACTGCGAGGAAAAGAACGACGTGTTTAATCACTGCAGTAAACTGAAGGGCTCAAGGATATCTGCTTTTAATGATTATTCACGGATAACAGTACATAAACGGAAAATGCTGTGGGAAAGTGCAAAGGAGGAGAAGGCACAGGGTTCCCGAGTAATACTTGTGCACGATAGGCTGCGAGTTGATAATGACACCTACGTATGGGATGATGATAAAAAATGCCGCGCAAAAATAAGAGAAAGCCTAGCTTCGCACAATTCCAACTGCCTGACTGGGTGGAAATTTTGGCTCACCAAACACCGACTCATCCTGCGAACCTACTTGTCAAACAGCAACCTATGAAAACGGCAGACATCTTTACGGCGGTGGGAAACGTTTGGAACATGGAGGTACAACACCTAAACAAATTTAAACAAAAAAAAGACTGCTCCATGTTGTTGATAAATTATCGGAGTATAAAAAATAAAATTGAAGAGTTCAATGGTCTCATACATATATTTAATCCCGATTTTATTTTGGGAACTGAATCATGGTTAGATGAGATCTGAAATTTTCCCCCCTACGTATGATGTGTACAGAAAGGACAGGAATAGCCATGGTGGCGGTGTGTTCTTATTGGCTAGCAAATCATTGAACAGCGTGCTGATTGATGTAGAAACCGAGCACGTCGAATCAGTGTGGTGTCGCATACGCACTCCTAACAAAAGTGAAATGGCCGTTGGTGTGTTTTACCGCCCTCCCGGTTCCACTGCCGAAACAATTTCTGCTCTGAACAATAATTTATCTGGCCTACCTGACGAACATATTTTAATAGCCGGGGATTTTAATCTACCAGAGTTGAAATGTTGTCTACTCTGAATTTGAAGATACTTTAAAGGAGCTGTGCAACGATATTCAATTGGAATGTTTTTCACTTTACACGAGCTTACTGGCACTAGTGGGACTCAAGGATACTCGCAGGCAATGCCACTGGCCAAGAAGCTCCTTTGTTGCGGTGTAATTTCAAGGACAAAAGCGATCATTTTCATTCAATCTCTCCTTTGCAAAATTCGATGACGTAACGTGGGGATCTCAGTACACCCATATGGCGATATTTGAATGCGGTTCTTAGATTGGACCCGAGCATTGCGTGGGCACTCGATTTGGGCTCGTGATAATTGATAGCTCGAGAAACATTCGGGTAGTGGCCCGTGTCCAATCGCTGCAACGACGACAATAGCCGAGCCATAACAATGTCTGGAACTCTGCACGTGTCCTGTGCCTTGCCAACCCCAGCGCATGGCTATGATCAACATTGGCGGCATATAATCGGCTCCAGATCACGTGGCCGCTTGTTCTGGCTGCGAGTTGAGGGCGTGAACGCTGCTCGTTTTTTTTTTTTAATTTTTTTCTGGGACTTCTATTGCGTGGGGTGAAAAACGAACGCGTGTTTCATAGGTCATTAACGTCAGGGATCCGTTCTAAGCGGTATTTGCGCATAGTAAAAAAATTGTTGCATAGCCCCTTTAAATACCTACGGCTTTGAACAATTTGTTTGTCAACCAACAAGAGGCGAAAACATTCTTGATTTAGTTTTGTGCAACAGTGATATTGTTTATGATGTGTCCATATTTCCTGGAATTAGCGATCATAGCATAGTCACAGCTAGTTTAACACTCCCTCATCTATTTCGTGCACGGGAAAGTGGTAGAAAAGTATTCATATATGACGAAGGAAATTATAAAGGCATAGAAAAAGAATTGCTTGAATCTTTAGATGATTTTACTAGATCATCCTTGGGCAGCTGTGTGGATATTTCATGGGTTGCTTTTAAGAAATGTTTGTCAGGTCTAATTTAAAAATATATTTCAGCCAAATATATATCTGAAAATACTAAAGCTGATAAGCCTTGGATGACGTATGCTGTTAAAAGAGTAATAAATTAACGAAGGCGTGCATATCAGAAGTACAAAATGCATTTATCTGAATTTGCTGTTTCAAAACTTGAGAAGCTGAATAATGCTTATAAAGATGTAATCACCTTGGCAAAACGGGAATACATTGACAAACTTTCAGATGGAATTCGGTCAAATGGTAAAGAATTTTGGACTTACCTTCGAAAAACTCGTAAGGAAGATGTTGGCATCTCGGATATTTTGTGTGATGGTGAGGTTATTGAAGATAATTATAATAAAGCCAACTGTTTCAATAAATATTTTCAGTCTATTTTCGCCTCTAACAAAATGCGTTCATGTTATCCACCTCTCAGTGACGGAATAGGGCCTGCTATGCCACCTCTCGTCATAAACATAGAAGGCATTGTGAAATGTTTAAAGGACCTAGATGTAAACAAATCAGTGGGCCCAGACGGCTTGTCGCCAAACGTACTGAAATCGTGCTCATTCGACGTGTCGCGCTACCTTCACATAGTTTTTTCAGTCTCTAGAGGAAGGTGTACTTCCAAGCGAATGGAAAAAGACATTTGTTACAACAATCCACAAGCATGGATCAAGAAAAATTGTAAAAAAACTATCGCCCCATTTCCCTTAGTTGTGTATGTTGCAAGGTTTTAGGACACATCGTGTATAGTAATGAACTTGTAACACATCTAGATACTAACTTCTTCTTTTCTGCAGCTCAGCATGGTTTTCAAAAGGGCCTTTCGTGCGTGACTCAGCTTGTTGAACTTTACCATGATCTTGTTACAACAACTGAAAGTGGAAGTGAAACGCTTGCTAATCTTCCTTGACTTCCAGAAAGCTTTTGATTCTGTGTCCCACCCTTTGTTGTTGTATAAACTGCGCTCTTTGGGCCTTGATAACAGCGTCTACCGATGGGTAGAAAATTATCTTTTTGAAAGAAAGGAATGCGTAGTCATTAACGGTGCAAAATCTGAATTTGTTGCTGTGACATCTGGCGTTCCGCAGGGGTCAGTCTTGGGGCCTCTTTTATTCCTTGTTTTTATAAATGACATAGCTGTAGGTATTGACTCGCCTCTGAGGCTGTTCACAGATGATTGCGTTTTATATCGTAAAAACGTGACAGCATCTTATCGTGTTATTCTATTCATTATCGGCATTTACATAGAAACATGCATTTGAAGTATCTTGAAGTCATTTTATCGAACGATCTTTCTTTTAATGCTCCCGTAACACAATCTGTACAAAAGGCTGGTAGAATGTTAAATTTTATCAACAGAAATCTGCGCAGTGCTCCCAAAGAGCTAAAAGAAACTGCTTACTGCTGCTTGGTAAGACCGATGCTTGAATATGCGTGTGTTCTGTGGGACCCGCACCAAGCGTACCTTAAAATAGAAAAAATTCAAAACCGTGATGCAAGGTTTGTATCGGGAAGGTACAAAAGAACATCCAGTGTGACAGAAATTAAACGTGAGATCGGCTGGGAACTATTGAATTTAAGGAGAAAGAAATTTCGTTTAAAGTTTTTATTTTCTATATTTAGTAACTTAATTAGAATTGATAAGTATACATATCTTGAATTACCAAACTAAATTTCAACCAGAATAGATCATTGCAACAAGATCAAAGAAATATTTTGCCGAACTGATTATAAAAAAATACTAATTTTTCCCTCGAACAATAACGGACTGGAATTCATTGCCTGCGTCAGCATTTACTACAGATGACGTAGGATATTTTTTTTTTCAATAGCCTAAATTTTTTAGCATTCAAGAGTTTGTGTGTGTTCTTTTATTTAACAGTATTTATTGTATTTTTGCCATTGTATTTATGTTCGTGAGTATCTGTTTTATTTTGTGTTTCCCTGCTATAATGCTTCGGCGCTGCAGGTTGTTTCTGTAAATATACAGGGTGTTTTTTTTTTAAGCTTAACAGATTGGTTTAAAAAAAGCCGTGAAAGTTACACTTATGCCGCTTGTGGAGTTGAGTTATACGGCCAAGGGGACACATTATAGGGGGCTAATCGTAATGATCAGGTGGCTAATTAATTAAAATTTGTTAATTAACTTTTTAATTAATGAAAATAGACATATGGTTCCAATTAGAAACTTGCTCAGCGTCATCGAAAACCCCTAAATCAGTCATTTTCAGAAAGACTTTGAGCGCGTGAGAAGCGTAGTAGTGCACTAAAGTTACCACTCGTGGAGCAGGTACAAGGCTGGGGCTAGATAAGAGACGGAAAAATCGCGCGGGCGCCTTATCGCAACCTCTAGCTTTGTACCTGCTCCACGAGCGGTAACTTCAGTTCACTACTACGCTTCTCACGCGCTCAAAGTCTTTCTGAAAATGACTGATTTATGGGGTTTTCGATGACGCTGAGCAAATTTCTAATTCGAACCATATGTCTATTTTCATTAATTAAAAAGTTAATTAACGAATTTTAAGTAATTAACCGACTGATCGTTACGATTATCCCCCTATAATGTGTCCCCCTGGCCGTATAACTCACTTCCACAAGCGGCATAAGTGTAACTTTCACGGCTTTTTTTAAACAAATCTGTTAAGCTTAAAAACAAACACCCTGTATATATATATATATATATATTGCTCAATTTCTCTAGCGTCACATAATCGGACAGCGAGAGACGTGCACTTTTATAACCACATGCATTTGTTTAGAAATAGCAAACATGACGTAAGTGTAACATTGGAGAACACCGAAGAGATAAAGAAAGGAACGAACAACTCAGATGAAAATAACCCTGGAGAAGGGGAACAAGAGGGACAAAGGACAAACAGAAATCTCCAATCACAGCTAGGTGACTGGTGCGCGACCGAAATCATCCTTGTCCAGCTCGCTCGCACCTTTGCATTCAATTGCATTATATGAACAACTCAGGACATATTTTTACAGCTTTCTGTGTTGTTCGTTCCTAGCCTTCCTTGTTTCGCGCTATTGCATTCGCATTATGTTTGACTTTCACCAAATAGCTCAGGTCTCAATATTAATACGTTGTTTCACTTATCGGTATGTTACTAGAGGAGGGATATAGTTCTGCTCCACCCTTCAGTACGGGCGAAGACTCTTCTGCATATTTTATATTGCAATAAACTGTAGCTACGATAAGGTAGGAACGGTTCTTCCACCACCCAGTGCGAACTTTCTGAGGGTTGTTTTCAAACGCTGTCGAACAGCAAAGTAGCGATGTTTATCTTTATTTTTGTTATATACGATACGATGATCCCCGAGTCTCGGACGTAACACGTATGCTCGGGTATCAAACTATATATAATGCAAGTAGATGAGAGCCGCGAACTCTGTACTGTGCCAGAACAAGTCGCTCAGCCGTGCTGGCCTGCTCTGCTTGACAGCGCTCATAGTATGGAAACGGCTCACGACACAGGACGCGCAGAAACTAGTTGGGGTAGTCCCGTTCACCCACACGTCTATCCATGACGAAGCACTTGTGCCAGAGGATCACCAGACAGGCTGACGTATCACTGAGTGTGAACATAGAATTGGATTGTATAAGTTCTGTTATTTCCATTATACTATAGTGCCTTACAAAGTGTAAAGTGTTTACGCTTGTGTAATAGTGACTGTAAACTAAAAGGGGAAGGAATGTTGTGTCGGTGACTTGCATTGTCATATCGCTGTGTGATGTATCCGCCCCACGCATGCGCGCCCTATGTTATCGCTTGGCGCTCTGACTATAAGCCCGGAGCGACGCTGCTGTAGCCGTTCACTTCATCGTTGTTCTTTCTTGACGATTGACCATGTTGTCAGCAAAGCAGTAAGCCCTGCTGCCCCGGCATCTGTCCCTACTTCCCACAACCTAACAGTGGCAACGTAACACGGCTCAGCATGTATCCTTTACAGCGTAAACTCCGTACTATCGGTTTTTGTTTTCTTTTTTTTTTTTCAAGAAGAAGTTGACTGCACATTGGCATGATGCAAGGACGTTACGTGCATGCCATGTATAACTCGGCCAAACTTAGTTTTCTTGCCTTTTGAACTACGCGACGCCGTAGAATCAAAAAGCTGAGTTCACGGTTGTCACGGGATCATCATCAACGCCCGCCTTGGTTCACGTACATATACGTACCGAATGTTAGGAACATGGCATTCTACACGGATAAAGAATTAAATGTAATATGGCGGCCTCGGCTCTCTCATTGCATCTATAAAGTTATTTGTGTCAATGATATCTGTATAACCAAAAAGTAATCAAAAGGTCAAATGAGCTTCTACCAAGTTACATTTTTGTGCAATAATTCTTTGAAGTAATCGAGGGAGTAATCCAAAATGTTTGTGGAACTTTAATCTTGTAATTCGTGTTATTAATTGGTCGAAGTAATTAGAATTGCAAGCCTTACCTCCATTAAGCTTTAAATAAAGTCAGAAGTGTCAATAATAGCGCGAAGTAATCAAAATAGTTATCACAAACTGCAATTGCACTTTTATCATCTGAATTGTATCAATAATAAGTCGAACTAATAAGAAAGAGTAAACAATAACACGTCAATCCAGCTAAATTAAACTTGAGTGCGCCACTAAGAACTCAAGGTTACCAAAAGACTAATCCACATGGCAATTGAGCTACGCCAATCATGCGACTAGTAAATCCAAGTAATCGAAATAGTGATCAAAATATCAGTTGTTCCAAACAAAACCTAATTCTATAAACAATTACTCTAGTTATCAAAAGTTTAAGCGAAACGCGACCACTTGCTTTACTTTTGCTTTAATGAATTGCTTTATTTATGTTCGAAGAATTCAAGCAAATATAATAGACTGTACCTAGAGTTCCTGTATAGGCTCCCTACGAGAGCCAGAGTTGCAGGTTCATCCCCGTAGCGCCGTCTTTCCTTCACGGCATGTTGATACTGCCCCTCACATGACTGAATTCGGCGAATAGCGGCGCCGCGCGTTCGAGGCGCGCGGTGCGCTCAAAAGCAGGGGAACGTACGCCGGGCCTCGCGCGACGTTTACTTTCCTGCACGACACTTGATCCGGCTTCTCAGCGTGATCGGATCACGGCGAATAGCGGCGCGGCGGCAAGTGGAAAACAGACGCGCAACTCTGGCTCCCGTAGGGAGCCTATTAGCGGCGACAAGTTCGATGGTGTTTGTCAATAGCATGGTGGAAGCTTGAAATCATTGCGCTCTCAAAGGAACACTGCCAACACCGTCAAAATTAAAGTTCTTTCATTTCTCTTATTTCCGTCGATGATAAATCCTTTTCTGACGTCATAGTCAGCCTTCGGCCAATCGTGGAAGGCCGACCACAGCGACGCTTTCGGTCGCGCACGTCGCCAATACAGGAACTCTAATCGCGACGGCTCACGACCACCGTGGTTTAATAAAATTAAAATCATATTTTTGAAATGTACCTTCTGCGGACAATAAAAGCAAAACTTAAAGTAAAAAAAAAAAACGCGTCTGCATAACGACGGCGCTTTTGCTGCCAACTGATTTCGTCTGCGTGTCGTCTGCTATCTTTCGCTGGTCGGCTGCACCTTCAGACGCTGCTCCCGACGCCATCTATCAATACGAACGCCAAACACACCCCGCTACTGGACTTGGTCGTCTGGTGGGTCGCCGCCCGCCGTAGACCCTGGCAAGTTTCTTGGCCTTATTTTTTACAGAAAGAGAACTACGTTTTGTAATTTTAGAAGTAAAAACCGACCTGTGAAATACACCTTTGACGAAAAGTTTAGATCGCTACGTGCAGGCGTCGATTTTTACGGTTCATTTTAGATCGAGCCTGGTGACTTGAACCACCCTATATATCGTGGATTGAATTCACTGACGCCGGGACTAAATTGGATAGCACTGGGATTAAAACGGATGGCACTTGAATTAAATTTGATGGCACACGGATTAAATTGATCGTCGTGTGGATTAAAATGAGACCTGTAGTCTCAGCTTAGAACGAAGTAGCAAGCGCTCCTGGGACGTTGAAGCTCTCAGGTATGACTTCTGTCTTCGGAGTCTCAAGAATGAACGTTCCGCTTCAGCGGTGCTAACTGGCATGGTGGCCAGGATTTGCAGCAGACGGTTTACATTAGAATACAAGGCCTCCGGTCAAAGGCAGGTTGCCAGCACCACTTAGACGCGCTAAGCGGTGCGATCCCTCCGTATCTGTGTCCAAACCAAACTTCCCCAGGCAGTTTATTTAACGAAACGATTGCTCCGCAGAGACTGGGGATTTGCTCGAAGTCGAGGCTTGCGACATCGAGACCGGCGTCGTTGGCCACAACATCGCTCTCGCCTAGGGCGGACGATGCTGCCTGACATGAGTGTGCCGAGTCTGTTGGAGACGTGATGGCACGCTTGAAGTTGTAGGTCAAAAATCATCCTTGAAAAAAGCGTCAAGCGACAGCCCGGCTATTGAACTAATTTTTGAGAGTCTATATACGTAAAGGAACTTTCACGACTCACGTGCTGAACGCAAGATTATGAACATTGCCCAGTGCAGCGATTAAAGAAGTCAACTAAGTACGCTTTGAAACAAAGTGACTATGAGCACTTTCAAAGTTGCTTCCACAGTGCATATGCTGCCGTGCAGCGCGCCATGCTACCACCAGTCTAACACACAGAGTGTGTTAGGCTGGTGGCAGCTGATAAAACCCGTTTGCTCTACTGACGTCTAACTCCTGGTTAACTCAATTAGTGGAGCGCTCCACTGGGAATGGAGCGGTCCCTGGTTCGATGCTGTGTTTGGAGATTTGTGTTTATCCTTTGTTCCCCTTCTTCGGGGAGATTTTTCGTTATTCTTGTCCAGCTCGCTTGAACCTTTGCATTAATTGCATTATCATCATCAAGCAATTCCTCCGAAAAGAAAAGCGCACAAGGAGAAAGGTGTCCGTAAAGTGCCTCTTCAGGCTCACGAGGGGGGCCACTTCGGGCTTGTGGGGCTTGCTTTCTGTTTGAGCCTCCGCCTTTCTGATCATTAGGTTAGTGCCGCTAGCATTGCGCACGTCGCTTTTAGGGCTCGCGGCATTTCGATTCCGGTGTTTGCTCCTGGGAACCAGTGGCGTAGCGACGGGGGGGGGGGGGGGGGGGGGCGGGCGGGCGGGCTAGGGTATTATAGGCGTCCCAGCCATGGGGGTGGGGGAGGGGGGGGTGCCACCTCTGGCAGCACCCGGCACTTCCCTCCCCCCCCCCCCCCCCTTTCCTCTTTACTGGTTGATTGCGATCTCGGGGAGTGAATGGGGGGGGAGGTTCTACGAAAGACAGAAGGGCCCGGGTGTCGGATGGTCTAGCTACGCCACGCCGCCAGCGACTCAAAGCGATAGCATGCCCCTCTGCAAACTGCTAACGTGGAAACAGGGTTACGGCGGTTGCCCTTCGAATCTCGTGATTGAGTCTTTAGGCTTAGCGACTTTGCTTTGCTTTTCGATATGTCACGTCGAATGATGCAAGGCTAGAAAACAGCTTCCGCATCGGTAGAACGCCGTTCTTTAAATGCACCGACAACGTGATTATCTGCCGGGATAAATTCAGGCCTAGTTTTGTCTGCTGTTTCAAGAGGAACTCGCTGCCACGTACCTAAACTAAGACAATCAGAGACGAAAATAATCCCTGGAGTAGGGGAGAAAGGGGGACAAAGGACAAACCCAAATCTCCAGGCACAGCTAGGCGACTGGTTCACGACCGGAAAAATCCGCTTGGTCCTGTTATCCAACCAGGGATTTCTCCATTTCCAGTGAAGCGCTCTACCAACTGAGCTGACCAGGAGTTAGACGTCAGTAGAGCAAACGGGGTTTATCAGCTGCCACCAGTCTAACGCAAACAAGGGTGAAAGGCCTGCATTTTAAGGTTAGGTATAAATATTCGCATATAATTTGCACCACTGTACTTACTTTTCTACTTGTGTAAAAAAAATGGGTGCAGTAGCAATTTCAAGTTTTCGACCTGCTTTGTGAACGTTCAGCTAAAGCTCACAGAACTTGTCATTTTAAAGGACAAAACAGGCTTACCGGTTAAATTACAAAAAGAAAAAAGAACGAGCAACGCGGGCATTGTTTAATTAGTAGATACTTCAACTTGAGCCAAATACCCGAATATAGAACAAAAATATATCTATTAAAATACACGGAATGAAAAGATCATCTTGTCTGTGGCATTGGGCAAAAATGCCGGCGTGGAATGTACACTTTGCAGCGCTGTCTGTAAATTTGACGGAAAAAAATTATACCAGATGTTTTTCATAAATATACACAAAAATATGGCGGAGAACTATCATTATAAATTTCAGGAAAATCGAAGATGGTCTTTTTTAGAGCGCAGCCCTTAGGCGCCCGTTTCCGGCTTGAGCGGCGTCGGCGTCGCCGTCGGCGTAACCGTAACGCCTCGGCGTAACGCGTCGGCGTCGGCATAGTTGCACCGCGGTGACGCGCCCGTTGCATTATGGGAGGTTTCCCATAATGCACAGTGCAAGAGGGGGAGGGGGAGGAGGAGGGGGAGGGAGGAGGAGGAGAGGAGGGGAGGGGAAGGAGGCGAGGAGCAGGGGAGGAATAGATGAGGAAGGAGGAGGAGAGGCACACCGTCCCCTCCGTACCCTCCCCAAGAGCTGCGCTCTAATTCGGCATTACAGGGAATCGTAAACGTCTTTAATTGTTTTTTTTTTTAAAGTGCCCCTTGAAATTTCTTAACTTTGTAATTTAGAACAAGTTCGGAGCGACATAAAAACTGCAATCTTCGAGATAAAGCGAAAGAACGTTAATATACGACATAAACTTTAATGTTGTAGCTATTCAATGTTTGTAAATAACGGCTCAGAAATCGTGACAAAACATCAAAGGAGCCGCGTTTGCGCATTTTTGAAGCGAAATCAATGACCTCTACAATGCTGCACATATTTCACTCAATAGTTCCCATAATCTATTATAAGTTAAAAATATTTGATATTTGTGATATTCGTAGTTTGCGCAGTGGGTGTCATCAAGCATGACATGAACGAAAACTTCGGAAATCGAATAGGCCGTTCTGGCGCTCTAAACATTTTTTTTTTCTCTCTTTAAATATTATGTTTTTCGCAAAATCTTTTCTTTTTTATTACGTTCCCCACACATGTTGAGGAGTTACGTATAAAAAATTAAAAAAAAAAATCCGGACTCACGTGGGTGATCTTATCTGGAGCGAATAGTACTTAATCTTTCAATCTTTCTTTGCGTAAGAACTCAAGTGTGATTCGTTCGACCAAGTATCTTCGCTGTCCGAAAGATGTGAAGCGATCCTAATGTTGAACGTGAGAGCGACGCGCGCGTGACAGAGACTTCGCGCTCGACGGCCGCGGCTCGCTGCATCTTTTAATTCACGCATATCTGCCACAGCAAAGCCCAAGTTGCCCAGTCAATTTCAAAGCGTTACAGCACTTCAAGAAACCAGTGGACGCGGCTTTCGGGAGTATTTGGATAGATATAGAACGAATTTAGAGGTTCCTGTGATATTGCTTCGAATTCTTTCAATGTACCTAAAGGACAACTGCACTGCATTCTGCATGGAAAACATATTCAATCTATCCAAGAGTCGCTTAGTTCCCAGATCTTCATGTTAAAAGGAAAACGGCAGTTCTATGCGAAAAAATTTTCGGGCTTGAAAACGACTTTAATCTTTACCTCACGGCTAGTATGAGCCTTTGTTTTCACTGGAGGACCCCTTTTTCGCCTTAGAAGTGCAAACCCTGCCAAGGAACCCTATGCATTACTACCTCCAAGCGAGGTCTTCGTATACATAAAGAATATTTTTTACATGGTTTAAAACTTTCCCACTGTGAATGCGGTATTCGATAGTTTTAATATGAACCCGTGTTCGTTGACACCTGTGGAACGCTTAATCTTCTTTCGCTAACGTGACTCTTTGCTCAAATTGGCAGCAGCTGACCTGCAAGCTTTATAAAAAGTTTTTTTTTTTTTTTTTTTTTATCAAATGTAGTCGAGTGTAGCGGCAAAGTCGTGTGCTTACTTTGGTATTGCTTCCATATTAAAAAAAAAGAAAAAAAAAGAAAAGTCGTAACAAAAAGTCGTTTTACTTTTTTTTTTTCAAATAATAAGTTTTTGCTGGTAATAGCTCACATCGCAAAACAAAAAAAAAAATGTTTAAGAAAAATGTATGCGAGTGTTACTGCCCTGGCAAAATTAGAATTCCTGTATCTGTATTTCCAAATACTTTTCTATTTTTCAAACGCATTTCTGATATGTATCGCGATACTTTAGTACGGATGAATTTCAGTATCAGTATTTTAGCTGTCTTTGTCAGCTATCCCAGGGTCTGTATTTCCAAATCCATTTTAGAGTATTTTGCCATCCCCAGCGCATGACTGTGATGAACACTAACGGTATACAAATAGTCAGGTCACGTGGCCGCTTGTTCTACTTGCGAGTTGAGTAGGGGAAAGCTGTTTCTTTCCTTTATTTTTTCTGCGTCCGTCATTGCGCGGAGGGAAAAACTAATGAGTGTTTTTGCAAGTTATCAACGGGCCAGGGATTCATTTTTAGCGATATTTACGTA
The DNA here is from genome assembly GCA_013358835.2 of Ixodes persulcatus. Taxonomy (NCBI): domain Eukaryota; kingdom Metazoa; phylum Arthropoda; class Arachnida; order Ixodida; family Ixodidae; genus Ixodes; species Ixodes persulcatus. The sequence goes on along the minus strand of JABSTQ010011330.1, from coordinate 122,408 downwards.
CAAAATTGTTGCAGGTGCCATTTTACATGTACACATTACTAAGGTACCCAAGCATGTTTTAGTTATTGCTGAACTGCCTCAGAAAGTTGTTCCCGAGGATGGAAGCATCTAAATGTGACTTATTAATCCGATGTTTCATAGAACTAGAATCGTGTACGGCCTCAGAGGGACAGTCAAACGTTGGCAGCTTCTCTATGTGCTCCTACGGTGAAAAAGTGACACAAATATAATTGGCCAATTAACACCCCCAAACGGAGGAGGGAGCCCCTCAGAAATTAAGAGTATTCTCTGGAGGAGCAACGAAAAATGTAAAGGGGGGCAAGCAAGAGTAATTCCTATCAAACACATGGCTTGCACGTACTGGACGCGAACCTTCCTCGGTGTGCATTTTGCATAACCGAATTTGATTTCCTCAGCAAGAACAAATCGCAATGACCACCAGTATATAGTGACGACAGTGCGATGATGTCACGTGCAAGCCATATTATTTAAGCAGTTCAGTTTCCTCGTGAAATGCGATGTTCGCAACACTAGGAAAAGTAGGTGTCCAAATTGCAGAGTTGCGCAGTTCCTCGCGATGATATATGGCATGCCTAATAAAATGCTATTGCGCATACTCGATGAAGCACCTAGAGCCGTAAAGTGAGGGCCCAAAACAAGTCCGCGTAAAACTGTACATAACATTAGCCTCCTGATGCAGTATTTCGCGAAATGTCGAGTTCATGCAAGCTGATGCCATTATCTGATTTGTTTATATTATGATTAAAATAATTTCCCCTTTTTTATTGGCGCTATTTATGTGCAATTAGGAATACCATTACATCTTCTTTTAGTAGTAAGGTATGGTGTATCGGATTCTTTTGAAGAATACCATTTATTAACATGATCTTTCTGCACTTTTTCTGTATTAGCCTTCAGATCTGTCATGAGAGCACAAAGTCCTTTTTGGGATACCCCGCGACCCGGTGTTTCACACTGGCAAACAGCAAACAAAAGTGCAAGTCTCCGCAAATGGGCTCAACAGCTGGCGTATTTTCAAGTATCGTCCTCTCGTGTCGGTCTCAATTGCGGCTATGTGAACGTACACGCAAATTTATTGATGATAATGCAAATATACTTAATTACTGACTGAAGATTTGACAACATAAATAATAGACCGATCGCTTAAAAATACATCATATATGCAAATGCACCACTATCTGAAAGCTACTCTGCAAACTTTTCCCGGTGTTTTTATCCTCCATAGGCACGTGTATCAGTGATTTAAGGGAACAAGCTGATTTATATAAGTACCTGCTCCTGACACATAACTTCATTGTTATTGTCTGTCACTGCCTCTGAACAGCAAATTTATGTATCTGTGAGCTCGACAAAAACAAAGTACACAGGGGCGCATGGCGGAACTACGCCGATTACGCACGCAGACCGTCAGCATGAAATACTACTTTGTTTTAACAAAAATCATCAATTAGCAAGGGTGATGCTTATTTGTAAATTAAAATGACCGGCCATGCAAGTTTAACCTGTATGCGGAGAACAAGTCTGCTTCTTGCGCAAGAGTTGCGGTGACCTCAGAACGACGCCGAGCTCTTATTGGCTGATTGAAAAACAAAAGTGGGCCAATCAGAGCTAGGCGTCGCTCTGACGTCACGGCAGCTCCTGCGCAAGAAGATTCGATCTGACTACAAAAATGAGTATAGATTAGAGTGAACAATTTTGATCACTCCTTTCTTTATGATTCTTCGCTTAGTGTGCTAGGTGTGCAATGTTGATCAGGAAAACAAGCGCTGCGATTGCCGCTCAGTTTTTCTACAAGAGGTAGACTGGAAGGGCTTGTCCTGAAACTTTCGTGACATTTTGAAAAATAACATTGCTTTTAGCTCAGTTGCGTCGTCATCATATATATCGTGCAACGCATTTCGTAAACTATACTTCACGATATATATGGCGACGACGAAATGCCCAGTCCATGATTTTGTGTACTGTAATTAATTCCTTAGTTCAAGAGCACAACTATGATTCGACTTTTAATACTGCGACGCAAAGTTGTACCAATCGCGGGTATTTTAGGCGACCTAACACACATCGTGACAACCTTTCGATTCAGGTAAAATATATGCGTGAGGTAAACAAATGGATGTCGAGTCGTATAAACACGAGATTTTGTATAAAATTAAATAACACAATTTTTTTGTTTGGTACCTGAAAATAAATGTTGTCACGTGCACTAAAGAAATAATAATATTAAAAAAAAACTCGTTACTCGTTTCAGGGTGAAAATAATGCCTATTGCCAGAACAATGCAGAAAATATATTCTATTTAGCGGTTCAAACCGGTTTGAACCATTTTGTTCCACTGAACTGAACCAAAAGACGTGAACCCGAACCGAAACGATAAAAATTTCGGTTCAACACTCTGGTACCAACATTGAATAAAAACATGCTCAACCGTTTCAGGCTGCTTACACAATAACCAGTTTGCCGTCTATGGTACAAATATACCTTTTTCTAGTAACAATACTTTAACAAGTAAAACAAAATAGTGTAAAAAAAAAAAGGCAGGGGCCACAACACAAAACATTGTGGCCTCTGCTTTCCGCATTCAATGCAGAATAGGTGGGCATCAGAAAAAAAGAAAAAGAAAGACGTTTACACATTCCATTCACAGGACCGTAAAGATACCTTTAGCTAAGGGACCTTTATTCCTTGCAGTCAATCAACGTTCTTCCGCGCGTGGCGTAGAGCGCAGCTCTTGAAGAGGAAGAGGGGAGGATACGGAAAGGAGGTTATGCCCCTCCTCCTCTCCTGCTCCCCTCCCATTTAGCGGGAAATTTACCAACATTTAAGGGTCATGTTTTTTTTTTCCCCCGCAAAAATTAGCAGAAAAATCGCGGGTTGAGTGGCGTCACGGGCGACGTCACGAGGGTAAAATTTTCCCGTTAAATATGGCGAGAAATTTTTCCGCTAAATTTAGCGAGGAAAGTAGGACAAGAAGTATACAGGTAGCGCTTGTCCTGTATACTCCTTGTCCTTGTCTTTTTTTGCACTATTTTATATGTTTAACTTAGCGAGGAAAGTTTCCCGCTAAATTTAGCGAAGATTTCCCCGTTAAATTTAGTGGGAAAATTTCCCCGTTAAATTTAGAGGGAAAATTTCCCCGCTAAATTTAACAGAACAATTTTTCCGATAAATTTAGCTGAAAAATTTCCCGCAGAATTAAGCGGAAAAATTTTCCCGGGCTGAGTGGCGTCACGCGTGACGTCACAGTAAAATTTTCCCGCTAAATTTGGCGAGAAATTTTGTGACGATTGGTTAACACTCCCCCTTCGGTGATCCTGTGAGAGCGATTTTCGTGACGATTGATTCCCAAGTTGAGTTCCAGATAAAAAGCGCAAACTCACGATGAAACAATGTGGCGAGTTGGGCCAGTTCGTATTGAGACGACATGATAAAAAATAGCACACAAAAAACAGGACAATAGGAAATAAACACATGGAACACAGAAGCGCCGACTCGCAACTGATATTTACGAGAGGAAAACGGCGTCCATACATAAAAATGTTCACACCATGAATATTTACAAAAATAATAAGAAACTAAGAGAACTAAAAGAAAACTGTAAAGGCAGGGCAGGTCACAGGGTCAGCTAACGCTTATCGTTAAAAGCACTGGCTAGGAAGAGCACTCCCCTTTCATACAGCAATATCGATGGCTCGCTAATATTCAACGCTTCCAGGATTTCCCTGGTGCTTGAACCCAGAAATTACCCCAAAATTGTTGTTTGTTCAAACATTGGTGTACACCAGCAGGTCTGACAGTGCTGTGGGAGGTGTCCTCCTATGGTGGCATGAAGAAAATAGTAGTGTTCTCGGAGGCGGTCGTTGACATGCCGTTCAGTCTGTCCAACATAACTTCTACTACAAACAAGAGGCAATTTATACGCAACAACACTTGTGCATGGAATGAATTGCTGCTGATGTCGCTTCATGCGCCCGAGTTTGGAGCGTTTTTCTATTTTTGAGTGCAGTTGAGAGCAAATCCTGGCCATCATCTTGGGGTGGGGGGGGTTGAAAACACCATTGGAACTTCATTGCCATTTGCCACTTTTTTCAGATTGTGCAACATTTTGTGGACACAAGAAACCACCACCAGGCAACCCCTCAGATCATTGGGCCTGCTTTTCTCTCCCCCTTTATCCTTGCTTAACAAGGACCCTATTACCTCAGCTAATACCTGCTGTGGAAATCCTGAAGACCCTAGGCATTTTAATTGAGCTTTAAAACTACTTTTTACTTTGTGGAAACATGACTTCACCAGCACCGCCCCTAGGATGGATACCCCTTTTTACAACTTTGGAATGTGTCGACATATAGTGTAGGATACCTTTTTCTCAAGTGTGGAAAGAAAGACAGCACAGATGATTTTCGTGAAGAAATAACGAGACCTAGAAATTCTAAGGATGCATTCTTAAGTTTCTCAAAAATAAATTTAAGACCAAAACCACACTTGTCAAAGATATCCGAAATCTGGCCGACAAAATTGTCTTCCGTGTCTTTGAGTACACAATTAGAAAATCATCGACATAGCGGAAAACCTTTTTTTACGGGAAGGGTTCTAAGGCAGTCTTCGATTGCCCGATCTACCCTTGACACAAAATATCACTCAATACAGGAGCTACACACGACCCAATGGAGACCCCAGATTTATGTATGTAAAGGCCGTTACTCCATCCAATGAACATAGAATTTGAATAAAGCTTCAAAAGCTCCAGGAAGAATTCTATGGATACACCATTAGCATTTCGGAAAGACAGTTTGCCGTTATTCTCCACTGAAAACATTATAATTGCTGTAATTGTCAGACTTCAAAGATTAGACCACTGCTTCAGAATTATGTGCAATAAAAGGATCAGCATTTCATTCTTTCCAATTGAACGGTTGCCAGTAAAGGTACTAGCAAGGTCGAAAGTCCTCATTCGGGGCACCGACCGAGGAAGTACGGACAGGTGACCGTCGCTACCCCGTCTGAACAAAATGCCAAAAAGCGTCGCGTTGGGACCGTAGCACCGCAAACCTTCCACACCAGCGTGGCAAAAGCAATGCCCCAAAACTTTTTAATACCTTTTTGTCGCCGTACTTGCGCGCGGCATACATTCGATCGCCATTGCTCACGCACCAGAGTAAAAGCAAATTTGGCCGCGCGCCAGTTCTTCGTTTCAAGCAGACAGGGACAAGATCCTTCGCACACCCATCTGACATTTATTCGGTGCATGTTTGTATAAAAAATATACAACAAAACAGAAGACACGCTATTGCAACCCAGACAGAAACCGCTCAATTCTCTCCTCGAGGGAAACGGAGTACAGGTTAACGCATCGAAGACGTACAAAACATTGGCAGTGTTTTCCTCCTTCAAAACATGTCCGTAGGTTAGAACGTGGCCCCATGCCGTTGACAGAAGCGCGACAGCAAACCCAGAACGACGGAGCTCCTCCGTGGCCGGCGCAGAGCAAGCCCGGCAATCGCGCGGCAGAAATACGTCGAGCCCGCGGATAAATAACGAGGACCGCGGGAACACCCGTGGCCCCGGAAACAACGCTATGTACAAGCCCCACCCAGCCAGAACCCACGCCGGAGTGGCGCCCACCCACAGGAACCCGGGCGTCTCGGCAGGCGCCGCTGCGACGCCAAGGGAGAACGGTGACGGACAACCGAAGTGGAGGGATGCTTGGGAGGGCGAGAAGCCTTAGCTGTATATCACACGTGGGCGCTGATTGTTGCTTCCTCCACTCCGTCCAACTTCCCACGCACCAATTCTGGAAAGTTCCCGGGCAACTCTAGCACTATGTTTCATGTTGCCAATACTGCCAAGCAGAGGCGCCCAAGGTACCAACCGCTCACCAAGACTAGAGCAGAGAAGAATCAGTCGTGGAATGTCCCTAGAAAGGCTGAGCGGTAAAGCTGGGACCGGACGCGGGCAAAAGAGGGTTGTCATTTAGAGGGTTTTCAGATTTTCCCACATGGTCGCAATAGCCGTAAGTGAGCCAAGACTGCCGCAACGCACAAGACAAGCACACCTGAGGGTTCTTAGAAAAGGCTCGGCCCGGTGTCTTGCGGCTGCCCCACCGTCGTCTCCGCCATCGACTCTAAAGTCACCCGCGCACGCTCGGAGAACCGCCGGAGGCCACAGAAAGATGCAGCAATGCGACGCAACATTTGCGGCGACCTTCACCGTCCCTTCCACAATGACAGACGTACGCAACTGCGCTCCCAGACTCCCGGCAACCATTTCGGAAACACGGACGCACACACATTCGTGGCACACCAACCCGGCGGCCAAAACAGTGGGGATTCGCATTAACAACTCGGGGCGGCAGTCCGAACAGAGGCAGGCAGTCAGTGGCCGCGATGGGGCATGCCAAAAAAACTAATCCTTTATGGCCCCGTCAGGGCACGCAAAACGCAACACTGCTGCTGCCCTTCTGCGGTCAGAAAGCCAAAGCAGCCGGCCAGATCAACTGGTTCCGGCAGCAGCCAGTGCGGAAGGAGGTCCAGCGGGTATTTCGAGCCATCGCCCGGCGGTGCACGAGGTCGCAATGAACAAACGAGACGAGCGTCCTCGGTCGGATTGGCCGACACACCGGCCTCGCGACTCAAAAGCGGGTTTCTGGAGCCTTAACCAGTTGCACCGGGCCAACGAAAACTATGGTGCGTCTTGTGCGCAAGATGCCATTCAGTGGCCCGTTAGAGCAACTTTTCTAGAGTAGGAACTCGAGTCCCCAAGGCTCCGGTGCCGCAGAAATTGAGGAACGGCCGCTTGTGCCCCGGCCAAAGTTCGTGCCGAAGGTGAATTGACTAGAGGCACTCGGTGCTTGGAACCAACGGACGGTGCCACGGAATCCTCGGAATGCGACGCCGGCAACGTCGCCGTCCCCGCGTTCTGTTCGGGGGGCCTTTCTCGTTCCGAAATCCAGATGTCCGGCAAGTAACGTCTCGCTCGCGCTTCAGGTCCGTCCAATGGCAAAATGAAGTGCCGCCGCTACTGTGCCGGGCGAGCCCCGAGAAGTACTTTTCCAGCCGGCGATGCTTGGACCCTGCACGAAGATGCCGCCTCCACACGCTTTCAGCCGGGTCCCTCGGCCACCGCGGGTCGAGTCGTCGGCCGAGGACCAAGAAGCCTCTCGAAAGTGACGGAGAACCATTTCCAAGAGCAAACGAACGAGGAATACCCGTCACGGTCAACGGCGAGTGCTCGGTACTTCTTTCCCGTAGAAACGTGTGGGCCAGCCTGGAACGTCGCAGTCTCGCCGGTCTCCTTCGTTGCCCGGAGACGCCCGCCCCACTTCCAGACGAAACTCGAGCTATCTTTCTCTCCAACAGTGGCAGTGTGCACCGGATGCAGCACAAAGGTTGCCCTGCCCTCTCCCGACGACGGAAAATGGCCGTATGGGGCCCGCGGCTCGAGCTACGGGCAACTCTAGGGCGACTTCCGACGCGGCAGGTCCGAGGACGCATGCGGCAGCACGAGCGAGGCCCGCGAGGTGCACGCACGCCCGCACACCAAGCGTTCCGAGCGTCTTTCCGCGGCGGACGGCGACGGTCCGCGAGAACGGAGGGCGTCCAATAACGAGGCAACGATGCGGGGGCCGGAGTGCCCTAGGTCGCGCCAAAGTGACCGGTGAGACGCGTGATTATCACATTTATTTCACAGGCACATCGGAGCAAAAAGAGACCGGGGACTCGGCACCGCCCGCTCACTTTTGATTTCAAGGAAAACAACCGCGGCAAACGTGGCATGCAAGGAGGAGGCGGGGCTAGGGCTGCTGGTGCCAGGCGAAGGCGGGCTCCCCGGGGCACGCCGGCAGGGGCCCCTTCACCAGGTCCGGGATCTGCAAAGGAAGGGGCACCGTCTGACTTCCCACGCAGTCAAGTGAGAACCCGATGTCGCACGAGGGACATCGGGTTAGCGCCGCAGTACAGGCGCGGCGCTACATTGGCCAGGATGGCTCGCGACGACCGCTGCGGTCCGTCCTAAGGTTACACGGAGCGTACCAACAGGTTTCTTACGCCCCCCGCGGATATTACCCTCGGTGAACGGACGAAGCTTTCTGCATTTGGCTACAGAGGGTTGCCACGCGTGTACCCTGCCTGCAGCTTCGTGCTCGGTGCCCCGTGCATTAACTCGAGCAGTGTTTCAAAATCTATCTTGGTGATTGAACGCCCAGTGATATCCGCGTTATACGACACGGGGAAGTGACCCAGATCTACTCGAGCAATATTTGAAACACAGCCTAATGGGCACATGCAAATAGTAGACTTTTAGTTAGAAGCGGATTTCGAGCGAAACGTCGCTTCGGCCCAATATGTTTGAATCACATACAGAATAGTTTCTCAGAGACTTTTGTTACTGCACCTTGCTTAAACGAAAATTATGCCAAACTCACCAAGGCTGTTTCTAAGCTTCCACGCGTCCATTTTGAAACTAAGTTAATTTTAATCCAACTATATTTATCGTCTCTGGCTTCAGAAAGTTCAATAGGTACATCGGGATGCCGAATAAATGAAGCATTTTCGACGTAAAATAAATCTTCAGAGATGCCCTGCTATACCTAACGGAGGGAATTTACAGATCTCTTTCCAATGTGCAAACGTCCATTCTTAAATCTCGAGAAAAGAAGAAAAAAGATAGTCACAAAGGATGAACGCAGGTTCTTTGAGCGTCTCTGTCGAACTACTCTCACATAATACTGTAAAACACTTAATGTTTGCAAGCCCCCAATTTTTGCAATTGTAAGTCGCAAACTTTAGTGGGCGCGAATATTTCCATCGTCTGTAGAGGCAGATTTCAGCATGGGAAATTCACGAAATTTAATGGTTGCAAATATAACCCCGCTGCCCAATTCACGATAAGTCGGGGCCGCGAAAATAAAGGGTTTTACAGCAACCACGGTGAAATTTCTAAACTTTTACTGCGGTGTTGATATCGACATGGACAAAGTTTTCGTTTCTTTTTAAAACCACCAGGCGCGAGCATGCACCATCCTGCTTTGAAAGTGTTCTGTGCTTATGAATGCGCGACTGCAATATTTACACTTTTCGAAGCGCCGATTGCGGCGAGACTGCTCCGTTGAGCGCGCTTCCTACAAAGCACCCGTGCACTGCAGAGAAGCAGCATCCGCAGAAGTGAGCATTGCGGGTGTGCTTCTCCGCAGTGTACCGGTGCTTGGCAAGAAGTGCGCCCAAGGAGACTGATGCAATGCGATCGATATTTTGAAAATACAAATATCGCGATTCATCTATACTCATTTTGACCTCAAGAACTGTAGTAAAAAAAGTATGGCTTCTCGCGGAGCATTACTAATTTCCCTCTTTATGGTGAGAATTGATATATACGTTGGGGCATTTTAGATTAGATAAATGTTACCTTATCAAGACATACACATTTCAAACACCAAAAGCATCGCTTTTGCCTACAACAACCAAATCTGGCAAGAACTACTTCGAGCGGTGTATGAACAATGCGCAGAACTTCCTTTCTTTGTGAGGTGTAAACTGGAATAGAAGCGAATACTGAATAGCGTATTATTCTAAACCACTATTGGAAAATTTAAATATCGGTGTAAGTTTAGAGCCTTAGTAAGCCACTACTCGGTTCGTGCAGCCTCCGGCTTTCTCGGGAAGCGGGTCAAAACGTGGGAGAGAGAACCAGGGCAGTCGGAGTGCTGAAGCGGGCCGTGCTCCATTACCTGGTCAAGGAATCCTGCGCTGAGGTTTGGGCTGCTGCTGCTGCTGCTGCTGCTGTTCCCGCCGTTGAGCGTGTAATAGTCCGGCTGCAGAGCCCCGGCCTGGCAGGGCGGACGCACTGCACGGAGAGCGTGCCGGCAGAGGGCGTCAGCACCCGCTCCCAACAGATCCCCGGCGCAAGACACCCCCCTGGCTCCCTCCCAGTACGGTGGCGCCTCTCCAACCACGACGGCAACACGAGTGGAGCTTGAGGCGTTCGGATGGGAGAAGCAACTCGCGCACCGAGGCTACGGGCGAGAAGGCCGAGCGAGCCCAAGTTGCGTCGTGCGTCGAGCGGCACGAGCTTTCTCGGAGAAAGCCGCCCGGTGCTGAGTAGCGTCGCCATGCAGGACGAGAACCCTCTTTTTTCTGCCGAACTTCCAGCACTTCAGTTTCTGGTTATGACAAAAATTGTCAGCTTTTGCAACCTCTCGTCAAAATATCTGTGGCACTGCTTCGGGCTTGTTCGTTACAAATGGGCTATAATTATGCGTAAAACAGCCACCAGTAGCGTGAGACAAACCTTAGTTCGTCATATGCCATCTTCCGCCATAAAATCGATTACAATATTTTGAGTCTAAAAGCTAATTAATGATCCCATCTACGTATCGTCACGCCTTGACCGTAACTGCAACACCCACACGTAACACTGCCCCTTTTTATGGTTCTTTCACCCCCAAAACCTCGCAATTAAAACCGCATTTCCCCCTTGTATAGTGAAAATCAAAGATTTTAAGAGGTTTAAAGGGCAACTCCGCTCAATTTCAAACATTTTGAGATAGTGGCCGATTTTGTTTGAGAAGCACTCAAAAATAATCCCCAATCCTTTGTTTCGCTAAAAATAAAATATTTTTCGTGCAATTTTACTCTAGCCATCATCGCAAACCAAAACCGAAACGGTGGCAAAGCCGGACAACATTGTATTTTCGGCATCACTAAACATGTACACCCGCGTGATATACAAGGGGTCACGAGATCTATCACGCGGACATGCGCTTCGCAGTCATCGTCGCGTCGTCTGCAAAGCACGTGCCATTGCACGTCAATACGCACTGAACACATAAGCCGCACTCAACGAGGCGATGGGCCTATCAGTAGGGTATGTATCAATAGTCGAGCGCCGAGCCGGCCGAGCGCGTCGCGTGTTCTCCCCCAAAACCAGCGGATTCGTGCTTGTCAAACTTTGACAGCGATTTTAATAAACTTCTAGGTGGAATTTCGTCGTAATATTTGCCATGTGGGCTTTGTAGATGATAACAAAGGGAACTGTATAGCTTTGCACTACTGAAAAAGAAGCGGAGTTGCCCTTTAAAGGGACACTGACGGTATTTATGCTGGCCAAGGTTTTTATTTGTACACGACACATGAAAGCCCAGCTACCCAAAACAATTTGCGGCTCAAAATTCGTTTTTTCCCTCCAGAAAATTGCCGATTGAGAGCTGGCCGGTTTAAGTCGTGCTCGCTCTCTTCTCCGTGGTCACGTGCCATTCCGACATAACCACCAAATATAATCAGTCGTGGGTCATTCAAAGTACACACTCAACATTAAAATTTGCAAAAAAATATGAAACCTATTTTTTGTGGCTTCTAAAAAGCTGCAAATATGATGATTGAAAAAAAAAAAAAAAAATGCAGAGTACCGGAAACAGATGCACTGTGTAATTCTCAGCATGGCATCGTATTGCGGGAGTCGCGGGCTGGATGGCTGGACGAAGTGGACTAAGCGATGGCGGCGGACGACGGGCATGGAACCTCTACTTTGTAACTGTCGTTTGCGATACCATAGAATCTGTCTAGCTTTAGGAGAAATTTTTTACCGATCAAAACAATTAGGATTTATTCCGTACAACACACCCAACCACCAAGCTGATTCGCACGAAGACGTCGCCGAGTCGTCGCCCCTTCTCCTGGCTGAAAACATTGCTCGGCTTGCATACACTAATTGGTAAGAGCTTGAAAAATGTGCAGACGTCAAGCATAAAGTGCATACTTGGTGTTGAATATGCATGCGTACGATTTCTTTACTAGGTGCGAATGTGGCCAATGCCAACTTTCAGCGTGGGGAGTGCCTTCGCAGCAGTGAATTGGCTGCAAACTTTCTGATCTACAGTCGACTGGCTACATTACTGCAAATGAGGAGTTCCCCCTAGTGTGCTTGACCATTACAAAGTTAAAACAGCTGTCTGCTTCGCATGGCCAGAGAAGCTGAGGAAAAATAAAAAAAAAATAAAAAAGAATGCGGTCAAGTGTATACATGTGACTTCCGGCAAAACTCTCCTCCTCTATATATCTCCCTTCTCCCTAGTCAACATGTCGCGCCACTACTCCGCACTTGGGCTTTGGTTTCGAGCAGTTACGTTTTTAACTTTATTAAAAATATTTGGGACTGTTGCAAAATATTGATTGGATAGTCTTCAGACAGCATAATAAATCGCCTGGCAAAAATAAAAATTAATTTTTGCGGGGGTGTCAGTGTCTCTTTAAAGGGGCCCTGCAAGGACTTTTTTACTGGTTTTTAATTTGCCCCGAACGTGAGCGCACTGAACGTAGTAACTTAACGAAACTTTCCTTTTCTCGAATTTCGCTTTATTTTAAAAGTTATAGGCAAATTAAAATTACAACAACAAGCAAAAAATAACCTCCTTCAAGACGTCCTTGGTCGCTTGAGTGGCCGTGAACTAGTGGAGGGATAGTGAGCTCAGTGAGCGCTCACGGCTGCCGCACTCTGTCTCGACGGCGCGAGAGGGCGCCACTAAAGCATGTTCTGGATAGGCTGTATGCAGCGGGCAGCCAGAGCGGCTCTTATTGCATTTTCTGCGCGATTAAACACTAATTCCACATGACACTTCATTGAGCACAAACGACAGCAAACACGGGGTAAAGATCAGTTCAGAATGGAAGCCACTTCGCACTGCCATACCGCGAAACGGCCAAACCGCAAGACAAAGCCGCTCGCTGAAGGCCTTCGGAACGTTCGGAGCCGGTCGGTTCCTCCAGTCCATACGACCACAACGCCGCCGCGTACGTTCGGGACCTTTCCGTGTCGGCGCCTGATCGCACTACTCCTTTCTAGTGTGCGCCGCCTTTTCCACTGCTTGGTGGCGGGCACTGATCTCAATGACAATTGCTGGATCGCGTTTGCCCGCTCCGCGAATGCGGTCACTGGCGGCCATCTTTAGGTAGAGTTATATCACCTCTAGCCAAGATGCAGCTGCTGAAGCCACTTGGCAGCCACCATCATCCATCCATGGCAGACGGCGTTTTGGCAGTTGTGGTGGCAGGCTCCCATCAAAATAGCGTGGGTGATATTCCGTGATTGATTGAAATTGTTTGACGAAACATGTTTTTAAAACCCGGCGTGACCGGTAGCCCGGTCTTTGAGGACCCGGTGAAAGTTTCACGAAATCGCGCAGCACCGGGGAAAAGCAGCACAGCACGCATCGAAAGTCGCATCGAAAGAAGCATCGAAAGCAGACGCCGGTACGTAGTCTGCTTTCGATGCGAGCTGCGCGGCTTTCCCCCGGTGCTGCGCTTTCGTAGAACTTTCGCCGGGTCCTCAAAGACGAGGCTACCGTTCACGCCGGGTTTCAAGAATCTGCTTCGTCGAACAACTTCAATCAAGCACGAAATATCACCCACGGTACAGGGTACTAGATCTACGGCTATTTTATGGCAGCCTGCCGCCATTGCGCTGTCCGCCATATTACTATGATGGCTAGAGATGATATAACTCTACCTAAAGATGGCCGACCGTGGCCGCATTACGGTCCATAGGCAGAGCTGGTCAAACGCGATCCAGCAATTGTCATTGAGATCAGTGGTGGCGGGTATGTCGACCGGTCATTTCCTGTTTCCATACTTTATAAACTGCATTTGATTCTTTTCTGATCTAAAATACTGAAGAAAAACTACTTTTATAAATAGTTGAAACGGTTCGCGCCACTTATATTTTGTATTTTGACTAAAAAGAAGCTTTTAGCGGCTCTGACCAGTAGTAAGCCCAGGACCAAAGACGTCACATATTGCACACTTTCGGTACTGCGGGTCGCCCCCGTCGGTGGAGGAGGTTTCCGCGTCATCCGGTTAAAATATGATGCACTCATATTTAGTTACTCTTTCCCTGCCCGTTGGCTTGCCCGAACCCCAAGAGACGTGGGAACCGCAAAAAAGGTAGATGCTTAATATGATTGCAGGGCCCCTTTAAGGCTGCACTAGCCAATTATTATTGTCGTTTCGAGCTGGCGTAACCACTTTTAATTATGTTTGCATTCCCAAATCCCCACCCCTTCCGAAATGCATTGGCCTTGAGAGTATAATATTTATAGATCGATAAATTTGCGGGTTCGTTATGAGCAGGTTCAACCGCCTTTTAGATGGGGCCCACCTGCGCTGTCCACCTGGTGGCAGGGTCCCCCCGGGTTGGGCAGGGTGGCCAGCAGGCCTGCGTCCCCGGGGTGGCTGGCGTATCCCGAGGCCTCGGCCTCTTGCAGGCAGGCCAGGGTGGCCGTCAGCTCCACCAGCTGCTCGTGCGTGAACGACTCCATGACTGCGCAGGGAGGGCTCCGATAAGCCGCAAACTCTCGGCAATGCCCGCCACCAGCGGCACACCCGCAGGCTGCGTCGCACTGGAGACGCCGGCCGCTTTCCACAACTCGCTCGAGCATATCCGAGCTAAGGACGGTTTAAAGAGACGCTTAACCCCTTAGGTGCCAAATTGTTTTTTCCAAAAGTAACCTAAAAGTGCCATATTTTTTTTTTATTTTGAATTGTTATTCCTCTAGTATTACGCATAAAATTTGAAAAGTTTATTACGCAAAAATCAGTGGAGGTGAAAAAAATATTTGCCAACTAAAACGAGTGCTGCCATCTATGATCAGCGCCGCAAAACTACTCGGACGAGCCTAGCTTGTCCGTGGAATTGAGGGCTACCGAAAAAACCACTGGACGAGCTGAGCTCGTCCACGGCATTTTTAGCCAGAAAGTGGCCGACGAGCTCAGCTCGTCCAAGGCACTTAAGGGGTTAATTTTCTTACGTGCGCCCTAACGCCGAAAGATACTGCCTCAATTTACAAATACAAACCCAAATTTTTATTTCTGCTTTGTACGACCACTTGAAATGTGCAAATGCATTTGGGGGAAGCAGGGTGCAGAGCGGTGACTGGGACAAAAGGGTTGCCATAGAGCAAAAGGGTCCGCGGTACATGGCGGTGCACGTCGGGTAGCGTTTGACCAACATTTCGTGAGAAGAGAGGGAAGTGCCCTTCACATTGCCGCTGCGCCCTCAATATGGAAGCCTTAGTTGTGGCCCCAGAAAAGTTTAAAATACCTACCGTAAAATACTGGGGGAAGGCCCACCCCACTTTCACTGAAAACTGGGTCACCGTAATCTAGATACGGGAGCCTGTCCTGTCAGACAGGACGCTAACGTATAGAATCCTCAAGTTTGGGAAATGTTAATAGAGCGCACTTGAATGAAGTGGGTGCTTCCGCGGTACTTTTCGGTAACTCTGAATCCAGTTGTCGGAAGACATAAATCAGTGACGTTGGTGAAAATCTTCTCGTGTTCTGGTGCACACATACTATTACGTGCCAGTTTGGACAGCTCCTTACTCTTGCGGGTCATACCAGGTGACAACGCAGAAAGTACGACGCCAAATGCAAGTAGGTTCCTAAATGCCAAGGTGCAAAACCTTGACTCTGGAGTAAGATGGAGTAAATTTTGTAACACAGCTGCTGTTTCTCGTTTGCACAACTCAAAACAGTTGACAGGGGCAGTCAGGGGTGTTGGAGAGCAAAGGAATAGGAACCCCAAGAGAGCAGAGCAATGCAAACTTGGACACCATCTCTCGGAGGTTAGTGGAAAACAATACCGGAGCTCCAAGCCCGCTCTCAAACGCATGCGCAATTTATTAATGTTTTGCTTACTCGCTGAATAACGCATGGCACGAAACTGTTTGAAAGTTGCTCGAATGCCTTATCAAAACCCACCCATTAAAAGCTGCTCGGGAGTCTGGTTTTGAATTAGAAACAATCGTGTAGACGACATAGTGACAGCAGAATGCTCGAGAACGCCGAGAAAGGATGCAAAAACTTTATTCGGAGGACCAGCGTCAATCAATTCGTCCCCTACAGATGTCAAGTTTTCCTTTGCCAACTTTCGACACGTATCCAATCTCTGCCAAACACTCTTTTCACACTGTTTCACCAAGTTGGTGTTGAGACGATTGCAACAAGCGTACAACCGTATCATGTCTTCAGTCAACCGTGCCCCGGGCTTTCCGTCGATGTCCTCCTCCCACTACATACAGTGGGCCTAGCAAGTGGAAGCTGGAGCCCTTTAGGGTGCATTCGCACCATCGAGCTTTTCCTCCGGGAGAGAAGTAAATGCCGTAGAGTTTCGAGGTCGGGAGTGCCGCATCACGGACGTTCCCTAATCCCTTGAGAAACGAGGGCAACTGCGGAGAAATCTGCAACCGGCCTACGAAATATCCATTGTCTTGTCGGAGTGACCGGTCCCCTTCCTTTTGGGGAAGGATTACAGTCGGCAGCCTCGAGCTGCAGGTTGCCTTTTTTTCCTTCACCACCTTTCGTTCGACAAGCTTGTGAAGGTCGCCAACACGTCCCCGATAAGACCCGGCAACTCAACTCCGTTGTACTTTGTTCAACTCCGATAACACCTCCTCACTTTCTTATCCTCGCGGCTCTACGACGTGCTCCATTTTCTCCGCAGAGAAAAGTCCGTCGCACGAATACACCATTAGGAGCAAGAATGGGACGCTTCGCCAACCGGTCGGAAAATAAGACATTGCTCCATCGGCAAAACCTGCAGCTCAAAATTGCAGCGGTTGCGCTACTAGCACGTCAAAAACGACCGAGACAGCGAGTACAGAGGTAACGTCGGCCTCGGCGGATGTAACCTTTGCACTCGCCGACTCTGTCCTTTTCGACGCGGTAATAGCGCAACCACTCCAAAATAATGCGCCACTCTTCTCGGCGGTGTACGCCGCTTGGGGCCCCCCTCGGAAGCGGCAAAAGGGGCGCCAGGTCTGCCGGCAAGGGGCCGCAAAGCATCTCCGAGGCGAGGCTCGCGACGCGGAAGGCACCGGTCCAGGCAAGTGGGTCTAGGCTCGTTGGCACAACCGAGATCTTCTGTGCGCAAGGGCAGGGTAAGAGTTATCCGGACGGCTCAACGAGCGGTCGACGTAGCTTTCATCGACGTCACTGGGTCGGACGTAATAGGGGAAAGGGCAGACGAAAGCTTAATGCGACACTTCTGGCCACCAGAGAGAAGGGCGGACCGACATTGCGTTTTGAGCCACGTACACTCAAGGTAGGCAATTTCTTCTTTCCGTGCAGTTTCCTCCTCTCCACCCAGGCAAACCCTCCTCTCCCAGCATTACCGAGCAGAAAGAAAGCATCCAAGAGCCGCTAAATACAGTAGAGCGTAGTTGGCCGAGAACGCAAACACCGTTGCGCTTACACGGGCGCCTGGCCAGGACCTCCACACAGCATAAACGACAAAACACGAAAATAATTTTTAAAAAATGAAAGAAAAACGGAGAAGCAAGGCGCATATAAAAAATATTATAAAAAACGTTAAGCAAGCAACAAAAAAGAAAGCTTACTAAACTCAAGCAGCAAAAAAAAAATAAAAAAAAAGACTAGCAAAGCAATAACGGCAACAAAAAAAAACAAAAAAACGGTAAATAAAGATGAGGCATTCTGAAGTGCGATTGCACAACCGTTGTTGTGGACAAACTCGACTTGCCGAAGACTTTTTTTTTTTGCTCATTTTATTTTGGGGCTAGGGAGTCGCGCAGCATCAGCAGTGTTTCGGGAAAGGGCGCAGGGTACCGTTCCAACAGCGGGGACTCCCTGCTCTCCCTACGCGCACGTGCGCTTCCACTTGCTTTTGCCATCCTCCACTTTTTTTTTTTTTTACGGTTCATTGTTTGTTTGCTTTTGTTTTATACCACGTGTATGCTGCCTTTGCAGTCTGCCAGCCCCGCAATGCAAGCTATGTGCTCGCCACCCACCAGCGCAATTGGATCGTGGGAAAAGCAACGGGCAGCCGGGCTTCCTTCGCTATATTGAGTGTCCTCGCCATGGGTGTTCGATACAAAAAGACAACGCTCCTATGGTATCACATGTGATTTTCAAGGGGATGTTTGGATTGTTTGATATAAACAATAGTTCACAATACCCGAGTGTGATATAACCGGCTCGATTGTATAACAATATTTTAACCTTTTAACGGTGTGCATCTGCGTTCCTTCAATGGTTCGTTTTTTTGTTGAAATCATCAATTATATACACTAGGTTTTATTTTATTTATTTATTTATCAATACTGCCAGCCCAATATAGGGCCAAGGCAGGAGTGGGGTGATACAGTGTCACACATACAAAACACAACAGTTCTAAACAAAAAGCAATCTTAGCATCGAAAAATAATATCTACGACTTATTCGAAAGAAGAGAAACAATATCAATAGTAATACAGTAACCAGATGTAATACTAGTAATAACAATAACAGTATAGCAGTAAATGTAACAGCAGTAATAAAAATAAAGACAGTAAAAATAATGTCATAACAGCAATAAAAGCAATCTTAGCACTGAAAAATAATATCTACGGCTTTTTCGAAGGAACAGAGTGAATCAATATCGACAACATCACCGGGAAGGCTGTTCCACAAATCAATTGTATGCACAAAAAAAGATTGTTTATAGCTATTTATTCGAGCTTTAATAGGGGCTACGGTCTTTGAGTGATGCAAGCGTTCCGAGTAAAAACTTTTTGGTTTTAAGTAAACGGAGCCATCAATTTTTATACAGTTCTTGAAAATCTGATTACGGAAATAAAGTTCAGTTGTAAGTCAGCGCTGCGTCTCTGTTTATCTTCCTTGTCCGTTTCTCATTACACTTTTTAACTATTTCCAAGAGCTTGGAACTCTTGCAGAGGCACCCTTTTCAAGTCGTTATTTCCCCCGAAAAGCCCTATCGGTCCGTTTGAGAACTCAAAAAGGTGCCAATCTGCGGCCCAAGGATGAATTCGTCTCGGAAGCATTGGTGCGTAGCAGCCGTGGAGGCCACCGTCTGCAACCACGGCTCGAGCTGAAGCCAGATTGCTGGACAGCTTTCTAGGGGCTACCAACCAGGGCAGACAGCGACCCCTGGGGACACTTTCTCTCACTGAAGCCCCGGAGCTCTCGGGGGAGAGGGGCAGAGGGGCTCGGCAGCACACTTACTTGTCTTGACGGGCTCGTCGTACGAGTCGGAGACGCGCGACCGGTCGTCCTCCGACGGCAGCACCTGCATGACCAGGCACGGGCAGCTCAGAGGCATTTGCAAGGGCACGCACGCGGTCATCATACTTTCTTCTGGAGCCGTCATTTGTAAGAGATCCGCTGGGGCGTTAAGCGGGAACCAGCTCGTGTCTTGCCCTACTCGTACCAAAAACTGGATTCTCGCCCCGCGAGTTATCATCTTAAAAGGGTTAGGACGTGCCAAAAATAAAATGAGATTCCTAAACTGGTGGGACCCATTGCATGTACTATATTTTTGCTTAATTTGTTTCATAAATGGCGCGATATTTCCGTGGATAAATACATTTTTATGCGAGACCCTCGGATCCACCTCAATCGGGAAGGCCGCCAAGTTTGGTGGGTCAGTGACGTACTTTGCCCGTAGTCGCCGGTGGCAAGGCGTCCCCTTGCACGCACTCGCAGACTCTGCTCCTCTTGGTGTTTGCGATTCATCATTTCGAGCACGCTGTTTCGAGACGACGACGTTTACGAAATCGCTATCTTCGTCGAAGTCTTCGACACCGATCGCAGCAAAGATGAGTGTGATTGCTATCGAGAAATGTTGGAAGCTGGTCATTTTGACTTGGACCCGCCGGCAACCAGCTCTGGCGACGACGAGGAGATTGTCACAGATGAACTCGCCGTCGTCCGTGACAATCTCGCACGTGCATGCAGGGTGGAAGGCCAAAGGGGGTGAGAACGAACCTTTGGAGTAGCCTTAGCGTAAGGGCGAGCATGGGGGCGCCAAGAATGGGAGAGCTGTTTAACTATGCATCATTATCACATGACGTGATTAACTTGGCCAGTGTGGCTGCCAGATGAATGTGATTAACATTTATAAATTCATTAATGCAATTACTAGTACTCAAAGAAACGCAAAACTCGGTGTATATACTAGTAGCCTATGAGCATTCCATTTCAAGAATACTCCACACATCTACCTTTCGTGCCCTAACCCTTTTAAGTGGCCGATTGCGAAATGCACCGTTACCCGAACTTTGGCAGAAAAGGCACAGGGAGCGTGGTGACTGGGCTCCCACACTCGCGGTGTTCCCTCGGGAGAGAGAGCCCGCCAGAGCACCGCACCTACCGCACCCCCCGCCGGCAGCATTACAAGGACGACAGACACTCACTCTCCGCCAATGTTGCAAGCGTAGAGTTGAAACAAACGTGAAGCGTTAAAGCTCACACAAACTAACAACCTCTTTGGATCTGTCATTCTGTACCTGTTGTTCTTCCGTAGAAAACTCCCGGGCGACGAAAACACACCCCGCGCCCGACTCTCGGCCGCAAAAAAGGAGCCACCTGCGGCGCCCTGTTCGTGTGAGCTCTCGGAACACGCCGCCCGACGGACCGTCACCTCCCATGCACCTGCAGCAAATCGCGGCTGCACACTGCGGGGGTGAGCGCACTCGTGTCGCGGTAATTCGGCGGGACCACCCAGGCAAAGTCCAAACAAACAACCCACCCGTTCCACTCCAAAGAAATACTTCGTTACACCAGGCAAGTAAGGTAATTTTACGATGAACGAGGGACAACGGCGGGCCTTCAAAAGATGTCACATGAGCCCCGAGGGCTTTCGAGGGAGCTTTATGTTCGTACCGCCTAAATCAATGTTTGTAGGTTTTATCCACTTGAGAAGCAAAGCAGGAAGGCATAGTTACACTCCCAGTAGCTTCTGCACTTTTAGCACCGTATCCGTCGACGGCCACCCACAAGTGACCCTACACGGCGCCGGACCCCAGTTTAATGCCCGCTCGTCTGGCAAGACGGGCCCACTGGCATAGGCCGGTGACACGCCACGCCTGGGCCAATGAGTGTGGTCTCACCTGTTGCTCCGGCAGGGCCTCCTGGGGGACGGGTGACCCTCAGGGGTCCAGGTCGTGCTGGGAGCCGGGCTGTGCGGGAACGCCGGGGACTCGAGCTGGCCGCTCCACTGTGGGGAGGAAACGGGTTTGCTCGCTCGACCCTGCTGCGGGAGAGCCGTGGCTCCCCCTGCGATGCGCCACAACTGCCGTAAGTGATGCGCAAGCGGAAGCAGCGACGCCACCTTACGATCCGTGTGAGCACACGCCACACTTCGGCCGAAGCGCCCTGGTGAGCGGGTCATCCCCTTCGCGGCCCAATACGATCCGTGTGAGCACCCGCCACACTTCGGCCGAAGCGCCCTGGTGAGCGGGTCATCTCCTTCGCAGCCCAGACAAATCCAACGAGCTGGTTCGTTTCTAACCCCTCTGCCGATCGTTGCACTTTGGAACTCGTGCTGGCGAAAAATGACTGGACCCGATTATTACATTCTCGAATTTGTTGATTTGGCTCGATCGGTTAAGAAGTCCTCTGAACTCTTTGCGGAGCTCGCTTTGCAGAAAGAAATGAATGGAAGAGAGGGTTTAGTTGGTTTCTTTGATTCGAAAGGGACCCAGGTCTTCCGAAGTCATCTCAGTCCCTCCTAAATCACCGATGCGTACTGGGGTAAGATAATCGCGGAGAAACAGAAAACCGGACGGTTTGGACCTTGCCAGAAGACAGCGATGCGTATGGGAGAGAGTCCCGAAACAGATGGGGACAGCTCGCGGCGGCTCTCGAGAACCCCCCCGCAAAGGCGGCCAACCGGCGGGTGCGTGCCAGAGACACTCACGGCTTCGTAGGACTTGAGCTTCTTCTTGCGGCACGGCAGCTCGTTTCCCGACTTGAGGTCCAGCTCCCAGTAGGATCCCTGCGGGGAGAAGGCTCGTGGTCCGCTCTGCCTACGCTCGCCGGGCCCCCCCCCCCCCCCCGCGCGGTGAACACACACCACGGTGGAGGAATAGCAGGGCCAGAGGGACGACTGTGCTGGCCTCGGTCGTTGGGAACCTCGTCAAAACGACTTTCTCATTACCCGTCGCTCGCGCTTCGAGAGCTCCCAAACGGTGGAGAAACGCGAGGTATTTCCGGGCAGTTCGCGACGCAGTTCGCGACGCAGCGTCGCGCAAGAGACCAGGGAGAACGCAGACAGTGGGGAAAAACGCGCAGGGCTCGAGTGTCAGCGGTGCACGTCGCAGCGCCGGGCCCCGCGAACACCGGCAGCTGAGCAGCCCAACAACGCGCGGCAGGCAGTCGTGTTCGAGGTTACCGTTCAAGGCCAACTGTCGGGTCGGGCGGCTCCGGGTCGCGGTCGAGCGGCCGTGGCACGCGGACGACGGGGTCTCCCCGGGTCTCACCTTTCCGGGGTCGTCCTTGGACCGGGGCACCTTGTGAAAGCACTTGTTCAGCGACAGGTTGTGCCGTATGGAATTCTGCGCGGAAGGCCAGGCGTGAGCGGGCCGCGCCTCGCGACGCGGCGGCGGCGGCGTCCTACCTTCCAGCCCGTCCCGGCGTCCCTGTAGAAGGGGAAGTTGGCGCAGATCCAGGTGTAAATGTCGCTCAGCGTCATCTTCTTGGAGGGCGAGCTGTTGATGGCGAACGAGATGAGCGTCGAGTACGAATACGGCGGCTTCCGCTTGCCCTGGTCGGCCGCCGGGGAGGTCGGCTGGCACCGTCGCATCTCCCGCGCACTCGGCCGGCCGGCCCAATCCATCGCCGGGACGCTGGACGGATTCGACGATTCGACGCCCAGCACAGTGGGCCTAGCCGACTCGCCACAACAACACAGCGCTCGCTGCAGGCACCGCCGCCATCTTGATGGCTCGCTTGTTTTGTTCCGTTTTTTTCCTTTCGTTTTTTCCTTAAATTAATTTTAAAGGTGGCGCTAGTGAACGGCTGCTGTAAAGCAAGATAACGCGTGGATCAACTCGAGTCGTCTTTTCTACGTATAAAAATTACGTTTATATCGACGTCAAGTGCTCTCGTTTACTTTCCATAGAAAAACTAAATACGAATCCGCATTCAAATCCGAGTTTTTTTTTACAGTTCAAAGTACAATCCAATCCAAATCTGCGCGCTTTTTGGCGGGCTTTGCCGGCTTGCAGAAGTTGCACCGTTGCACTGTAGTGTTTTACGGAGGTCTTTCAAAAAGATGTTTTTCGCGCGTGTCTCAACGCGTTCTCAGACGCGCGAAAAACCGGCCGACGTGATCCCCGACGTGAGCTGCGACGTCAGCTGCCCCGTGTGCTTGGGCGTGCGGGCCGAACCCGTGACAATGCCGTGCGGCCACGGCGTATGCCTGACGTGCTTCGAGCAGTCCCTGCATTTGGCGAACAAGGAGTGTCCCCTGTGTCGTCGCAGGATCGGCTCGTGGGCGCGGAGGGCTGCTCGGGAGGGCACCCTAGTCGACAAGGCCCTCCGGGCGCGCATCCGGCGGCACCTGTCCCCGCGAGAGAAGCCGGGTGAGAGTTTGCCGGGCGGCTCCCTTCTGTGCGGGCCCTTGAGCATTTGCAAGCGCTGCCCACTCAACACCGCGTCGTCACGGTCTTGGGAACGAACGGTCGCTTATTGATGCCAATTTCTTCGTTTCGCGCTCAGCCGACTCTGTGGATCCCCCGGGGCCGGCGGTGAACCACCGGCTCTGCCTTCCCGGGGAGATCCGGCTGGAGTTCGAGGAGCAGGCCCGTCTCGAGGCGGAGCGGCTGGAGCGAGAGCGCCGGGAGCAGCTGCTTGCCGGCGAAGCCCTCGCCCAGGCGCTGGCCGCGGAGGAGCGCCGGGCCTGGCAGGAGACCCAGGAACGAATCCTGCGCGAGGACCAGGAGCTGGCACGCTGCCTTAGCTCAGGTTCGTGCGCTGCCTGCACTCCGACTGGGTCGCCATCGTTGGCCGCAGCTCACGCGCGTTGCCCGGCCACCGGTACAGTCCGACAGAAACGCGCCGGCATTCTTTGCTAAACAAAATATGCGATAGACGGCCGTATCCAAAGTCTGTTCCAAAGGCAGCAGGGAGGCGTCCCTCCTCCCAGTTTTAAGGGGACACTGACACGCCAAAAAAAGTTTCATTCATTTTTTGCCAGGCAATTTATTAGCGTGTCCGGTCACTACTAAATCACAATTTTGCTGTGGAGTCACGTATCTTTTTAATAAAGCCAGAAAGCTCGCTGCTCCAAAACCAGAACACGAGCACGGAGATTCATGGCAGACTATGCGTACCGAGGAGGAAGGAGAAATGTGAAGGAAGAGGGAGTTGCCGGAAGTCACGTAACTGTCGCTCCCTACCCAGTCTTTTAATGTTCTTCCGCTTTTCTGGCCTGTGAGGCGGATGACGACGATGAAGTTGCCCACACCGTTTGTCGCACGATTGTTTCACACTTGCGTCCCCTCCGCTGCTTGAACTTGAAGATCAATTGGCCGGTACCACGAACGACAGTTCCGTAGTAGCGGGCCCACGTTCGTTGCAACGTTGGTCCGTCGTGCACCGCCATCGCGTCGTCCAGGCCGTGGTACGTCGGCATATTGAGAATGACTTGGTTCACGTAATTCCTGTAATCTCTGCAACATTTTTTTTTTTTTTTTTCAATCAACATATTTGCAGTTTTTTAGAAGCCACAGAAAATGAGGGTCATATCTTTTTATATTTTGAGCATTGAATCTGTGCCTTAGATAACCCACAACTTTGAATATATTTATTATGCTATAGACCCCTTGCAGAAAACCCAGCAACAGTGTGTCTCGGCATGGTAACCATGGCAACAGCGAGGCGGTCAGCAGCTGTGTGACATGGTGAAGGAAAGCAGGTCGCAACCTCGCTGTGCGCCAACCGAGATTTAGGCGCTTCATGTGTTGTTTTAAGGACGGGCGGCGGAGAAAAGCTCACCGGAGAAAAGCTCACCGCAAAACTGGCAGATGCGGAGAAAAGCTCACCGGCCTTTGAGCGGATGCGGAGAAAAGCTCACCGATTTTTTTAAACTTAGCGGATTCTGCGTCAAACATTGCAATTTAACATAATTCGCATTCGTCACTTCATTAAAAATATGTCCACTTTTTTGCAATATTCTTGAAGTTCATTAGGCATATTTACTAATTCATCAGAAATTAGTAATCACCTATTCTGTATATTAATGAAGCCGCAAGTATAAAATCAGAACAAAGTATAAAATCAGAACATCGTACACCGGTAAAAAAAGACAACAATTTATTGACAACTGGCAGGGTGCCGTCGGTAGCTCTGGCAAATAATGATGTTTGTTCTTTGCGAGCTAATATGAATAGCGGTGTGTGAACCGTTTCAGTTTCAAATATTGTGTAGTGCCTAATAGATAAGTAGGTGTTTGTTTATGTAATCAGTGTCGGCTACGCAGTTTTTTTTTTCTGTTAACTTCACTAACAAAACTTTAGTTGCGAGAACAGATTCGTCCTGTCGTGTTTGTTGTCTTCACTCCGTCGTCGTCGTTTGAGTGGTTTTTATCATTTATAACGTTTACCAACTCGCCCTATTTGCTACAACGGTGCCGGTGTGCAGCTCTGAAGGTCATAAGTGGCTCGCCGTAGAAAGACACTATCACGCAAAGGCAACGTGTGGAAACACCAGCACGAACGGCTAGAAAACGTGCTTCTCCATGCAAGAAAAAAGTTTCGATATCCTACTGACTGTTTTGTCCTATTTTCAAAGGTTAACAAAAGCTTCAAAGAAAATTTCAGGCACCGCGTTGTTGCGCATGCACTTTCGGATTTTCAGCATTTACAGTTTTGATTTTTAGGTTTTAGGCAGACATTATTACTAGGGGTGGGCGAATATTCGAAATTTCGAATACGAATCGAATATTGTACATTTATAATATTCGTGTTCGATTCGTAAGCTAAGTCTTTGGTATATTTCGAATATTCGTCGTAACACGAATATTCGAAATTAATCGAATATTCGAGAACGTATTCGCAAGCGTAAGTTTTGCTTTTGGCTTCGGTTTCGGTAAGTAAGGCCCATTCACAGCGACATAGCTGCATGGCGGCTTCAATCTAAACTGGTGGCGTCGGTGTCTGTAGCGGTAATCTGCGAGTTTCCGTGTCCTTGTGACTCCTGACTTTTTAAACTGCTTTTTCGCGTTCGCCCACCAGTGGTATGGCGAATGGAGGTGTTTGTGGTGAACCGTCTGCGAAGCGAAGAAACGAACGGGAAATGGCACCAAAACGAAGAGAGAAGAGCGCTATTTGGAAATATTTTGCGAGGGTGACGGCATCGATGGCGCAATGTATGGCATGTGAGTCAACGCTTAAAGCGCCCACAGGTACTACAACGCCCTTTGTCAACCATCTCAAAGTATGATCCTGCGTTGTTGACAGAGTATCGTGGGATTACCCCTGGTACGCCAGGAAAAGCTCTACCGACGCTGACGGACTTAGTCCACTGCACGGCGCCCCTGCCAGAAAAGAGGGTGCGCGCGCTAAATAACAAGGTGGCCGCCATGGTGGCTCTTGATTTACAGCCTTACAGTATTGTGGAAGATCGCGGCGTCAAAGAACATCTGACAGCAACCGTTGCCAACTATCGCCTACCATCCCGCTCTACACTCGCGCGTGCTTCAGCCACGGATGTATGACGACACCCGAAAAAAGTGAAAGCAGAGCTCAACAGTGCCTTTGAAGGCGGCACTGCCACTGTTGCCTTCACAAGTGACATGTGGACATCGCGCGCTAACGAACGTTACGTGAGCTTCACCTGCCATCTTCTCACTCCAAACTTCATGATGAAGCGGTTCACATCGAACACTCGACACATGGCCAACATGGCTGCCAGCTACAGTGCTGTGAACATCGCAACTATGCTGGACGAAATGTGACGTGACTGGGAGATACCCGATGAATGTGCGAAGTTCATCGTAACGTATAACGGGCGCAACATCCTTGCTGCAGTAAGAAGTCTTCCGTGGACTGAAAGAGCGTGCTTCGCGCATACGCTTCAACTGACGCGAGATCCCGTTCGCCGGCCATTGATCGCCTGTGCAAGTGAGTGAGGCATATTGTGGGACATTACAAGCACAGTTCATCAGCTCAAAAAAGGCTTAAATAGTGTCAAAAGAAGATGGGAAAGGACACACTATGTCTGGTGCAAGACGTGGGAACGAGATGGAATAGCCATTATCTAATGTTGCCTCCCCTTCTGGAACTCAAAGAAGCAGTCACCGTGGAGATCGCTACCTCGGACTGTGACATCGATGGACTTGGTTCATCAGAGTAAAAAGATGCTTCTGAATATGCACAAGCATTAAAGCCATTGTTTGATGCCACTGTTATTGCCAGTGCTGAGAAGTATCCGTTTTTGTACTCCCAATTTCCTACGATTTTTGGTATGTTCCACAGTTTAGGAACTATGCTTGGGCATCAGAATTTCTCACAGAACTGATACAATCCATCAAGGCAAGGTTCACTCTGTATGAGGAGGACAAGGAAGCATGCCTTGCTATGTTCTTGGACCCACGCTTCAAGTCCACTATTTGCAAAGCTGAAAAGTACAAATTATTGTGGCTAAAAGCTCTGGTGCAGCAAGACCTAGCCTCATGTGATGCTACTGAAGAAACCCAGCCGGAAGCTCCAACACAGTCAAAAGAGCAAGGCTCAACACCGTCAGCAATGTTTGGCAAGCATTTGGTCACTTAACCAAAAGTGCAATGAAAGCAAAGTGGTTTCAGCTTCAGAATGGGATGTTGTAGCGTATGCGGAGGAGGCACTGCTAAAAAGAGACAGAGAGAGAGAGAGAGGTTGATCCGTGTGAGTAGTGGTGAACTGTCGGATGCTTAAGATATCTGAGTCTGGCAAAGCATTGCATCAAATACCTGGCAATACCTGCTACCTCACTGCCGAGTGAGAGAGTTTTTTTCTGTGGCTGGAGGTGTAGCCTCCTACCTGACCACGTGCAGCAGTTGATTTTTCTGCATAACAACTTGTAATTTTCCCTACAAATAGAATTTTTGTTTTTGTGTTTTTATTCTGTTCAACACCAGTGAGGCACTGGTGTTAAAAAAAATAAAAACACAAAAACGAAAATTATAGTTGTAGGGAAGATTCTAAGTTGTCATGCAGAAACATCAACTGTAGTTCTGCAGTTCAAATATTAAAAAAAATCAAATATTAAAAGAACAATCAACTGCAGTTATGACATTTGAATATAAAAATGCTGTGAATAAATGCACCTGCCTTCGACTATTCGATATTCGATTCGATATTCGAAGCTAACTATTCGTATTCGATTCGTATTCGAAAATATTAATATTCGCACACCCCTAATTATTACGTTTTCGAACTTTTTCCTGTTCTTCAAGTTCATGAAAATTTGAGTTGGGCTTTCATTGCCTACAGAGTAAGCCACAGAAAACACTCGCCCGCAATTATTAATTTGGGAGCAATATACCCAATAAGCTTAACAAATAATACAAAAAAGGACATTTTCTTTTTGACAAAGCTGACGAATTTTAATAATAATAAACTGATATATGTTACGCATGATCCAACAGCCTCCATATAAAAAGAAGGGGAAAAAAAATCGGTGAGCTTTTCTCCACATACGCTCAATGGCCGGTGAACTTTTCTCCGCATCCGCCGGTTTCGCGGTGAGCTTTTCTCCGGTGAGCTTATCTCCGGTGAGCTTTTCTCCGGGATTCTTTAAGGACAGTTTACGCGCTCCAGAGTATCAGTGAAGATGTCAACACAGTGCTGTGTCCCGGTCTGCACGCAATATGGATACACTGACAAATTCAGACGGAAGGGTGTACTTATATATACCCATCGGACCGTCCGCTGCCGTGACCGTTTGGCTAACCTCACGAATTCGCATGCATTTGCTTAATGAGGATAATATATTGGTTCTGCATTATAGTGCTTTGCCTTTTCTTTACTATTGCTGTTAGCCAGGTATTCGTTTGACGCGGATAAACGAGCGTCGGTTTTACCCGACGGATCCGTTGCCTTCGGCCGGCGTCACGATTTTGCATGCAGTTCCTTCATACACTACGTTCTTATTTCATCGCACATTTATTTGGTGTTGCTCGGTAGACAGATACCATTGGCGGGGCTAAACGGGCAGTTGAATTCCTGTATCAGTCCTGCGAACATTTTCTACACTTTAACAATAAACGCGCAAAAAATAAAAAAAAACGTTACCTCGCAGGCGTGTTTTTTTTTTTTTTTTAAATCTTCCTTTATGTTACTGAGGCATCCACTCACACCATGTTACTTTATGCTTTCATGCAAAATTGGGATAGCACCGCATTAGGTTTCCCTTGAGGGCATCTTTTTATACAAGTTTAGTGGGGACTTCAAGACATATCATGATTTGTCATATTTGTCATGCTTTGTCATCATCTCACCATCTTTGTTTTCAGGTTTCATACCTAGCAAGCTAGCTAGCAAGGTTATTTTCCTAGCCGGCGGCGGGAAACAGCCGCATTACTTCATTTGCCATGCCACTTTTTCACGCAGAGCCGGCGGGCCGAAGAAAAAACATTCCTTTACCATGGAGAGCGCGCACATTGTTGCCCGAGGCGCACAGAGTTGTCACACTTTTGAAAGGGGTCTATAGTTCGAACGCCATGTTACCATAGAAGAGAGTGAGCACGCCTTAAACTGGCCAATTCTCGACCAGCGGTTTTCGGGCAAAAAAACAAAAAGAAAAGGAATTTCGAGCCGCAAATTGTGTCCTGGGTAGTTAAGCTCTTCTAGTTTACGTTGAAATAAAAACTTGCCCGGCCACCGGTACAGTCCGACAGAAACGCGCCGGCATTCTTTGCTAAACAAAATATGCGATAGACGGCCGTATCCCAAGTCTGTTCCAAAGGCAGCAGGGAGGCGTCCCTCCTCCCAGTTTTAAGGGGACACTGACACGCCAAAAAAAGTTTCATTCATTTTTTGCCAGGCAATTTATTAGCGTGTCCGGTCACTACTAAATCACAATTTTGCTGCGGAGTCACGTATCTTTTTAATAAAGCCAGAAAGCTCGCTGCTCCAAAACCAGAACACGAGCACGGAGATTCATGGCAGACTATGCGTACCGAGGAGGAAGGAGAAATGTGAAGGAAGAGGGAGTTGCCGGAAGTCACGTAACTGTCGCTCCCTACCCAGTCTTTTAATGTTCTTCCGCTTTTCTGGCCTGTGAGGCAGATGACGACGATGAAGTTGCCCACACCGTTTGTCGCACGATTGTTTCACACTTGCGTCCCCTCCGCTGCTTGAACTTGAAGATCAATTGGCCGGTACCACGAACGACAGTTCCGTAGTAGCGGGCCCACGTTCGTTGCAACGTTGGTCCGTCGTGCACCGCCATCGCGTCGTCCAGGCCGTGGTACGTCGGCATATTGAGAATGACTTGGTTCACGTAATTCCTGTAATCTCTGCAACATTTTTTTTTTTTTTTTTTTCAATCAACATATTTGCAGTTTTTTAGAAGCCACAGAAAATGAGGGTCATATCTTTTTATATTTTGAGCATTGAATCTGTGCCTTAGATAACCCACAACTTTGAATATATTTATTATGCTATAGACCCCTTGCAGAAAACCCAGCAACAGTGTGTCTCGGCATGGTAACCATGGCAACAGCGAGGCGGTCAGCAGCTGTGTGACATGGTGAAGGAAAGCAGGTCGCAACCTCGCTGTGCGCCAACCGAGATTTAGGCGCTTCATGTGTTGTTTTAAGGACGGGCGGCGGAGAAAAGCTCACCGGAGAAAAGCTCACCGCAAAACTGGCAGATGCGGAGAAAAGCTCACCGGCCTTTGAGCGGATGCGGAGAAAAGCTCACCGATTTTTTTTAAACTTAGCGGATTCTGCGTCAAACATTGCAATTTAACATAATTCGCATTCGTCACTTCATTAAAAATATGTCCACTTTTTTGCAATATTCTTGAAGTTCATTAGGCATATTTACTAATTCATCAGAAATTAGTAATCACCTATTCTGTATATTAATGAAGCCGCAAGTATAAAATCAGAACAAAGTATAAAATCAGAACATCGTACACCGGTAAAAAAAGACAACAATTTATTGACAACTGGCAGGGTGCCGTCGGTAGCTCTGGCAAATAATGATGTTTGTTCTTTGCGAGCTAATATGAATAGCGGTGTGTGAACCGTTTCAGTTTCAAATATTGTGTAGTGCCTAATAGATAAGTAGGTGTTTGTTTATGTAATCAGTGTCGGCTACGCAGTTTTTTTTTTCTGTTAACTTCACTAACAAAACTTTAGTTGCGAGAACAGATTCGTCCTGTCGTGTTTGTTGTCTTCACTCCGTCGTCGTCGTTTGAGTGGTTTTTATCATTTATAACGTTTACCAACTCGCCCTATTTGCTACAACGGTGCCGGTGTGCAGCTCTGAAGGTCATAAGTGGCTCGCCGTAGAAAGACACTATCACGCAAAGGCAACGTGTGGAAACACCAGCACGAACGGCTAGAAAACGTGCTTCTCCATGCAAGAAAAAAGTTTCGATATCCTACTGACTGTTTTGTCCTATTTTCAAAGGTTAACAAAAGCTTCAAAGAAAATTTCAGGCACCGCGTTGTTGCGCATGCACTTTCGGATTTTCAGCATTTACAGTTTTGATTTTTAGGTTTTAGGCAGACATTATTACGTTTTCGAACTTTTTCCTGTTAATCAAGTTCATGAAAATTTGAGTTGGGCTTTCATTGCCTACAGAGTAAGCCACAGAAAACACTCGCCCGCAATTATTAATTTGGGAGCAATATACCCAATAAGCTTAACAAATAATACAAAAAAGGACATTTTCTTTTTGACAAAGCTGACGAATTTTAATAATAATAAACTGATATATGTTACGCATGATCCAACAGCCTCCATATAAAAAGAAGGGAAAAAAAAATCGGTGAGCTTTTCTCCACATACGCTCAATGGCCGGTGAACTTTTCTCCGCATCCGCCGGTTTCGCGGTGAGCTTTTCTCCGGTGAGCTTATCTCCGGTGAGCTTTTCTCCGGTGAGCTTTTTTCCGGCGAGCTTTTCTCCGGGATTCTTTAAGGACAGTTTACGCACTCCAGAGTATCAGTGAAGATGTCAACACAGTGCTGTGTCCCCGTCTGCACGCAATATGGATACACTGACAAATTCAGACGGAAGGGTGTACTTATATATACCCATCGGACCGTCCGCTGCCGTGACCGTTTGGCTAACCTCACGAATTCGCATGCATTTGCTTAATGAGGATAATATATTGGTTCTGCATTATAGTGCTTTGCGTTTTCTTTACTATTGCTGTTAGCCAGGTATTCGTTTGACGCGGATAAACGAGCGTCGGTTTTACCCGACGGATCCGTTGCCTTTCGGCCGGCCTCACGATTTTGCATGCAGTTCCTTCATACACTACGTTCTTATTTCATCGCACATTTATTTGGTGTTGCTCGGTAGACAGATACCATTGGCGGGGCTAAACGAGCAGTTGAATTCCTGTATCAGTCCTGCGAACATTTTCTACACTTTAACAATAAACGCGCAAAAAATAAAAAAAAACGTTACCTCGCAGGCGTGTTTTTTTTTTTTTTTAAATCTTCCTTTATGTTACTGAGGCATCCACTCACACCATGTTACTTTATGCTTTCATGCAAAATTGGGATAGCACCGCATTAGGTTTCCCTTGAGGGCATCTTTTTATACAAGTTTAGTGGGGACTTCAAGGACATATCATGATTTGTCATATTTGTCATGCTTGTCATCATCTCACCATCTTTGTTTTCAGGTTTCATACCTAGCAAGCTAGCTAGCAAGGTTATTTTCCTAGCCGGCGGCGGGAAACAGCCGCATTACTTCATTTGCCATGCCACTTTTTCACGCAGAGCCGGCGGGCCGAAGAAAAAACATTCCTTTACCATGGAGAGCGCGCACATTGTTGCCCGAGGCGCACAGAGTTGTCACACTTTTGAAAGGGGTCTATAGTTCGAACGCCATGTTACCATAGAAGAGAGTGAGCACGCCTTAAACTGGCCAATTCTCGACCAGCGGTTTTCGGGCAAAAAAACAAAAAGAAAAGGAATTTCGAGCCGCAAATTGTGTCCTGGGTAGTTAAGCTCTTCTAGTTTACGTTGAAATAAAAACTTAGGCGAGCATAAATACCCCGTGTCCCTTAAGCGTCGAGCTTGGTCTTTCCCCGGAAGCGGTCCGCACTGGTGGCCATGTGGAAGCGCGAGTGATCCATCTTTGCGCAGGTGCGGAGGAGTCTAGGACATCCCGCGAGGCGGCCCTGCAGCTGGAGGCGGATCTACGGCTGGCCAGGCAGCTGCAGCAGACGGAGCTCCCCACGCGCTCGTATTCGCTGCGCCCCAGGGGCAAGGGCCCCGCCTGCGTTTAGCGGGACCCACGCGAGCCGGCTTCCCGAGACAGCTGCATTCCCTTCCGACGTGGCGGAGGCGAAAAGAGCCTCCAAACGGTCCCTGGCTTGAGACCCAATGGCCGTCTTCGTTCCCCAGACGTGAGGTGGACGCCGTGCATGAACGGTTCTTTGCTGACGACGTGGTTGCCTCTCCGTCGGAGAATGCTCTTCGTGCTGGACGTGGCAACCCGGCATCTTGCGAAACAGCCGACGAAACGATAGCCTCGTGAAAGAGACAACTTTTCCGTGGATTCTCCCAAATTGCTCTCGTCTGCCGGAGCAAGTTGCCAGTGTAGTTGCGGCGGAAGGTGCAGGGAGTGTTCTTGCCAGTCTCCGAGCCGAACTCGGCCATTTGGATGCTCCGACGTAGGCGGTCGTCGTGCAACAAAATTGAGGCGCGAAAGTTTGTGCAACTAGAGTAGACTTGTGGCTCGTCCGGGAGCATAGTTTTGTGCTAAGTTGATGCTGGGAGGGAAGAGCCTGGGAAACCAGAGAGGACTGCTGCGCCCACCCGTCGGGCCGTGTCCCACTTCTGCCAATGGACCAACCTCGAAGCGCAAAACCGTTCTTTTAAAGAGTCTTGTACACATTTTGTAAGCCATCTTCTGCCATTCTAACCGGGGAGTTGAACCGGTCATTATCCCGGTTCAGCGACTCTGCATTTTGTTCTGGTTCAATGCTGCATTCGAAATGTCGGTTCGGTTACCGGTTCCATTGAGAGAGAGACGATTCAAACCGGTTCTTAGACTGCGGCCACGCGTGCGTTTCCTGCACTAAACAAAAGAAGTTTGCAGCTCCCAGTTGTCGAGAAAGAGAAAGTGTGTTCAACATGGCGCCATCCGCGCTAAAAATAATCATAAAAGAAACAAAAAAACCTAGTGACCAGAAGCCTCACTGCAGAAACAAAAACGGCAAAACAAATCTATGATTAATTTAGTTTTGTAATCTCGACTTTCTATAGCAAAAAGCTTCTACAAAAATTATGTGGCTATCTATGCACTCGGAAATGGTACCTAAGTACAGTACTTGCCTGTCATGTCGAGCATGCGCAGTGACACCCAACGTGCACCATACTCGCTCCCATCCCAGCGATGGGTGCCCCAGCGTCGCGCTCCTTGTTGCTTCGCCTCTCCAGTGGCGGCTCTAGATTTTACCTCCGTGAAACGCTCCGACAGCCGTCAACTGTTTTTGTTTGCATGTTTTATGGTTACTGTAAACGACTTAATTTTCGCGGGCTCAAAATTTCGCGAATCGGGCCAAACCTGGAAATTTGAAATTATTCGCGGGTTCTAATTTTCGCAAATCGAGTGTAGCTTCCGTAGCGTTCACATATTGGCCGAATTGTTCGCGGGACGTAATTTTCGCGAATTGTAGGCGATTCGCGAAATTTAGGTCCTCGCGAAAATTTAGTCGTTTACAGTATGCGGGTCAAAAAATGGCTGCAAGAAATTGTGATTTTAGATTTTATGGTGTTTATTATTTTTGAACCTTGATATTTGATGTATAAAAATAAAAAGTACCGGTTGTGAAGACAAATACACATTTGAAGACCTGCTATGAAACGCACATTGCATTATGGGACGTTTCCCATAATAATGTCACGGAGGTCACGACCTCCACAGGACCTTTACTCCTGACCTTCACGAGGCCTTTCCGAGTGAAGTCCTGAGAAGGGTGGAGGAGGAGATGGTACGGAGAAGGAGGGGCAGGCCCTCCTTTCCATACCCTCCTCCTCAAGAGCTGCGCTCTAATTCGGCATTACAGGGAATTGTAAACGTCTCATTTTCTTTTTTAGTAAAAAGCACTTTGCTCGTGTATTTGTGATTGCCTTATGCCGGCGGCTCGCTCCTTGCCTTCCCTTTGGCCGAGGCAAGTGTGTTGAGAGCAGGTACCTTCAAACCCCTTCTCGGGTATTCCAATCGTTCGGCAAAACGCCTCGTGGATTTGGGTGTCTGTCACAGGCCAATCCCCTGAGGGTTGGCTGCGAGAAACCCTGAAACCATTGCGGTGCACGATCCGAGCTGCTTCTGACCTGGCGAGGAGTGCATCAAAGAATAGAAAGACTCCCAAACGGCAGACATCCATATTTGTATTTCATTTTTAATGCATATACATCTGTTTTTGTTTAGAGAAAATACACTTAAAGACTCCAAACGAAGAAATGTTTTTTCAGGATAATGTTGTACGCCATAGTGGATGTTGGGGCACGTGCTGTGTTATAATTTGCAAACTAACCACCTAAAAGCTATCAATTTACTTCTTAAATAAGATTTAAAAAAAACGAAAAAAAACCAAAAACGCCAAGAGCTTGGAAGAGTTTTGGGAGTGTGCAACCATGTGACCTAGAGATATGGTGAGGCTGCTAGATCAGCTCGTGGCGGCTCAACACCCACCCTCGCAGCGGACTCCAACGTCCCTGCAGGGCGGGACTTCCACATTTCTTGTACAGCTTGAATTCACCATTTTCTGAGAACAATTGCCATGGCCTATTTTTTTATGATGGGCTATATGGAAACCTCACTGGAATATTTCGGTTAAAACAATCGGTGAAATTTGGGTAATCTTTCGCTATTCATTACGTCATATTCTTACTCCGACATCTGTCGTGAACGTCCATTTGAAAAAATGGTATCTCCATTGTGGAAGCAGTCTTTCTTTTTTTTAATAATTTTCAGCCTAAACAGAAACAGCTTTCCAAGAAAGGATGATGGGCAATTGAAAAAGGGAACGAGAGATAAGAGCCCGGAGAGACTTCCCGAATTCTTTGTCACAATGCTCGACTCGACGCATCCGGCAAGGCAGGGCGACTCAGCTCATGACGATGTAGTTGGCCTTGCAGTGTACGACAAAGTCCCTAACGGCGTCCCCATCGCCGCCCTCGAGGGCCCCCGTGACCTCGTCGCTCTCGGCCAACGGCAGGAAGAGCTGGACGAACTCGAGGGTGTACGGGGGCGCGATGACGTCCAGCACCTCGGTGACGAAGTAGCGGATGAGGGACACGTCCGTGTCCTGGCGCTCCCAGCAGGCGCGCACGTAGCCCACCACGGGCACCACGCAGCCCCGGCTGAGTAAGTGCACCATGCGGTCGAGCAGCATCTTCCGCCGCTCCAGCTGCACCAGCACGTCCAGCTCCTCCTGGGGCGGCCACTCGAAGAGGCGCACCAGCAGGTCCAGCACCCTCTGGTGCAGGGTGCTGTGGCATACCACTACCTCGTCCAGCAGGGCCAGGTGCAGGGGCGTGTGCTCCGTCGACAGCTGTAAGGCCCAGAGGCGGTCACACGCAGAACGCACCGCTCCCCGCGGACGGAAAAAGCACGAACTACGTCCAACTACCTACCCGCGGACGGAAAGAGCACAAACTATGTCCAACTACCTACCTGCGGACGGAAAGAGCATTGACTACGTCCACAGGTTCCGAGGATTTGTATATATAGTCAATATGCGTGCGAGTCTCCAGTCCTCACTCGAGAGCAAAGTAGAGTATGCACGTGGCATTGTGCGGCTCCGACCATCTGCCAAACCCCCACACAATTAGTGGGTGGCAGAGTTATTTTCGACAGCTAAAATGCGCTTGGGATGCATTTGCGAGGCTCCTTACATCACTGCAGTCATCGAAAAAAGAAAAAACATTTGCACCCCAGCAAGTGACTCGTCCAATTAGTGCGCCTGTCCGATTCCGTCGTGGGGAAATCGCCATTGGCCGTGGTTACGCGGTCGCCGACTCTGGTGGCCGGAAGGCGTTTTCAACTAGCGCGTTTACCAGGTCCTTGTTTGTGGTCCAAGAATGTTCGCCTGACTAGGTCGCGATTCCAGCAGCAGATCTGCCGCAGCTACAGCCGGCAGTTGGGACAACGGTGGGAACAGCCACGTTGGCTTCTTTACCTCGTCGGATCGACGGCGGGACTATGACGGCAGAACGTGCCCTGCGTCGTCGTCCACTCCGATCGAGACGCGTTCCAGACGCCCCCGGCTACGCACCTTGAAGTAGGAGGGCTCGGACACGGTGTGCTCAACCCAGTGCACGACGCCCAGGGCCACGACGGGGAAGCGCATGGCCTGGAACAGGGCCCCCAGCTCGGGCACCAGGTCGGAGGCCCCCCGGCGCTCCTGGCAGGTGGCGTGCACCTTCTCCACAGCCTGCTGGGTGGGGCGCAGCTCGTCCCGGTTGAGGGCCTTGCGCACTCCTTTGCGACGCGTCTCGTACACACTGCCCGCGTAGGCCAGCAGGAACACATACTTGGGCCGGTGCTCGGGGTTCAGCCGGGAGCCCGGCCGGAACAGGGCGTCCAGCAGCAGGTCCAGGAAGTGGGGCTCCCGCAGCAGCTCCACGGGGGGCGGGTCCGGCGCCTGGTACATCTTGGACAGCACCGTCACGTCCGCCGGGTTCAGGGCGTCCCGCGACAGCATGGCCGACAGGGCCTGGCAGGCCCGGGGGTATGCCGATGCCCCGTTGAGCGCCATCGTGATGGGCGTCGGATCGTGGCCCGACCGCTGGGCGTGCCGGCTGATCTCCTGCGCAGGATAGGGCGTTTCCTTTCTTTCCCAAAGAGTCGGGTACGGTACTCCCTTCAGCCGAATCTGTCGCCTAAACTGGTCCGTCCTCGCCGATGTGTAAGCATGCTTTACGGTTTCAACGCTCGAGCATTTTGAGCTCGTAGTGGAACGTCTGTGACATTGAAAGCTGCCCTCGTGGTATTTTACTTCATGGACAAACTACCTCCGTCGCATATTGTATGATGCACGAGGTGAGTGTCTAAAGGGCTTGGACAAAATTGGGAAGCAACTGGTAGATTTTGTACTTGAAGTAAAGCGGACGATGCAGTGGGTGAAATGTGCTTTGAGTACACTACTTTAGACACAGTGTACTTTCGATGTAACATAGAGCTGCTTTTTTTTTTTTTAACATATAGGCTGGCATTAAGTCTTGAGGCTCGTTCTCTAATCCCACATAAAAATGATTGCTTGCATGTAGTGATCTCGAATTTTCAGCGAAGGTGTATTTTAGTGGTGGATTTTAGGTTGAAATTCGGGGCCCCAGCGAACAAACGATGCACTCGGTCGAAAGCAGACTGTCGTCGGTGTAGCGCGGCTAACTCGGTCGACTGTCCAGGTTTGTTGGTCTCATTTTTCCCAGAAAGGGGCCTCGCAATTTTACAAAGTGAAATCCACCACTAAAATACAACTTTGATGAAAGGTTGAGACCACTTCATGCAACCACCGATTTTTCCATACAGAATCATTATTGGCTCTTATTTGTTCCTGCCAATTAACAGAAATCAAGGCGATAAAAATTGCTCCATTACTATACAGCAAAACAGCCTTAAGTTTAATGAGAAAAGGCTCACAATTATCAGCCAAGTGACACCGGACTAAATTAGAGCAATTTGAGACATACCCGGAAAGATGAGGCACTCCCCAGCATTGTTGGTCGCACGGCGCCGCAAAGTAAAAAAGGACCGTTAGCTAGACCCGACCCACTGGAGGACAGGGTTGACCCTTTGGGCCGGAGCCACGCGGGAGGTAGTCCCAATATTCCTCTGTCCCGCCTGTCCCCCAGCTGTGCTAGTTACTTGTACTTAATTCCATTTTCCCTAGATATTTTCCACCAATACTCCAATCTCCTCTTCGTTCTTCTCCCACATTCACCTCACTGCCTTCTTAACTCCCTTTTCCACTGAATGCGTTTTCTCCACCCCATGGATGACGTTTAGCTCAATGTTGGCTGCACCAACACCGTAGGCTTCACTGTGCCGTTCACCTCGATTCACCCAGTCGGCTGATTTTGGCAACTTAGCGCGTTCCAAAGTGTGCCGGACCGTTTAATAAACATTTAGACTGAACTAGGCTGTAATATCTGATGCGCGGTCTTCCTAGGTAATACTGAAGAGGACTGCATCATTTTTATTTTTTTTTAGACAGAAAAATGAAGCGGACTTGCCCTTCAAAGATTATTTAATCTGGAGCTAAAAATTTGGCTAGGTGGCAGTGCCCGAATCCAAGGGCAGCCATGCAGTGAACCCGCACCGGAGCCCCGACCTGCCTGAGCCAGGCGCTTGACATTGGAGCCCCCCCGGGGCTCCTGGGCCAGGGTGTGCAGCACGGACTGGCTGTACAGGTAGGTGTGCTCCCCGTGGCAGACCATGCGCGTGAGCTCCCCCAGGTGGCGCTCCATGTGCTCCTCCCCGCCATCCAGGAAGTTGTCTGTGGCCGTGCGCAGGATGCGCGAAAACACCTCGAGCTGCTGGGAGGCCGTCGAGATGCTGGTGATCTCGCCCTGGAAGCCTGCGTCCGAAATCAGCTTGATGGTGAAGTTGAGCATCAGGCAGTCCGGGTACTCCTCGGCCAGCTTGTACACCAGCGAGCGCCACGTCGGGTGCTCTATCATTTCCGTCAGCCAGCCAGGCGTCTCGCCCTCGTCCGTGAAGATGGAGTCTGCCTTCTTGGGGTCAAAGTGCTTCAGGATCATCTGCTTCAGGTGGTCCTCCACCAGGCCCTGCACCTGCGCGTCCACCTTCTCACAACACCGCCCTTGGCCCAGCTCTCGCACCGAGAAAGCGTCTTGCAAAGCCCTCGCAAAGTGCTCGCCAGAGATTTCTCGAATGCTCTCGCAACAGAGCACACTGCAGATCCGTTAACCCTGCCTGTCCATCCCCCCAAAAAATTACTGTTCAAAACACAACTGCAGCTATCCAATTGTTGCAAGTGCAATCAAGTTTGGGCAGTGCCTCTGGCGATCAAAATCGAATATTTCTCGGGC
Organism: Ixodes persulcatus; assembly: GCA_013358835.2. NCBI lineage: Eukaryota > Metazoa > Arthropoda > Arachnida > Ixodida > Ixodidae > Ixodes > Ixodes persulcatus. The sequence goes on along the minus strand of JABSTQ010011330.1, from coordinate 82,363 downwards.
GTGTTATTGTGCTTTTTTTGGTTGCTCGTAGATGCTAAGCTGGCGGAATTTCATTGCTGGATAAAAAGTTTTGGAGAAAAGACGAGAACAAAAAAAAGCTAACAGTAAGCACTCTTGATAGGACAGCAGGAGCTGCATTTTTCTTTTATTTTAGACCTTTTTTTAGTTCTTTCAGACACTCTGTTACCTTGCGTGAACAGATGCTGACTATGGATGGATGGATAGATGCTAACAGCTGTACCCTTTAAAATGGGCGGGAGCTTTGCCACCTAGCCTAGAAACTAAAAACCCAAAGTATGATTCCTCCTTTTGCCCTTCTAAGCCAATTTGCTTCCCCTCTGCCATTTTTTAACTATTACCAGGTGGTGTTGGATATCACCAGAATCACCGTAGGGGGATTGAGCAAAAAAACTAAAAACATCACCCCTCGCCTCTTCCCCTTGGCGAGGTAGTCACCGATTTTCCTCTGGTCAAACCTTGTCGGCGCTACCCCAGCACCGGACCCACTGGGACACAGGGTTCGGACTTTGGGCCAGAGTCGCGCGGGAAGGGTCCCAATTTTCTTCTGTCCCGCCAGCCCCCGCTGTGTTAGTAGTACGCCATTCAATTATTCCTAGATAATTTTTACGAGTCTTCCAATCTCCTTTTTTATTAATATGCACTTATCATCCATTCTTTCATTCTCGTCTGTAAACCCCAGTGCTCCAGCTAAATCCGTCACTTCCTTCGGGAAGGCGAGAGCAAGCCCTGTGCACCTTAACACCACAAGTTCTATTGTCTCGTCTTCCCCTTGGCATACGGTACAATGCACATCCATTTCCTCATACTTTGCCCTATATGTCCTAGTCCTCAATACCCCTGTTCTAGCCTCAAATAACAAAGTGCTCCTCCGTAAATTATCATACCAACATTCCTTCTTTATTTCCTGTTTTTGTACCCTATACATAGTTAAAGCCGATTTTCCCTGCATTCTTTCCCCCACATTTTACTCAGCTTCTTCTACTTCCTTTTCCACAGAGGTAGTCTGCTCTGGCCCCACACTTGACTGTTTGTATTTGAATTTCAGTTTTTGAATTTGGTTTGTCCATTTAGTGTTCAGACTTTTCATTTTTAGATGCTCATATATCTTTCTTGCCCATCGTGTATCTTCAATTGTGTCTAGCCTTTGTTCAAATTTCATCTCACTGATCGCCTCTTTAGCCTCCAGAAATGCCCAGCCCATGTTCTTCTGCACTCCTTCATTTGGTGTATTCCCATGCACCCCCAATGCCAGTCTGCCCACGCTCCTCTGCCAGGTCTTTAAACATAATTTGAAATATTCCCGTCGTGTTCAAAAATAGGTTGAATATGATCCACAATATCCGTAAATGACAATCGCACGTTTGTATTTTGATCCTGGTGGCTGTATTTTTCGTTATAAACGGCCCACTCTGGCAAGCGCTCGGAGAAGGCCCAGCTTAGAGCACGTGACATCCAACGCAATCGTGACGTAGGTCGTCTCGAGACGAGCAAAGCTACGGCGAGGCTGACGCCGAGAGGATGGCCTAGTCGTTCCAGCCACCGAAGCGGCTGCTTTTGTACGAATTTCGAGTGACGGGTTAATCTTCTATAATCTTGTAGGGGGACAATAGCGACTTCTGCGACACACAAAAGGCATTCTCGGGAAGAGGGGAGTTCCTCCTTTCCCCCTTCTCTCGTCGTGGCCGGAGGCGAGACAACCTCCGTCACTAGCTGTCAAGGTTCCTAGACGAGCATTACAAACGAGGCGTTAGCGACATCCACCAGGTGCTCTTTGCTAATCGATTAATTCATTTTAAAATTCCTTTTCGAGACTTTTTTAACAAGATATTGGTATGTTCCATGTGATACTGCTCTTTTGAACAGATATAGACCAAAAAATGAGCGCCGAAATTTCGTTGTAGTATCCCTTTAAACTCGACTGGAACTCAGATTTCATGCACAGTATTGCATTGCCAAAAGACGACCCCGGCACCATGACTCCTATTCATACTCCCCTAACAACTTCATATCTATTGCAGTTCCATAGTGCCCATGCTTCATAATTGCTGCATTCCTTTTTTTATTTATTTACCAGATTTTCTACCTGTTCCTCTAAGTATCGTTTTCCCTCGTTCAGCCACTCCTAGGTATTTATACTTCTCTACGTGTTCTATTAAAACGTCATGAATTTTCAGTGCGTCCCCCTTCTCATCGTTATAAACCATTATTCCCGACTTGTAGCTACTGAATTTCAGGCCCAGAGAGTCTCCTTCCACGACACAGATCTTAACCAACTCCTATAACATATCTTGGCTATCTGCCAACAGTTAAATGTTGTCTGCATAGAACATTCCTGGATTAACTTGGTTAACATTTTTCCCTATATATGACAAATCAAATCCTAAGTGCGCTCTTCTAATTTCTATTCCATTCTACTCCGGTATATCATAAAAACTAGAGGTGATAAAGGACAACCCTGCTCGAGTCATCTTTTTATTTCTACCGGTTCTGTCATTTCTGCTTTCTATGTTATAATAACCTTATTATTTGTGTATGGTATACCTGTTTTAAAATTGAAAGATGGACTAGTTGGTACATCATTGGACGGAAGCACCAAACAAACTGGGACGAAGAAGTAGACAAAGACGGGGCGCACTCACAACGAAGGCTTAGTCCTCGGGCCTTCATGTGTCAGTGTGCTGTCACTACACCTGACAGATGAAGGGATTTTCTTTCTGAGCAAGCAGCCAGATAGGCAGTATCGATAGTATGTTTTTTTTCAATAAACCTTCAGTTGCTGAGTGCGCCACGTCTTCGTCTACTTCTTCGTCCCCGTTTGCTCAGCGGTTCTGTCCGACAGTATGCTTACTCTAAAGCCTAATCAAATGTGCATCTAAATCATACTCTCTCAGCTGTACCCAGATTTTTTCCTGACACTCATTGTTGTACGCCCCTTTAATGTCTAGAAACGCTATCCATAACGGCTTTTTAATCATCAATGCCACCTCTATACATTGAGAGATGATGAATGTTATATCTAATCTTCTATCTCTTCGGAACCTGTTCTGTAGCTCAACTAAAATGTTTTCTGCTCACTCTTCCATTCTTCTTTTCACCACCTGCATCGCTAGTCTGCACAGGGCCGAAGTTACTGTTATTGGGCGGTATAATGTTATGCTATCCTTATTTCCCTTTCCTTTATTTAGTAATCTCATTCTGCTTAGTTTCCAATCAATATTTGATCAGTCGCCTGTCTTAACTAGTCTCATTTCTGTATAACATCTGTTAATGTACAGCCGAGGAGGCAGCCAGGACTTGGTTGTACGGGCTTTTGCTTTTATTGCTGCCTCAGGCTGTGTGGAAGTTGTGCCAACCTCTATCAGGGCGTCGTTCCAGCCGGTACTTTATTTTACTGACGCAGGCTTGTAAAGGACCGTGGTTCGTGCATGATCGAACGCTGCAGTGGCACTTTATGTTCGATGCAAGCATTACATGGGCGCGTCTTACGGGCGTGCTCGCGCCCCTGGCCGAGAGAAACGGGCATGAGTTTTATCTTACTGTGCCAGGAGCGAGTGAACTGTGTCGTGATATCGAGCTTCGCCCCATCGCCAGCCTGTCAGCCCACGTCGCCAAAACGCTGCTTCAAGAGAATGAGGTGCGACATCTAATATAGTGGCGGGTCGAAACCTCGGCCGAGGCGCCTGTCAAAGCATCCGCAACTCTGCAGGCTGTGGCGCCCTTCAGCGTCCCCCTCTGCGCGGCTGGGTGGGCACTGACCTCGGTGATCTTCATTCCGGCCATGATGAGCCATTCGGCGAGCAGGTTGGCCGTCTGGGCCACTGCCTGGTAGTTCTCGAGCAGCAGATCCACCACCTGCTCCGGGTTCCCCCCAGCCTGGAAGTAGCGCTTGAGCTGGGCGAAGATGCCGGGCTCCATGATAAAGTCCAGGCTGCTGAATTTCTCGATGCACTCCTGCTGGATACGTTCCACCAGGGCCTCCTGGTCCTCGCCCAGCGGGGAGTCGCCTTCCTCCCAGCCCCCGCGCTCTTCGTCCATCGGCTCCTCCATGGCAGTGATGTCGGGGCGGTCACAGGAAACCGGGCCTCTGGACTCCGGAGGCTCGGACCACACTTCTTCGGACCTTAAGCACCAGAGATACTTGTCAACGGTAAACACAGAGTTGACAGAGTGACAGAGTCTTGACTCTTGTCCAGCACTTGTTGCCACTTCGGACTTGGACTACTTGGGATTATAATTGGATATGGCTCGCGTTGGCTCGAGAAATCTTGCAAGCGAGAATTGAGGCGGATATCAAGCTAGTTTATATTCTATTAAAAATATTTTTGTCGTCAGATTGTATGTCTCAAGACACCGAACCGTGATAAAAACGGCATGACAGCTCGCTGAAGAGCAGTCATGTTTTCTGGTTTGCAGCGAGCCCGCTAACTGTGGCGGCGCTCCAACGTTCCTCCCACCACACTGGGAAGGTCACGGTGCCCTCTCTGTCGTTGGTCAGCGGCGTGTTCGGCGTGCGTGCTAGGTCGCGGCGGCTCTCAAAGGACCATGGACAAGGCGAAGGTGCACGCGGAGTCCCCCGAAGAAGAAGAGGACCTGGTCGACCCGATCGACGCCCTGCGCGAAAAGTGCCGCGGCCACTGCTCGGCGCTGGGCGACAAGCTGCAGGAGTGCAACGACCGCGTCAACAGCCGCTCCCAGACCCTGGAGACTTGCACCGAGGAGCTGTTCGATTTCCTGCACTGCGTCGACCACTGCGCGGCCAAGGACATCTTCAAGCAGCTCAAGTGAACGCTCTCCGGTGAGCAGGGACGAGGAGCGCCCGAAACGCCGTCCCAGCGACAGACCCTCCAGTTTTCCTGGGGGTCTGCCTCGTGCGCGTCGGCAGGTTTCGGGGCCGCTTGGTCTACAGCGGGCTGAGCCCTCCGAACCGCCTTGGCTCAGTCCTCGGGACTTCGCGGACCGGTACATTTGACTCTACCCTACTCCTCTCGATCGGTCGGGAGGGAGGGGCGCCGCGTACCCAGTGCCGCTCACACGGATTGGAATTTCTTCAGCGGTACAGGGCGATCTAAACCAGCTCGCAAAACGTCGTCCGAAACAATCCATAAAACAAAATCCTTTTTTTTTTTTATTTCCGCAGGTTGGAACGGGGGGAATGTATGCGAATATGTGTGGACGGCCGCCGCCAGCGCACCTGCGACGGGCGGAGAAGAGGGCCTTGAGCTGGAAAGGGAAAAACGCATATTACCAACATGTTCCTAGATAGGAAAGCCTAAGTGCTGCATTTTCCTGCTTCACTAATGAAGGCCACCCTAGATGACATTAGTCTCCAGGGGCCGGAGAGGGAGGAAAGGCCCCCTTTGTGGAACTTTAGAGTGACCGAGGGGGAGAGTACAACAAAAGTAACAGCTTCTTAACCCTCCCTTTGTCCTTTCGTAGGGTTCCCGAAAAAGCAATAAGTGCACCCTCCAACCCCCCACCCTATTACTCTGGTTTGCAATGAGGGTGACCTTCCCTTGATTGGCTAATTGGAAAATACGGCCTTCCCTCGCTGCTCCGGGAGAATTCAATATCTTCAACTTTCAGTTCGGGCTCTGGAAGCAGGAAAATGTCACAATTTATGTCACAGGCAACGTCACTTCCAGCTCCCGGAGTACCCGCACGACCGTTTTGCGAGCTGGTTTGGACTGCCCTTCTCACTGATCTCGATGGTATTTGCTGGATCGCACTTTCCTGCTCTGCGGGTGTGGCCACCGGACGGCCATCTTGCATCCACTGGAAGTCTACCTTTTGGAGCGTTGCAGAGGCTGGGCAGCAGCGTGCTGGAAGACACGTTTTCTGCTCGTTCACCGTCGTTCGCCAAAAGATTTTTAAAACCTTGGGAAAACGGCCATAGTTTTTTTTAAACACGTGGAAATTTTTACAAAAGTGCAGCATCACAGAAAAAAAAGCACAACTCCTCTAACACGAGTCTCGCGGCGTCATCAGAGGACAATTGCCATGCCGAAGTTCATTGTCTCTGCCTTTACACGCTTAGATAATTATCAAGAATCGACGCCATGTGGATGATATTGAAGGTGTGTCTCGTGTCGAGGTGTATGTGCCTCTGGAGCTGTGTTTTACTTTACTCTGACGACTGTATTTGTAACTTGCGGCCCTCACGAGCCAGAAACAAGTTTGATTCCATGCCGACGGAACGGGGGGCAGCGCAGCAGCGGCGGCGATCATTTTTTGTTGCCTTTGAGACATTTCTAGCAATCAATAGACAATGATGATGATGATGATGTATGTATGTAGCTATCTCCTTTGGAACGGGGGTCACGTAGTAATCGTGTCCAAGCCGGTGGGCTCCTTTGTGTAGCCTGTCACATTATTCTCTCTTTTTCCCCCAATTTGCCAGCCGTTGTTTTGTTTTTCGGTCCACCCATCTCTCCGCGGGGTGTGCTCCTGAGTCGGCCGCCTCTTGAAATCCCAGTGCTTCTGCTAGTGGTGGCACTTGTGCAGGCTGTGGAGCTGTAGTGGCTGTGGCTCTACAACCTCCATGCACACTCACCGGTGGCGTTGCCTGCCGTCCACTGTAGTGGCTGGATGCTTGGTCAGCTTGGGTGTCGGCTAGCTCCCATTTTGGCGTCGGGGCTGTGCAGTGGAGAACCAGGTGTTCGATTGTTTCTGCTTCTTGATCGCAGAGCCTACACTGTATGGTCATTATCGTCGGGTCGAACTGCTGTCGATATGCCAGTGTCCGTAGCGCTCCTGCTCGCACCTCAAACAGGAGGTGGCTGCCCAGGTTGTTGTTATAGAAATCCTCAGCTCTGATATTATGCTTGTAGGCCCTGTATACGTCTAGCGTCGACTTCTTTTCTGCCTCCTCCGTCCAGTGTGCCGTCTCCGCATCTCTTACACGCCCTCTCACCTCCCTTGCCCACTTGCCTTCCGAGTCTTCCTGAAATGGGTCGGTGAAAAAAACGTTTTTCTTGCGGAGCTGGTAGACGCACTTCACCCGCCGTGTCTGTAGGCATCGGAGACCCAAAAAGTCAAATATCCGTCTGGCCCATCCACTTTTATCCATGTGTAGGAGCCGTCCTCGATAGCAAAGCTTGCTGGCTGCCTCCCTTGCCTTGAACGTCAACCACCCCACGTCTCCCTGAATCGCCTCAATCGCCACTTGTCCATGGCAACCGAGTGCCTGGCGGCTGACATCCCTCTGCCTGCGCTCTAACCAGGCTCGTGTGTCAGCCATGACACAAATTATTTCATTGCGACCGTAATTCCAGGCACATGCACAGCCTTCCATAGTTCCTTCACCATCAGGTATCTATTGCTGCTCCACAGGATTCGCCGATGTAAGATGTTTTGCCCTCTTTGTGCCGTCGGTCGAATATGTGCTTGATATTTGTCACAGTAGTCGGGCGCGTTCGTCAGTGTCACCCCCAGATATCTGTACTGATTCGACACCGTGAGCCGCCTCGGTGGCTCCGAGGCGTGAGCGCTGGCCTACGGATCCCCATGTGGCGGGTTCGAATCCCGGCCGAGGTGCCCGCAATCTGACGGAGGCTTATTGCGGAGGAGGCGCCGTGTAACCGAGCTTTCGGTTGCACGTCAAAAGATCCCCAGGTGGTCTAAATTAATCCTCAGTCCTCCGCTGGGGCGTGCCAGATGCCCGTCGTTGGTTTGGCACGTAAAACCCCCAAATTTGACTTTGATTCGACACCGCGACAGCTTCCTGTTGCAGCCTCAACACTTTGCTACCTGTGTAGTTCCCAGAGAACTGCACTACTGCTGATTTTAAAACATTGAATTTAAATCCCAGTAGTGCCACTTCTTCTTCACAGACGTCTACCAACTTTTGAAGTGTTTCCATGTCCCCCGCCATGAGTACGAGGTCATCAGCGTATGCGAGGCCCGGCAATGTCCAGTGCATTTCACAACCCTCTTCTATGCGTGTGAGTGAAAAACCGAGCCCCGACTTCAGGAGATGTCGTTCTAACTCGTCCGTATACAACATATACAAGAGGGGCGAGAAAGGGCAGCCCTGCTTCAGGCCCCTTTTCACTTCAACCCTTCGGGACATCACGCCTCCGAACTCAGCCGTGACAGCTCATCCGTCATGCAATCGTCGTATTAAGTTCATCCATTGGCTGGGCATATCTAGTCTTATGAGGCATTGGATGAGGGACCCGTGGGGTACACTATCGTACACTTCCGCTACATCCAAAAAGCAGCATATAAAATCTCGTCCCTCTTTTCTGGCAATCTCTATGAGTTGCGTCAGAACAAACAGGTTATCCTGTAATCTGCGGTGTCTGCGGAAGCCATTTTGGAGCTCAGTCAGTTTGGCGTTCGCCTTCCTTTATAACATGGGCAAACATCCTGTAAATGACACTTGTCACCGTCAGGGGGCGGTAGTCATTCAGCCTTTTTTTGTTGCCTCCACGTTTCGGCACCAGTGCAACCCTATTGTGCATCCAATCCTCGGGAATGGGACTACCCACAATGATGTGTGTTAGGATGCTTGCCAGCTGCCTTCGAGCGTCATCGCCCATGCACTTGGGCAAGGTCGCAGGTATGCCATCTGTTCCCCGTGCAGTGTTTTTAATATGCGCAATGGCCCTGTCAAGCGCGACTTTCACCACCTCCCACTTCGGCGTGATTGTCTGCTCTAGGGATCCTGGCTGCTCTGTTTCGACAGGGTCTGTGTCTGCCATTGAAGGTACTCTGATCAGGTCCGCTACTAGTGTGTTTCCAGCTTCCCACTCAAGTGCCTTTGTCAGATACTCCGATAGATGCTCCGCCAAATCCTGTACCGCATTTCCTGTGTGATCCTCTATGATGGTTGGTGGTGGGTCATTCCTGTCCATTGAGTTTACATATCTCCAAAATTTTTCAGCTGCCGCTTTGCCGCTGTTCCTTATCTCCTTTAATGTGCGCTGGTCAGCTTCTGTCATCTTGCTCTGTGTTAGGTCTTGAAGTTTGTGTTTAGAGGTAAGATACACCTCCCAGGCCCTTTCCACTTCTCCACTGTCTCCTTCCTTGACGGCGCGTCGATGAGTCTGGTTAGCTAGCCTCCTCTCGTCCCGCGCTGCTTTCACCTCCGCGTCCCATCAGCTCTTACGTCGAACTCTGCCTCGGGAACGCATCCGGATGGAATGGAGTTTAATAATCCGCTTCAGTTCCCCAATGAACTCTCCTTAGTTCGTCGCTTTTTCCCGTCTCTCGCTGGCTTCGAATTCCTGGGCCATAGAGTCAATGGCGCTTGCAGATAGCACAAGTTCAACCGTCCTGTACCTTTCTTTGTGAGGTTGCTGCCACGGTGATGATGAAAAATACCCTCAGGCGGTTGTGGGCACTGCTTAAGCTGAAAGTTCCGTCCTCATCAATCTGCATACTCTGCAGTTTAAGCCCAAATGTATACGATGTCAGGACATAGTCAATGCACATTCTTCTGTTTCTTGCACACCAGGTGAATTGCCCCGTGCATGTGTCTCGGAGATTAACTATGTCAAGGTTCAAATTTTCGGTCAGTTGACGGAGCAGTCGGCCGTTACCATTTTCTTTCCCATCTAATTCCTCTAAATGTCCATTGAAATCCCCCATTATAAGTACCTCGACCCCACTATTCATGCTCCTAACATCTTCACATATGCATTGAACCAGCCGCAGGTTTTCCTCTCGTCCGGTTCCTTCAACTGCCATGTAGACAGTGCATACGTTCACTGGTAGACCCACAAGCTCCCCTTCGATCCAGAGATGATCTTTACACGCTTTTCCTTGTCTTGGCTGCCACGTGGATGCAACACGCCACAAGAAACCCACACCACCACCTTTCCGTTCATCACCATCCCGGTTACTGCCCGCCCAGCACCAGCCAGGATGTACTGGAGGCTCCTCTAATCCCTTTAGATGCGTCTCAGCGACAGCGAACAGGGACATTTCCTCGGCTTCTAACATCTCAAACAGTTCTTCCCATTTCGCCTGTCGCCTTGCGCTGTGCATGTTGAGGAACCCCACCACTACATGAACTGCGTTTTACCGCCTGTGGCGTCGACGTCGACCACGGAATCGTCTCCCCCTCTGCTCCGTCGTCGGCAGGCCATGATTCCGGGTGATGACGGCTCTCTTGCTCAAACCTCTTTCTATTGGCGTCGCCCAAGCCCCTGTCCCAGTATTCTGTGCCCATCCACACTGTAAAGCCTGGGGGAGGGTACCACTAGTAGGCGCGGCTGTTGTGTATACTGGGATGTTGGCGGCTGCGGTGCCTGTGGCATCGGGTATACCGATACCAGCGTGACTTGCGAGTGGTGATACCCCATGTGTCCCTCCAGGAGAGGGGCCGTTATTCCTTGCTCGCGGTTTCGATTCTCCAGGGAGCAAATGTCGTCCGCTGGATATTGCTGGTGTCGCTTGTCCATCTCTCGGCCTCGCGATCTGGGCCCAATGGCGGGAAATTTCTCTGGTAGTCCCGCAGTACCTGCAGTTCGCCAGTGTGCGGTAAAAAGTGTTGTAGTGTTTCTGGATGCCTCGTGCAACACTCCACACCTGGACAGTGAAAGCGAGGCTGTCCAGGCATCAGTTCCGGGTCGTCTGAATAGCATCTGGTCACAGTAGCGTTCGTGCGTGGTGCCAAATGGCATCCTCTTTTCTGATGCATGGTGCGTGGCTCCATGTCTGGGTGATGCGATCTGTGATTGCCCGACACCACTTCTGGTTTGTCTGCCTGCCATCTGTTCGCCGGGCTTTTCCCGCGCAGTGTCACTGGACCCCTCTGCTGCTCGTTCTTGGGAGGTGAGGGGCCCCTTCTCCATCGTATACCTAAAAAATTGCTTGCCACTGCTGCTAGTCTGTCGGTCACTATGCGCACGCTTTCTTTTTTATAGTGTATACCGTCCTTCTCCATGACACCCTCACCTCACCTTTCCGAAATTCAGTGCCATCTGGTGGCTGAAATGACTGTTTAATTTTTGCCATACTAATGACGGCAATGAATCTGTAGCCTGCAGTATTTTATCGGGCACCGTCACTTTCGCAAGTCAACGGCAAGCGAGTATGTGCTCTTCACTCTACAGTTCTTTTTCTATCACATCTTTCAGTGTCAGTGGCCACAAAGGTGCAACCAGTCAGAACGAAGCGCCAACCCAGATAGACGCCTTGATAAAGTTGTATACATCAAGGGGCTTTGAAGTCGATTTTGTGCTACCAACAGATTGACTGAGCCCGAGTTATAGAAATGAACGCTAACACAGCTCTTGCATTCAATTCCTGCTTTACATCATGCTAACCTCTCGAATATATAGGCCTCGAATCCTCGGCTTAGGAGTATCTTCAACATGTTCCTTCATCAATAAACAGAAGGCCGCCATTAGTACGGCACATATGCCATTTTTCAGATGATGATGATGATAGTGATCAATGTTGCCATTACTGAATTTCTGAAAGGATCTATTCAGTAGAAGGGAACGGAAATCTAGCTTTCTCGAAACCCATCTCCCGAACACTTGCTTTGTTCACAAGCTGCGATGCGGTTTGTAACCCACACTCAAAGGGACACTGGCACCCTCCTTCCAAAAGCTTTTAAAATATTTTGCGAGGCGATTTATTATGGTGTCAGAAGACTACCCTACCAATATTTTTCTACAGCGTCACATATTTTAAAAAATGTGACTGCTCGAAACCGAAATTGAACTGGGGAGGAAGAAAAAATGTAGAGGAGGAGAGAGAGTTGCTTGGAGTCATGTGGCTACATCCGACCATGTTTTCTTTTTTCTTTTCTTTCATCTTTATGGGTGTGCGAAGCAGACGAAAAATGTGCACGTCGCACGAAAAACTCTTTTGAAGCTAGACAGATTTGCCGGCACCGCGAACGACAGCTCTGAAGTAGAGGTCCCACGCCCGTTGTCCGCGGCCACAATTTAGTCCTGCTTCATTCAGCCGTCCAGCCCGCGACTCCTGCCATATGACACCATGTTGAAAATTATGCAGTCTGCACAGAGTGCTTCCGGTTCTCTATGCAACTTTTTTTTTTTTCAATGAGCGTATTAACGGCCTCTTTCAAGCCACAAAAATTGGGTATCATATTTTTTTTCTATTTTTAATATTGAGCCTTTGATGACCTATGACTTGGATAATATTTGGTGTGTGTGTCTAAACCATAGAGAATGGCACGTGACCACAAAGAAGAGAGTGAGCACGATTCCAACCGGCCAGTTTTCGGGTGGAAAGAATATGAATTTCGAGCCACAACTTGTGTTCTGGGTTGTTAGGCTCTCATATGTCTTGTTCAAATACAAACCTTGGCGAGCATAAATACCCTGTCACTGTCCCTTTAACTGCATTGCTCTATCTGTGTTTCCATGTGACGTAATTTGGATCCATAGTGCATAATAGCAACAACAAATCAGTGCAGCTTACCGGAACAGCTGGACGATCCAGAACTCTGCGACTGATATGTATGCAACAAAGATGCTATGCTCGACACAGCTTCAGACGGTGTCAACTCTTGATCGGTATCCAAGCGTGACACGTCAGAGACGCAGCACTTTGGCGTGCCAATTGTCCTCTGATGACGCCGCAAGACTTACGTTTGACGAGTTGCCTTTTTTTCTTGGTACTGCACTTTCGTGAAAGTTTCCACGTGTTCTCAAAGGTAACTACGACCGTTTACACAAGGTTTTAAAAATCTTCGGCGAAGGCGAACGAGCAGAAAATGTGTCTTCTGGCACACTACAGGCCAACCTCTGCAACCTCCCAAATGTCGACTTCCGGTGGACGCAAGATGGTCGATACGGAACTTCCGGTGGCCGCACTCGCGCTGCAGCGACCAAGTGGGGTAGCGCGATCCAACAATTGTCATAGAGATCAGTGAGTGACACAACTTTTAAAAGGCTTAAATTAAAGGAGTCATGAAACGCTTTTCCAACTTGTTCCTGTTTAGCTTTCCTCCTCAACTCATAAATCGCGCATTCCACCGAACAGTTCAAGAAGACAGATAGGGGGAGTCCCCTCTTGCTCGGACTCTCGTTTGTGTAATCCGGACACATCCATTCTCCCCCTAGAAGATTAGCCCGTCGCTCAAAATTCAGACAAAAGTTGCTTTCCCCACCCCGTTAACCTCGAAGCTGACAGTGCTATGGAAGCTACGTGCTCTTTAGGCCAGCCACACTTTTGCCACGTGATCACGCTCTCTCGCGCATACCCACGCGCAGAGAATGAGGTCAGGTGATGAGGGGGGGGGGGGCTGATTGGTCCGGCAAGCGCGTAGCTTCCACCACAATGGCAGCTTATGGATGAAGGGAATAAGTGAGGTCCGGTGTCGTGTGACGTTCGTTTGGGTTTGGTGACGCGCTGCGGGGGCCCAGTGACGCGCTGTGGGGTCCGCGGATGTATCACAGTGAAAAGGCAGAGAGCTTACGAAGGGAAGGATTTACGAAATAGTCCGCTGTGTTTTTCAAATTTTCGTACCGAAAGTGAGGCTTTTGGCTTTCTACCTTTTTTCTTTTAGCCCACTGAACGATGTGCTAGTAGTAAAATCCCAATATAAATTGATTCATTCCAGCCCAAATTTCGTTTCATGGGCCCTTTAACCTGAAAGTGACAGCATAGCGCGCTTTGAATGTTTCTTCCTTTACACGAGCTTGCGCTGCTTCACTCTGCTGCAGAGAACGTTGCAAGCTGGTTAGCCAATCTAGCGTAACTTCATGCTCTGCGTGTCATTCTGCCCATCCGGGAGGTCAGATGTCCTGTGGCTCGTTGCGTTGGTTGCAGTACGTCGGTATCGGAAGCCTCCAAGTGTACTCGCACGCAACACCACTGACCTTTGAGCATTTTTGTCCCTGCATAATTTCCAGGATAAAAGAGACTACTATTTTTTTTAGTCTCGCCTTTGCAATACTCAATGTCATCAAGTTTCATACAACGTGCTTGTATTGAAGTGCACTGCATGCACACACATATTTATATTTCTGCCTCACTTTGTGGTAAAGACCCTGTGGCAGGTGATGACAGTTTTGTTCTCTGATAACGAATCCGGTACTTCGCTTCCATTTGGGGAGTTCTTCAGTACACCATTTCATAGTCTGTGTGAAACGCTGTCAAAGTTACGAGCACGGGGCTGTGACAGCATTCCGTGTTATGTATGACACGGCAGATCTGTTTCTCATTGGGACCCATTTGCTGTCGAAGATGTCTGTAGTGGCTTGTGGGGTTCGAGACTCGGGTGACGCTGCCTCGTTTATGAGGACGTGTCGGACATTTTGAGTCAGTCACGAAGTGTACGAGAGTAGAACTGTTGATCATGTGTTCCCTCCTTCTCCTCCTCGCAGGTGTACCCCCGGTGGAAGCGAGTCCTCTAGAATCCTGAAGCGTAGACCCTTATTTTGAATGAATAAATGCCCTCGTTGAACTCTTCCGGGTCTGGCTTGGTCTTGCTGAAGAAACCGACAGAATCACCAGCTGCTGGATGGCTTGTTTTGTGGCTCCTAGAGGCACGGGAACCGGAAGACAGAATGCAGTGTAAAATAGAAAATTAAACAATGCTGTTGTAGTGAATATGCTGTTTTCAAGTATTTTAGTGTAAGTGTGGAAGGGCAATATGGACCCCCAAAAACATGCCTGTTTCCACGGTATCGGATGTCATTGGCTGGATGGACGGATACATGCTAAGAGCCGTATATAGACGGAGTTTGGCCATTCATTGGGAAGTATAGGAGGCAAATAAGGAGGTGCCATTGGCCCAAAGCAGGCTGGGCGAGTTCCAGGGCGTTTTCAAAAATTCGAATGTGGCCAATTAGAAGCCGGAAATAATACCCTGGCGGCGGTCGCGAGAAACGAAATTATTAAGTGCGACGGAGTAACTCTCGGTGACTGAAAATATGGTGCACGTGATGTTTCAATCACGGTCATCCAAAATCATGGTGGAAGAGGGGAGGCAGTTGTCGATCGGCGGTTTTCGGGCGGAAAGAAAATGAATTTCGAACCGCAAATTGTGTTCTGCGTAGTTGGGCTCTCATATGTCATGTACAAAGAAAAACCTCGGCGAGCATATATACCGTCTGCGTCCCTTTAACGATATTGGGCTTAGCTGGACGTCGGCTTATAAAGAAATTTGACGTCATGTTCTCAAACTTTTGCGTTCTATCCCAACCGCAGGAGTGAAGCGCTGCACCAATTGCTCCATTGTGGCCAATCCACTTTCGCTGTGCCATCCTGTTCCCAAGCGCACATGTTGCGCCAAAACTAGCCAAACAAGTTTTTTTTATTATTGCGATATTTTTTTGTGTACTTTTTTTTAGTGGCCACAGTGGTTTACTGGGTTGTGTTCGTTTAGGGAGAGGCCCGTTCACACTCTTGCAACCGAGTACGACCGAGAGAGACCGAACTGCATTCCACAGGAGCGAAGGTTTTGCGGGATTTCTGAGGTCAAATGTGCGTAATACCTATAAGAAAGGCTCGTTTATGACGATGACAAAAGTTTTTCGAGCCAAGAAAGAAAGGATTATGTGCAAGAGACCGCCAAGTTTAAACTGCTACCCAATAGATGGCGCCAGTGTGTCCTCTCGTTCAGAGCCCTTTATTTAACGTCCCTGGAACGCAGTGAAAAAAACATCGAGGGACTTTACTCTCGTTGTAATGGCCAGTTCACACTCTTGCGACCGAGTACGACTGAGAGAGACGAGATCTCTTAAAACTTCTTAAAGTTTTTTAGAACGAGGGCACACACTGGCATTGTGGCGCCATCTATGCGGTGACCCTGAAACTGCATTTCGCTAGAGCGAAGGTTTTGCGGGATTTCCGAGGTCAAATGTGCGTAATACCCATAGAAAGGCTTGTTTATAACAATTGACAAAAGTTTTTCGAGCCAAGAAAGAAAGGATAATGCGCGAGAGAAATAAAAAAATATGCCGGACCGCCGAGTTTAGACTGCTACCCAATAGATGGCGCCAGTGTATCCTCTGGTTTAAAGGGATACTTCAACGAAATTTGAAATATTCCCGCCCGTCGTGTTCAAAAATAGGTTGAATATGATCCACAATATCCGTAAATGACAATCGCACGTTTGTATTTTGAGCCTGGTGGCTGTATTTTTCGTTATAAACGGCCCACTCTGGCATGCGCTCGGAGAAGGCCCAACGGAGACCACGTGACATCCAACGCAATCGTGACGTAGGTCGTCTCGGGACGAGCAAAGCTACGGCGAGGCTGACGTCGAGAGGATGGCCTAGTCGTTCCAGCCACCGAAGCGGCTGCTTTCATACAAATTTTGAGTGACGGGTTAATCTTCTATAATCTTGTAGGAGGACAATAGCGACTTCTGGGACACACAAAAGGCATTCTCGGGAAGAGGGGAGTTCCTCCTTCCCCTGTTCTCTCGTCGTGGCCGGAGGCGAGACACTCACCGTCACTAGCTGTCAAGGTTCCTAGACGGGCATTACAAGCGAGGCGTTAGCGACATCCACCAGGTGCTCTTTGCTAATCGTTTAATTCGTTTTAAAATTCCTTTTCGAGACTTTTTTAACAAGATATTGGTATGTTCGATGTGATACTGCTCCTTTAAACACATATAGACCAAAAAATGAGCGCCGAAATTTTGTTGTAGTATCCCTTTAAAGGGATACTGAACTGAAATTTCGAGCTCACAAAACAGGGCTGGATAGATAGGCGGGACGCTGCAAAACCCAAAAACATCA
The DNA here is from genome assembly GCA_013358835.2 of Ixodes persulcatus. NCBI lineage: Eukaryota > Metazoa > Arthropoda > Arachnida > Ixodida > Ixodidae > Ixodes > Ixodes persulcatus. The sequence goes on along the minus strand of JABSTQ010011330.1, from coordinate 65,666 downwards.
CTCCTACAGCGATATCTTCAACGGATCGCCGTATTTTTGGAAAAGAAGTTTGCGATTGAACACGGCCGACGAGGCCGACGAGACAAGGCACGTCACGATTCCCATTCCCTCTCCTCCTCGCTTCATCCCGTCGAGCTGGTGAACCGAAGCGAGGAGGAGAGAAGCGAGGTCGCTTCCCCTCATTCTCAAATTTTCCCGGAGGACAGTGATGTCAGAGGCCTCGCTTCATCGCGCCCTTTTTTTTTTCAAAAGTACGGCCATCCGTCTGAGATATCGATGTATGACTGATGTTTTGGAGTTTGTAGCGTCCCGTTCAACGCTTCTGCGGCCTTATTTTGCGAAATCCAAATTTCGGTTCAGTATCCCTTTAAGAAGTTTTAAGGAACCCGGGTTTAAGAGGTCGCAAGAGTGTGAACGGGTCTTAATTCTGAAACAACCGGAACTTTTAGCAAACCGTTACCGTGTTCCACGTACTGCGCACTACCGGAGCCTTTGAAGCATGCTTTTAAGCGGGCGCACGAGTGATACCGTGACCGCAGGGCGCGCGCTCTAAAAGCATGCTTCGAAGTTCTCCGGTAGTGCGGCACGCGGAACACAGCGACGGTTTGCTAAAAGGCCCCATTGTTATAAAACCACCATACCGATGTGGACGTGTCAACGGCGTGTAAGTCTGATCTCCGAAAATGGCACATGCACAGTTCGCTTTGTCAAAGTACTCAACAGAACTCTGACAAACGACGAAATGATGCCTCGATGCATCGTTTTGTCATTTGCTTAATCTTCTTTTTTCTTTTTTTTTTTTTTTTTTTTTTTTTGCACAGTGGCATTGGGCATGACCGCGTGCGTGTATTCGAAATACCACACACACGGCTTGTACAGACTGCCACTCCCGAAAAATCACACATCCCGTTTTTTTCTTTTTTTTTTTTTTTTTTTTTTTTAAATCTGCTGCGAAATCTGCGGTATCGGTACGCGACAAGCGTTCTCGCCGCGGGTTTCCTCGTGCTTATCGCACCGTGACACGCGAATCTGCAGCATCCGCACTATGCGGGGTATCCCTTCCAATGACTTTCAAATACCTAACTCGTTCCTGCATTTTTTTTTTTTGTCTGTGATTTTTGCGCGCGATATTGGTTCTTGTGACACCCAAGTTTCTAGCGGCCGGGTTCTTGCGTCTATGTCGCGCTGTGAACCGCGAATGCGCTGCGTCTGCGTTCTGCTGCCGTACCCGTGACAGGAGAGATCATAGCGAATTCCCACATAACTTATTGCACACGCGAGTTCGCCGTGTCTGCCATATGTGTCATTAACGAAAAGACAGTGAGCGCTCAGGTGAGCTGGTGATAGTTAATCATGATGTTTAAAACCCGAGACTGTGGTGAGGAAAAAGTTAGGAAACTTTGAAGTTGAAGAGTTCCCGTTTTACGTAGCTTGTAGTGCTCCCCCCCGACACACGCACGTGCACGTGCGTGCGCGCGCGCGAACACACACGCATGCACGCACGCCCACACATACACACACACGCACCATTTACCTTTTCATTTTGGGTGGGCATTCTTTCAGGTTGCTGGCATTTGTTCACCTATCATCTAATTTCTGGGGAAAGCAATAACTATACTCCATAAAATTAAACATTTGGCATAATATATATTTATTTTTCGTGTTTGGGCTGAGTGCTTTTGCTGAGACTGCTTCCGCGTTCCTCATTCGTGTCGTAACTAGGGTTGATCGAATGCCATTTCATCGAAGCACGTTTTAGAGAACGGGCACGTTTTATCGAAGCACGGTTTAGAGAAAGCAGAGCCTCAGTTCAGAGAAATGCCGTTTATCGAAAAGCGAACGCTATTCAAAAAAGGCTTGTCTACTTCGCGCGTGTATCACTGGTGCGCGTGTTAACCCAGTCCCACTGCTGCGCTCCCGCCGCTTTGCGGCGGCAGTCTCCGGCGGCTCATTACAAAAATGTTAACTCACCTGACTTATCCCTACACGCCGCTTCGTGGCGGCCGAATTCGCTGAAAGGAGGCTCATCGCCATTTTCTCTAAACTTGGTTTCTCTATAAAGGAATTCGATAAACTGGGGTCGGTAAAACGGCGTTGCTAAAACGAGCATCTCTTTTTGAGTGGGGGGGGGGGGGGGGGCGAACCAGACCCCCCCCCCCCTCCACCCAGGGCCGGTGGGCGGTGCCCTTGGTATCCCTTGGGCGCCGCCGGCCAGTGTTTGCCCTGGCCAGCGGCGGCTGTTTCAGGGGGGGGGGGCAAAACACATGCCTTGCCCCCCCCCCACTTTCAGAACTGGGGGGGGGGGGGGGGGCAAGGGCCCCCCTTGCCCCCCCCCCCCCCGGTTGGTACGCCCATGCAGATAGAGTAGATTTGTACTCTGTTGAGTATTGGAATACTTTTGTTTGCTAAACAGGGACTTCAAACATTTGTATTTCCTAATTATGAACTGTAGTCAGTATTAAACTTCATTTCGTACCACAATTGCAGCTTGAAAAGGGTTTTGTTTTAAACTTATGGAACGTGCGATTTAGGTTGTTAAATAGTGAAAATGTTTTGTTTTCATGAGGGTTCAGTTGTTTTTCTTTAGTTGCCTACGCCTACTATTGTAAATCCATTAGATGAACCAACCCGCTACCACCAGGACAGTTCTCAATGGCAGCCATTCAAATATTTTTTTGCTATGGGCTAGAATATATTTAAGGAAAGGTCATGTTTGGAAATGGTTCTGGAACGTCACATGGAGATGCTTTTTTATTTATATTTCTTTTTGTATTTTGAAAAAAAAAAAACATATATTTGCTCATAGCACCGAGATTGACTCGGGTTACCAGCTCCAAGATTTGCTTATACTGCTACGAAACTCGATTTTTGTTTCTCCTGAGCTGCTCCAAAGCTGAACTTTTACCCCCGCCCCCAAAGCTGCTCCAAAGGGGCATCTTTGCTGCTCCCAGACCTGCTCCAAAAGGCTGAAGCCTGCTTCCACCCCTGCAACCACTAGCGTCACATTTTCATGGAGTTTGAGCTTTCTACGATGCTTAGTTTATTTACCAGAGCCGAAAAACACGGTTCTCGTGTTTTAGTCTTAGTATGTACTTGTACTTAAAATAATTTTTTGTGGTACTTTCCGACCAAAGTACAACTCCCAACTTCATAGTCCCCAAATTTCGTGAAATCATATTGCCATAGTAGATCGGTATAAGCCTATAAATAAAAATAGACAAAGAGAGAAAAAAAAAAAAAAGTGCCTTCAGGCAAGCCGAGATTACTTTGGTTTTCGGCCTCCACTGCCCAATCTTATATTTTGGGGTGCGGATTTATGTCTTGTGACCAACTCGGTAGACAATCTCCAAGCTGCTGGGTGCTCGCAGATGCCAGCTTCCACAGAAGTCGTCTTTTTTGTCGTCCTCAGAAGGCAATAACGATACTCCATGTGTCGTGTAAAGTGCCAAGAAAGGCACAGGGACGAGCGCGTTGACCTGGGCAGTGCCTTCTTGCGCTCGGTGAAATTAGGCTCTTTCAAGGACCACGCACGCGCGTCCTTGATTTTTCCAGTATTAAGAGTTACACAACTTTTTAGGCCGAATATACGTTTTCGCCAACCTCTAACAAAAAATCATGGCGTATCGTCATGTGATAACGTGCCATTGTCTTTCGAGACGTTACATGGTCATTTCTGAGCTAAGTAATGGCGACTATATGACCCATACAAATAAGTGCCTTATAAGTGGACCATGTTAAATAATTCGTCAGCGAGATTAAAACAACTACTATGCGGCCACTTGACCTACCTATACTCGCCGCCATTTAAAAAAAACAAACAATTGATGCACCCCCGTTTACCCCTGGTGCAATGCATACCAGTTTAAAGAAAACACTGCAAGGGGAATGAAAGGGCATTATTAAGTATTGTGTAAAAGACTATTTGTACTTTACATTGCAGTACATTGTATTTACAGCACTTTAGTTCAAGTACATTGCGCCCGGTATACTTACTACTTTAAAGGGGCTATGCAACAATTTTTTTACTTTGCGCAAATACCGCTTAGAACGGATCCCTGACGTTAATGACCTATGAAACACGCCTTAGTTTTTCACCCGACGCATTAGAAGTCCCAGAAAAAAATTAAAAAACAACGAGCAGCGTTCACGCCCTCAACTCGCAGCCAGAACAAGCGGCCACGTGATCTGGAGCCGATTATATGCCGCCAATGTTGATCATAGCCACGCGCTGGGGTTGGCAAAGCACAGGACACGCGCTGAGTTCCAGACATTGTTATGGCTCGGCTATTGTCGTCGTTGCAGCGATTGGACACGGGCCACTACTCGAATGCTTCTCGAGCTATCAATTATCACGAGCCTAAATCGAGTGCCCACGCAATGCTCGGGTCCAATCTATGAACCGCATTCAAATATCGTCATACGGGTGTACTGCGATCCCCGCGTTACGTCATCGAATTTTGCAAGGGAGAGATTGAATGAAAATGATCGCTTTTGTCCTTGAAATTACACCGCAACAAAGGAGTTTCTTGGCCAGTGGCATTGCATGCGAGTATCCTTGAGTCCCACTAGTGTCAGTAAGCTCGTGTAAAGTGAAAAACATTCCAATTGAATATCGTTGCACAGCTCCTTTAAATTACAAAACCTCTAATTTAATTTGTACTTCAAGCACTTTTTAAATGTACTTCACCCATTATTGACAATATATATAAAGAAGGGAGGGGAAAGAGGAGGTGGTGTTCGTTGTCCCTGGAGGAAGCCCGATGCCTCCTTGCAGCAAGCTTTCAGGTTTTCCTGCACTAAAGGCGGGCACTCCGTATGTCCTTCGGTAGTGAGCGCCATAGAAGAGGAGGAGACGGCTGAGCAGTTGATACTTTCCTGTAACGGGCTTCACCGGTAGTAGCTGAGGCGGCGACAAATTCAACAAATGCACTGGGATTTACGGATAGTGAGGGAAAATGAAAGACGTTTACAATTCTCTGTAAAAAATGCCCAATTAGAGCGCAGCTCTTGAGGAGGAGGAGGGGACGGTACGAAAAGTGAGGGTTGCCCCTCTCACCCCTCCGTACCTTCCCCCCCCCCTCCACTCCTGGTCCCCTCCTACTCAGCCAGAAATTTTCGCTAAATTTCTCGCTAAATTTAGCGGGGAAAGAGAATTGGTGTTGAGGTCACGTGAAGTTAATTTTCCCGCTAAATTTAGCGGAAAAATTTTTCCACTAAATTTTGCGGAAAAAATATTCCGCTAAATTTCACGTGACGCCACATTCATTCACGTCACTTTACACATGACGTCACGTGTGACGTCACGAGAGTATAATTTCTCCGCTAAACTTAGAGGGAAAATTTTCCCGCTAAATTTAGCGGAAAATTTCCCAACAAATTTAGCGGGAAATGTTACCCTCGTGACGTCACACGTGACGTCGCGTGTGACGTCACATTCATTCATGTGATGTCACACGTGACGTCACATGGGTGAAATTTCCCCGCTAAATCTAGCGGGAAAATTTCCTCCTTAAATTTAGCGGAAAATGTTCCCTCTAAATTTGGTAAAACAATTTCACCGCTAAATCTAGCGGGAAAATTTTCCCACTAAATTTAACAGAAAAACTTTCCACTAAATTTAGAGGAAAAATTTTCCGCCAAATTTAGCGGGAAAATTTTACCCTCGTGACATCACACGTGACGTCACGTGTGACGTCATTATGGGAAACGTTCCATAATGCAACGCACGGATACGGCGACGCCGACGGCGACGGCGTCGCCGCTCAAAACGGGAACGGGCGCCTGAGAGCTGTGCTCTAAAATAGACAAGGGGAAGGTGGAGATAACCAAGAAGAGATTATCTGACTGGTGGCATAGGTTGAGAGAAGGATGAATACTTCCTTATTCTCTTCCGGGCGACACGCATAGGGCGGAAGGTGTTGGCACCCGATTGCATAGAGGCGCCTCCGTCGTACGGATCGTATATAGCTTTTAAAAATAAATCTCGAGATATATAATTTTATGTCAAATAAATGTTTAAAAAAATAATAAACTGGCTAGGTGACGCAAGCCGCCACCAGACTCATCCGTCCATGCCGATGGATGGATGGATGAGGCTGATCCCTTTTAATCTGGCGGCGGCTTGTGTCAACTAGCAAGTGTTTTTCTTTTTTTTCCCCTTTTGTTTCTAACATTTATTTAACATAGAGTTATATATCTAGAGATTTATTCTTAGAAGTTGTATACAATCCGTACGACGGAGACGCCTCTATGCAACCTGGTGCACACACCTTCCACCCTACAGCAAAACGAACGGCACCCAGCGGGAAAACACTGAACTGGCCGGAACAGGTCCCTTCGCGATTTCTGCTCGTCTCTTCTGGCTTCCGTGTTAACATGTTTACGGTGGTTTGCGCGACAGAACAGTTCTACCGGTGACTGTGTCGCAATTGTAGTATCGCCTTGGGACCCAGGTTGCTCTGCACGCGACCTATGGAACCGCGTGAGCCAGACATTCTGCGTTTGTCAACGTTCATCAGCACCGTGGAAGGACAGTGGGCAGTCCTTTCCTCGTTTCCTCGAAGAAAGTCAAGCCTCTGGAAGTTCGGTTACCCCAACACATCGCCGCAGGTTCGAAACGAGGAAGATAAAACGCGGGGAAACCAATTGAGTCCAATGCTTACTTGCTGGTGCCCCAGCGTTATGCGTTGAGCTGGCACATGGCACGGCACAACCTGGATTCGACCGCCATATTTGCCCGATAGTGGCGTCCCCTATAGGTCGTTGGAGTCGCGAATAAAAGAAATATTCATTCTTCCCTCAACCTATGCCACCAGTCAGATAATCTCTCCATGGTTACCTCCACCTTCCCCGTGTCTATTTTTCCCTCATTATCCCTGAATCCCAGTATGCTTTGTTAAATTAGTCGCCTCGTCAGCTACTACAGGGTGAAGTCCCTGATAGTAAAGTATCAAGTGCTCAGCCGTCTCCTCCCCCTCTCCACAAGCTCCACACACCGTATCTACTTCCTGATATCTATCTCTTTATGTCTGAGTCTGCAACACTGCCGTCCTCGCCTCGAACAACAAGGAGCTCTCCATCGAATTGTCGAAGATGGGCTCCTTCGTAATGTCCTTCTTAAAGGGATACTGAACCGAAATTAGAATTTCGCGAAACAAGGCCGCAGAAACGTTGAACGGGACGCTACGAACTTCAAAGCATCACTCCTACATCGATATCTCAAACCGATGGCGGTATTTTTGGAAAAGAAGGGCGCGATCAAGTGAGGACTGTGACATACGTCACGGATCACGATCCTCCTGGAACAGTTGAGAATGAGGGGAAGTGACCTCGCTTCTCTCCTCTTCGCTCCCATTCTCTCTCCTCGCTTCTCATTCCCTCTCCTCGAAGAGGACCTCGAAGAGGAGAGGGAATGAGAATCATGACGTAACATGTCACGTCAACCTCGTCGGCCGTGTTCAATCGCGCACTTCTTTTCCCAGAGTTAGCACTATGTCATCAGCATACATCAGACCTGGTAATGACTGTTTGATCTTTGGACCTTGCCTGTCGTATGAAAGGTCCAACCATGGATTCCTTTTTTCCAACTTTTCCTCTAATCCTAGCAACGCTGTCGATGTCATCGCGTCAACCTCTATCCGCTCGCGCCAATAGCTTTGACAGCGTTGCACGCTAAGTATGAAACAGAGTATAGTTTCCTTCCTCTTTCCCGGGGTGGCGGTCCCGTCGCGCGTGTCTACTTTCCACCGGCTCCTCAGGGCGGCGATAGTCGTCCACGCGAATGTATATAAAAAACCAGAAAGACAACTTGCCGTTGTCCATTCTCAATTTCTCTTCTCTCGTCGTAATGGGGAGGCCGTGTATAGTCCGGACTCCCGAAGAGCAACGCACCTACGAAGAGCAACGGCGGGAACGGCAACGAGAATATCAGCGGCGGTGGCGGGCGACAAACACCACCGATGAAGATCGTGCATAAATGTGTTCGTACCTTTGTTCAAAATTCTGTCATGTCTGTGTCGTGTGCTAAACAGCTTCGCTGGTCATCCACCTTCACAGAGTGGAATGGCTCAGGATTTTGTATTACTATTTCCGATTAAAAGCCACAGAGACGGATATAAAGCAAAACAAATGTTGCACCGATCCAACAAGTTTTAGTGTGATTGCGAATAACTTCCTGCAATTCACAAAGAAAAAATTGAATTGGCAAACATGGTGGAATTACAACCGTCGGAGTCCGTTTTATGGCGCAAATGTTGTTCGGCCATACCGATGCACAGGGGAACGCGCGCAAAAGCAACTGTGGTCCACTCGTGGCCTCGCGCTTTGTTCTTACATCTCTGGCTCGCTCACTGGTGTGTGTAGTTTATACAGCCGGACTGCCTCAACGGGCCACTATTGTCTCTCAGCTGTAGAAGAGCAATTTAGTCAGTGCGGAGCAATCGCTAGCCTGGGGCCTTACCACACAGTAGGGATACACGACCGTGCGCCGCTTTGATACTCATCCAGATCGAAGCGGGCAGGTATGGGGATTGGGCTTGCTCACTGCGGGCATCCAGGCATATGACACCCAAACGTCTGGTGCCATTTCTATTTCTCACGTGGCGCCTTGCGTGGAGTTCCAAGTGGCACATGATGACAAATGCTAATCAAGCTATTCTTGAACACGTGTCGCCATCTGTATTTGATAGTTGAAAACTGCAATTTATCGTAACTGAATGGAAAAATATTGAGATTGAATACTAAACACCTCGTATAATCTCTCGATATGTGGTTTCTAGAAAATGTCATATAAAAAATGCTTTACTTAATATCTCGTTATTTTCGTTAATTGACGTGATTCCATTTTTTTAGCGTTAGAAAATACAATTTTGACCTTCATTTTTTATTTTAAAATATACTTTCTCTGTACAGTCCATTGCTCACTTTTTTTAATTCATTATACCCAACAGACCTATTACGGAAATTATCGCCGGCGTTAGGACGTTATAACTCGATAAAACAAATCTTAAATATCAAAGAATGTGTTCAACTAAAATCTAGGTAATTAACTAACTAGTTACAATAAACGTAATATCGAAACATAAAATGTATGGGTGTCGCCGTTAAGGCTGCACCAGGCTGTTTCGTCCAAGAAGAATCAGGGGAATCGCTTTCCGATGTCACCTCAGTGGGATCCATGACGGAAGACAAAGAGAGCGGGGCGCGGTGGTGGTGTCGATGACTTGGGAGGGTGCCGATTTGTCAAACCCGAAAAGTATAATTATTCTTGTTTTCTATTCATCCAACAAAATAAAGGCACACATTTCGTGCGCAAAGCCCACAAAACTAAGTAAATCCCTAAATATTTATTATTTGCAGGAACTATAAGTGCTTTATTTATAATTTTGGCGAGAGAAAGGTTGGTTTCGTTTTCGCCGCTTTCCATCAATCGAAGGCGCTGGAAGACGGTATGTTAGACAGTATCTTGGACAGAAAATGAATTGGGAAGACGGTACATTGGACATGACTTTCTTTCTTTACTAAACAGCTACTTCTTTGACAAAAACGTATTCTAACTTATTTAAACGTCCTGAATGAATTAAATAAATATTGTAGTAGTTTAAGACACGTTTACTGGAGGAAGAAAAAGCAACGTTGCTAGCGAACTACTTTCTTGACGGCGGAGGCACTTCAGATGGGCGCAATGCGCTTGTGGGTGGAGCTAAAGGATTGTTCTTTGGTTGCATCCGACTATATAGTTACAATAAACGTAATATCGAAACATAAAATGTAGTCAGGAAACAATTCTTTAATTTGACAATAACTTTATGACTGTAGAGTACATATAAAGAAAGTCATAAACAGTCAAAAAAGAAGCAAAACGGCCTGGCCCTAGAAAAAGAGCTGCATAGACAACAGGAAAACCCCTCCGAGTTGGTTGAATGTTGCCTTTATTACAGCCTTCAGGAGCCTGCAAAGGCAGAACAGTTACGTGTTGCGCGACGCTCTATTCAAAGTGGATTTTTTCATGCCAGACTCCCCAGCCACGTTGCGCTTTCTGGACATCCTTTTCGCAGCAGGTTTCTTTCTCGCCCTGACTTTCCTGTTCTTCGCTGGGGATGACCGACCAGTTGTTGACTTGCTGCGCCTAGACCTTCGCCTCTTGCTCTTCCCTGCCGTCGCCTTCCTTGCCATGGACCTCCCAGTCGTGGCGCTGGCACCTCTGGTCCTCGAACGCGATGACAGGCGGCTGCTGGTGCGCCTCGTCGTTCTTCGCTTTGCCGGAGTCGCGGAAGCCCGGTTCCTCTTGAGTCCCCGGGCTCAGGGAGGGGGACGCCATGGAGCGCCCTCGCTTACCCCGCTGGGGGATGCGGTTTCCATGAGAAAGGATTCAGTCCTCCCGGCCTGGACTTTCTCTCTGTCGCACGTCTGGGCCTAGTTACAGCGGTTTCGCTTATCAAACCGGGGACAGTCGAAATCTCTCTGCAAGAATATATGAGAACCACGACAGTCGGTCTCGAGACATGCGAGATGACGTTTGAAACTGGTGGCAGGCTGATATATATTAAACTCTTTCACGTACAAACAAAATTAAAATCCACTTACGTTATCCAGAGCAACATAGAAAATGACTTTATCAGCTCCCTTCAAAAGTAATAATAGAAGAATTACCGCTGTAGTCCTACATTTCTAGAAAAAAATGTCCTTTTTAAAGGGGTCATGAAACGATTTTCCTACTTCTTCCTCCTTAGCTTTAATCCTCAACTTAAATGCGAATTGTGAAATCACGTCGTCGTGACATTCTTCGGCACCGGTGCGATGACTCCTAGCTTCCACCGTGCTTTTTATGCACACCATAGAACTTGTCATTCCCCAGCGACGATAAGTTCCGTCAGGGCACTGATTGGCCACGAACGCGAATCCGAATATTCGTCGACGGATTTATTGTTGACGAGCGCATACGTCCGAGTGACGCAGTTCTTGTGTCAAATGCGTGAGCTGGGCTCGGCTGACGTCAGGTTGGCACCGCTGACGCGCTTTAGGAACCGCGGATGTATCATAGTGAAAAGGCGGAGAGCTTTCGAAGGAAAGAAGGTACAAAATAGTCCGCTATATTTTCAAATGTTCGTACCAAAAAGCTGGCTTTTGACTTTCTACCCTCTTTCTTTTGGCCAACTAAACGATATGCGATTAGTAAAGTCCCAATTTAAAATCATTTATCCCAGCCCAAAATTCGTTTCATGGCCCCTTTAAAGGGATACTGAACCAAAGAATTTAGTGTCCATATTAAGTGGCGCACGTTCTTTCCACGAGCCAGCAGCCGCCGGTGTGCGCGAGCACACGCATCAAAAATGACGTCGAAGACCTCCATTCGCGCTTAAGAGGACAGTGAAATGCATAGTCTTCGGGCCAAAGGAGAATAAATGCAGGCTTTTCATCTCTACAAGTGAAAGCTACGTGCTTGTTAGACCAATTAATTGCTTACCTTTTACACCAGACACCACTGTGTAGATGGAAAACTTGTCTTTATTCCCAAAGCCCATTCATTGCACTGTCATCTTAACCGCGAATGGAGGTCTTTGACGTCATTTTTGTTGCGTGTGCTCGCGCACACCGGTGGCTGCTGGCTCGTGGAAAGAACGTGCGCCACTTATTATGGACACTAAATTCCTTGGTTCAGTATCCCTTTAAGTACGAGTAGATCACAGGATTGCCACCACTCTACATGATATAAGGAGTATTCACCGGGCGCCATATTTGTGGGTGCTCTATAGAGCGCATGCTCAGAACGAGCCCCCATTAATAGGCTGCTAAGACCGGCCATTTTGACGGTGTGGAATGCACGTTGCAAAAGAACCCTGGACGCTAGCCATCAGCACGCGCTCAGCAGTCGCGCACACATCTATGGCCGCCAGTGAATACTTCCTATAGGGGCCGTGTTCCAAAATTTACTCGATCTTACTCCAGGATAGGTGTTCTGTACCTTGGCGTTCTAAAACCTGCTCGCGTCCAGCGTTTTTAATCTGTGTTGTCACGTGACATGACCCGCCGGATTAACTCTGATCTATTTGTGTGAGATTTGGAACACAGCCAGGGAGTATTCAATGGCGGCCATGGCTGTGTGCGCGACTGCTGATCGCGTGCCGATGGCGAGCTTCCACAGTTATTTTGCAACGTGCATTCAACACCATCAGGAATGCCGGTCTTAGCAGCCTATTAATTTGAGCTCGTTCTGATTATGCGCTCAAAACAGTGCCCTCAAATATGGTGTCCAGTGAATACCTCCTATAGGGAGTATTCACTTCCGGTCATAGCTAAGTCCACGGCTGCCGAGCGCGTGCCGACGGCGAGCTTCCACAGTTCTTATGTAACGTGCATTACATACCACCAAGATTGCCGCTCTTAGCAGCCTATAAGTGAAAATTCGGAGCGAGCATGCGCTGTGAACAGTGCACTCAAATATGGCGTCCAGTGAACACTTCCTAGAGATCGTATTCGTTGGACGCCCGTTTTTTGTTTGTGGTTCAAGCTAATCTATCCTTACGAATAGAATGCTCCGCTGTATGGAGATAAACAGGGAGAGGAGCAGCAGCGATGCCAGAGCGCCGAGCTCTGATTGGGAGGATCAGTGGGTAGGTGCAACACCACCTAGAGCGAAGGCCGCAGCGCTCGGAGTTGTGACGTCACAGATTCACGACGAGTGGGCAGACCTGAGAGGAAGGCTTCTCCGCAACACATGCTCTCTTTTTTTTTTTTTTCTTAAATGTGTGTTCCCAAAGACGCCAAGCGGCGCATGCTCCGGCCATTTTTTGTTTTTGTTTTTAGCTTTCTCCGAGCCCAGGGTCTCCCGGGGCTTGCGCAATAGACAATTTTTGCCTCCTTTGCGCACGGCGGCCTGCACAAGTGTCGCGGCGGGAGTACGCGAACTGCTCTAACCGTCTCTTTTGTCTTTTGTGATTGGTGTGCGTGGCGGTTTGCGCGTGGTGGTTGTCAAGTTACGGGCGGCTTTCGGGCTAGCCATGTCTCATAAATGCTGTGTCCCTGGGTGCCATGGGAACTATGAAACATCGTCGAAGAAAGTGTCTGTGTTTAAGTTCCCGGAGGATGAAGAACTGAAAAGTATGGGTGCGGGCGATTCCTCGAAAAAAAAACTGGTTCTATCGACGCATACCAGGGTGAGAACTCACATATCTTTTCACATTTTTTTTTTTAAATTATTGAGTTTATTTCGTTGAATTTTATGGTGACGTGACAGTGAAGGCGACAAGCACAAGCTAGCTCTCGCTTTTAATTTTAGAAACGTATCTTTGTAGCGCAAGCTCCCGTTTTCAAAACCACGGTCAGGAGCCTGTAGCCTTCGCTCTATGTCCCCTTCTTGTTCCTACATCTGTGGCGCATATTATTAAAGGAATCAATGAAATCGTCGAGGTCTCGGATTCTGAAGGAAATTTTACCATGGACGCCGAACGAAGGAACGCGACTCAGAGATGACTTTCAAGAACCAGTGACTTCTGCAGAGGACGATCCCAATGTGCATTTTTTGTGCAGTCTTTTTGACTGGCTGGACGGCTGGCTTGACGTATGGGAGAGCAAGAACCTTACCAGTGGCACGCTATCCAAGGAGACTCACGGAGCACTCCGTCAAACAACCCGTGCACTTGTACAAATCACCGAATACTGCTTCACCGAACTCGGGCTGAACTATGTCCTGCTGGGAAAGATTCAGACTGATAGCTTGGAAGACCGTTTCGGGAAGTACAGGCAGCTGGCTGGCTCGCAATATCACATATCAATAAGGCAGCTTTATGAAGGTGAAAATAAGCTGCTACTGCAGAGTACGTTGCCGACAATCCCGTGTGAAGACGAGCGATGGGAGCAGCTTGAAAAACAAGTAGACACGCCACGGCCCAGCTGCAACATATAGTTACAGGAGAGGCAGTGTCACAAGCGATAAATTAGACCCTCCCAGTCCTGGTCTCCGTGGCAGGGACCAGGGTACACAGTTGATGCCGCTTTGAAAAAGCCGAAATGTCAAAAATCCAGGGCGGCGCTTACCGAAGAAGATAAGACGGCAACATTTTCACTTGCGCAGGAGAACTACTCTCTTGTCAAGCAATTGGATCGAGGGGGGCTCCTCTATCCAACTATGTTCGCCGTTAATGCCATGACACACAATTACGTTGTTGCTCAAGAACTCTCCAAGCAGACAGAGTTTATGAAGGTTCCGATCCAGCGTCAGTTCGTCAGCGAGCTTACAATGGAACTGCTGTCTACCAACGAGACTTCTGACTTGGACGCATGTGAAGAAGGACACACAAGTGACCTCGTGCTGAAGAACTTGTTCTGGTGCAGCACGAACATTGTACTGAAAAACTATTGTGGAAAGGTGAACGAAAAGCTTATGAGGCTAATCCCAAGTCAAAGAAAAGAAAATGTAAAACCCTAAAATCTAAATAATTATTTTATATTCAGTGCAACAGTTGTCATAGCATTTTTTTTTTTTTTTTTACACTGCCGTACGTGTGCTGTGTCTTAGTGTCGCGAAAGCTACAGAGCGGCATCTAATGTTGCTTGTGTTTGAATTGTGTCAAGATGGATACAAGAAGAAAGTATGGATACACGAGAATATACAATTTGAAGCTTTCAAAGGTAAGATAACCTATATTCACAGCATCTATTCGTAGTGTGAATGAACGCGGGTAGATGTGTGCATGAAGTTCCCACAGCTGCATGTGTCCCTTACTGAAAATTATGCTTTAAGTTTGCTACGTTTGCCTGCACTCGGTTAAATCAAAACTTATGCGCTTTGAGCTAGGCGGCGTCTTTGCCTCTTTTTTGTGTCTTTTCTGCGGTTAATTTTTCGTCTTCGTGTCTCAGTTTCGGATTAATTACTTTATGAAAAACATTCCCCAGTTCGCCAGCAGTTTTGTTTTTTTATTATCACATGTTTACTTCTGGTAAAAAATACATTTAAACACATTACATTTTTTCGTGCTCCAAAAGTCCACATTTTTTAAAATAATCTTCTTTTCATTAGCTTCACATAGGAATTCAGTAACCGCGCACATGTCATCACCAACTTGATTGTTGGTGTTATGCATTTTGGCGGGTCCCATCACTTACAATAACGTTTCAGGGCATTTACTTTTTGTTTCTTTGTGTCTTCAAACTCCTAGAGATAATTAAAGCACCCCAGATTTGGATGCCTAAAACGAAAACCCATCTCTCTCAAAACGTCGTTAACCTTGTTCTTTCATATCATAACAATAATTGTACGTCCTAATATGCTGCCCGTGTAACAAAATATGTTTCCCAGTCATACAGATATTTATAAATCCTTTTTACCAATTAACAAACGTTTGGGTCAATAAAAAAAGCTATTCTACGTTGGTAAATCTATGCGCGACGCCTTCAGTGCAGCGCTTTTCCGCTGCGCTCGCCAGCCGACTCGTGTGACGTCACTGGAGGAGCGCTGCGGCCTTCAGCTCTAGGTGGTGTTGGTAGGTGCAAAGGCCTTTCTTTCTCTCTACTCTCTCACTTCAATCAGAGAGAACAAGAGCGTCGTCTGCTCCTCGCGCAAGGCCTGGCGTTCGAACGCCGAACACCAGGAACCGGAAATTCGGAAGATCCTCCATTGACACCAAGAAAGCCGTCTGAATCGAACAAACTAGACTCGGGCCTGCCTATCATGCCAAGGCCTAGGTGGTCTTGGCATAGGACCTCGGTCTACTTACGGACTGGCTGCTGCTTGCTAGCGGGCCGGAACCTCGCGGGCAGGCGACGTCGGGCGCCGAATGGGAACGCGGACTCCCCCTGGATGTCGGCAAGGAGCGCCATCACTCTAAAAAAAGCCCGTGCGTCTACTTCCCCGCACAACACTCGGAGAGCCAATCACCGCCACTTACGGAGGCAGCTCAACGAATGATGATGCCGGAACATAGGTTTAGAACAAAAAACGCAGTCTGAGTTGCGCCATTAAGCAATGCAAGTGTGACGTTTTGCATTGCTTAATGGCACAACTCAGACTGCGTTTTTTGGTCTAAACCTATGTTTCGGCATCGTCATTCGCTGAGCTGCCTCCGTAAGTGGCGGTGATTGGCTCTCCGAGTGTTGTGCGGGAAAGTAGACGCACGGGATTTTTTTTCGAGTGCAAGCGCGTCGTAGCCTCTTCTTCGGGACTCTTGGCCGGTTGGTGAGCTTCCAGCGGGCCCGAACCTGCGTCCGACTCCATTGACTGCCCTCGTTCCGAATGTGAGACTGGGCCCGCGCGGTACACGCGATCTCGCGCTCTCCCTCGTGGCGCCCTCGTCGTCTTCGTCTCAGATTCACGGCGTCTCGCACAGCTTTGATCTGCGCAGCTTTGATCGGTGCTCAAGGTGCGCTCGCGCTAGCGCTCCCGTATATTTTCACACATTTGACTGCATTTACCACAGGAGGATATTGCGAATGACCATTTGGTGATTTTTGTGGAATTTTCAAGAGTCAGGATACATTGGGATCGCATCAAGATCAATTGGAGGGCTAGTTGGTTGAACATCTATACTTCGTTTCACCTTATGTGCGAGCTAAGGCAAAGCTGGAAGCGCGAGCACGAAAGCTCCGTGCGTTCAGGCTTTGCTCGAGCGCGCGAGCTGGGGAGAAATGCAAAAAGCGCTGGTCTCGCGCTTCTAGCTTTGGCTTCACTCGCAGGTAAAGTGAAACGAAGTATAATTTGAGCCGTGCCGAGCGGAACTCCGCGTCTCAAGACGCTCGCGCACCCCACCCTTTGCACTGCATTCTTTCAGCCAGTCTCAGGACGCTGTTCTAGCAGTGCAGACAAAGGCATGGGCACGAGCGCGTGGCTTTGGAAAGTGCCTCCTATGCACGAGGTCTCGTACAAACAATAGCGTTTCGTTGAGCTAGGCTCACGCGCCTGTGCCTTTGTCTTCACTGTCGACATTTGTGAGATGGAGTAGAGGTCTCCTGATTGGTCGACGCTGTGTCACAAATTTAGTTTACGCTCTAAGCGTGGGGGGAATATTCGGCGCTGGCGGCGGCCTTTGCTCCGCCTATTGTCCATACTCTCCTAATATACGGCTCTGGATTCAGGGTGCCAACTTGTCTGTCTGTATCAGGGTGAAGACATCCATTGTTGCCCTGAATGTGCCAGCGCGTGACGCTCTCGCGCACTCGGTGCGTGACTTGGACGGTAAAATGGCGTTTATGCATTAGCCAAACCTACGCGTACGAGCTGAGTGACACTGGATTGCGCGCACTTCAAAATGCATAAAAACAATGATTGGGCGGAAAAATGGCTGAGATGTCACCACTCAAGCAAAAGCGCGCGTGCGTATGAAGGCACTCTAGATTCCCCGAAAAATGCTCTCTGCCACTGATCTCTATAAATAAATCGTCCACTGGCGAGAACGTCGCAGGCGGACAACGACAGGCGTGCAACGACGCGGCTTTATTATCTAAGCACCTCGGCGGTTGGGTGGAAGGTCGTCCATGAGCGCACCCCGTGGACGGAGCTCGGGCGAGCTGGGAGCCTAGGGCAGGCCGAACACTTCGACTTCGGCGAGCTGGAGCACGTTCTTGAGGGGCTCCATGCAGTCGGTGCAGTTCTGGGTGATCTGGATAGACACGTAGCGGCCCCGCACGGGGCACGGCTTGCATTCGAGGAAGAGCAGCGCCTCCTCCTCGATCCCGCCCTTCTCGTGGTAGTGGCAGCGCGTGTTGCCCTTGAAGTGCACGTCGTTGAACTCGGACGTGATGGGCACCGGCCCCACGCGCACGTCGAAGTCGTGCAGCCGGTCGCCTGCGGGAGAGGGGGACCTGCCGTCAGTCGCCACACTTCCCGCTGCCGTACACGCGGACACTGCGGACAGTACTTCGCACTTGGGCGCCTTTTTTTTTTTTTGTGACAGCTCTATTTGTGTCGTCCCCACCTCCCTTTGTCCGCTTAATTTTCTTTTCATCTCCGACGCCGAGGAAAAACGCGCACGGCCCTCCCAGAAATTGAACTTTTCAACCTGGGAAGAATCAGAAATCTTAAATGAAGGGTCGCAAGAATTGCCTACCTCAAAGTGCAGCAAAGCCGAGCGAGAGCTCCTCGATGAATTTACGAAGCTACTCGACTGCAGAACAAAATTATTCCGAAAAAAGGTCGAAAGAACTACATTTACTAAGCAGAACGAGCAAAGACACCTAACACGAGGCCCGTAGACTAGGCAACGTTTCTTTTACCTATCCCGCTTTCTCCTCGGGGGCGAGATTGCACTTCGTGTTTGCCTGTCTGTGACTCCCGCGCCTTTTTCGCCTTTCTGAATCGCCTCGAAATTCCGCGCCAAGTTTATGTTAGCGTGGAATGTTGAGGCGTTTCTGATCGCAGACTTATGAATATTCGATGTGCGGCATGGTATTTTTGTGCTTGTTGTCGCCTAATACTTGAAAAAGAAATGAAATTTATAAGTAAGGCTTAGAGCTTACAATATAAAATGTATCGCGAGCATACTAATTACACTTTTTGTCTTTTATATTTTGGTATGGTATGATTTTACGTTTATTTGCTTATCACAAAAACAGCGGGGGAAAGAAGGTTTAAAGAATTATACCCACTTATCACAGGCACCCACTGAACCAAACAATTTAGTGTCCATAATAAGTGCGCACGTTCTTTCCACGAGGAAGCAGCCGCCGATGTGCACGAGCACACGCAACAAAATTGACGTCATAGTTTCCTATTCACGCTTAACATGGCAGTGAAATGTGTGGGGCTCCAGGGAAAAGGATAATAAAGACAAGATTTTCATCACTACGGTGGCGTCTGGTGTAAAAGGTAAGCGATCAAGTGGTCTAACAAGGACGTAGATTTCACTTGTGGAGATTAAAAGCCTGTCTTTATTCTCCTTTCGCCCTAAGCCTATACATTTCACTGTCATCTTAAGCGTGAATGGGGGACTATGACATGAATATCGTTCCGTGGTGCTCGCGCACACCGGCGGCTGCTGGCTCGTGCAAAGATCGTGCGCCGCTTATTATAGACACTGAAATGCTTGGTTCAGCATCCCTTTAAGTCACCCTGAACTGCAGTTTTGCTTCATCACCGTTACCCTACTCTAAGTACTCTCAAGCAGCTCTTTCCGAAGAAGTGAAGACGTGCACAGGTTTCATGGGCGCTCGAGATGCGCACGCACGCCCATTAGCTTGGACTGCATAGCCGCACAGTCCTAGAATGTGGTGACTGTGGTTAAGTGTAACTCTAGGTAAGTGTAACAAGGATATCAGATTCACATATTTCCTTAAACACTTGGGCTAGTAGAGTCGCAACTACTTTCTGTACTAGTCTGTTGAGCTCTATAACTGGTCAGGTGATTGTACAGTCGGCAGCAAAAGCCTGCGGGGCGCGGGAGCGCCAGCCGAATTGACTGGTTGCGCCTTCTGACGGCGAGCGGCCGCCCTCAAGGTTCACGCTTCGAAAATGCGCTTCCTTTCGTGCCGCAGTCGTGTCTTTTTTACTCGCTTCCGCCCGACGTGCACGAGATAACCGGAACCGGCGCAAGGTGCCGCTTTGTCAGCCATCATGCCGCACGTCTGCCTCAGCCACCGTGATGGGTGACGGAGCTCGCGCATGCTACAGATAACATTTCGCGGAACCTTGCGCCAGTCCCCGTTATTTCATTGGCGTCGAACAGAAGCGAGCGAAAAAAACATTACAGCGAACAAGAAAACAAGCGCATGCGCAAAGCGTGAGTCTTGAGAGCGGCAACGCGCCGTGAGAAGGCGCAGCCAGTCTTTCCGGCTGGCGGTTCCGTGCCCCGCAAACGTTTGCTGCCGACTGTACATGACTGGCGTACAAACCGCTAAAATCAGAAGCCGATAGAGTATAGACCCTAGAGCCACTCATGAGCTACGTTTCAACCGTTGACCGCACTAAAAATAGCTACAGATTCTCGGGAAACCGGGCTGGTCCCTTCGTCAGTCGAGAATACTTTATCGGATTCAAACCTTGGGCAGATTCGTCGAGGGACTTCTCCATTGCGTTCTCGCGCTGCAGAAAAGCGTCATTCGCAGTGCGCACATTGTCACGAATGACGGAAGATGAGGTAGGAGAAAACGGAATGAACAAAAGATTTCATGGGGGCGAACTTGTTCCAGAAACGAAAAATGAAGAACACACGTCGAGAAAGCAGCAGCGAGCGTCGACGGCGGCAGCAGAAAGCGACGGTGCGTACGCGTGACAGATGGCTATTGCGAAAGAGAACCCGAGAATGAATCGGCAATATAGCGCTCGGCTCTTTATCTCCTATGTTCGTCATCTCGAAGATTCGACCGACCTAGAATGTTCGGGAAAACGCTAGGGCGAGACTGATTAATCAAGGTCATCTGGCCTTCTTCTCTTTTACGTTCGAGGTAAAAGTATACACGAATCTTTTACATGAACGGAGAAGCGTATCTTCCCGATCATGCACGCGGCAATATTTTTGTCATGAAGTACCCAGCCTTGGGGGCGGCAAAACTGGTCTCCGAGTTCCGCTCCGTTCATCTACAGTTGCAAGTACTGGGCTTACGTACGAGTGCGTAAAATCAAATTTGCTTGACAATTCTTTTTTTTTTTTTTGACTCAAGTGTTATTATTTTTTTTTTTTTTTTCTGCTTAACTTCACTGCATTTGCAAGGATACCAGACCGAAACCTTGGGTGGAATCGTCGAGCGGGCTTCCCCCATCGCTTGCTCGCGGTGCAGAGAAGCAACATTCACAGAGTGCTCTTTCTTTTTTTGTTGGACGGTACCCGGTATCGGAAGCGGTAAAACTGATCCATGAGTCCCGATTCGGTAATTCACAGTTTCAAGTACTGAGTTTACGTACGAGTTCGTAAAATCAAATTTGCGTGTCAACATTTTTTTTTTTTTTAATTCGGCTTGCGGTTTTTTTTTTTATTTCTGCTTAATTCCACTGACATTTGAAAAGTTACCAGACACAAACCTTTAGATATATATATATAGATAGATAAATAGATATAATATGTTTGAGCGTCTGCCAACGGTCGTGTAGCCTGGGCATCAGTGCAGTGTCCTGGGGAATAATAAAACGAGCAAGTCACAGAAAAATGTCCACTTGAATGTGCAAAGTATTGTGCGTCTGTTGTAGACGTTTCATAGGGCTCGCACACCAGGAGAAAAGGTGTCACGGCACCTGGAAGTTCACCCCGATGATACACCAAAGTTGAGCGCCGTCAAAAACTCTGCGCAGTCAACACAGCGGCGTACAACTTGGCGCAGGAAATACATATCTCTTTCAATCCTTCGATCGTGCAGCGACAACAGATCGACGTCCACCAGTAGATTATTGTAGCCGTAAAAGAGACGGCGGCCAATGTGCTTATCGTGCAAAATTCGTATAAATTGACGTTGAACATTTTCAAGTAAATTACTGCGTGACACCGCGATAGAGTTTCATACCACCGACGAGAATTCTAGGCGCGATCTTACAAGTGCACAATACAGGCTTCAAAGACATTCGTAATTACGAAATTTTCTCGTAAGCCACGAAATGACGCCCAGGTTGCGCAGTCACTGGTTATCAATGCGCGAAAGATGTGGACGAACATCTGGTCCAGAATCTACAAAAACGCCAAGATCACGCATATTAAGTACTCGCCTTATTTCTTCATAAAAAAGAGAATAGCCGAAAACTATGCCGTCCTTCTTCCTAGTAAGAGAAAATACCATCGTCTTTTTTTAAGGTTCCCTCGCAGTCTATTAATCAAACACCATTGCTCAACGGAGCTGATGTTATTTTGTACCAATAAACAGTCATTCTCCTTTTCTACCTTGCGGAACAGTTTTAAGTCATCGGCGAACATTGGCATTTTTGAGTTCCTAATACATGACGGTAAATCATTTACAAACACCAAAAACAAAAGCGGTCCTAGGTTAGAGCCTTGTGGTACACCAGATAAAGATGGAAATGACTCGGACACACAGTTTTAAAACCTAACCTACTTTTGGCGACTATCGAGATAGCTCTTAAACCATGCGCAATACAATGGACGTTATTCATATTCTTTCAATTTCATCAAAAGTATCTGGTGGTCGATCTTATCAAATGCCTTTGTCATGTCAAAATAAATTGTGCCCACCTGACTGCGGTTACACACGGCGGGTCCGCTGTGACCAAGGAAAGCAGCTAAGTTTGTTTCTACTGATCTGCCTTCGAGAAACCCGTGTCGTACAGGTGAAATTTTTTGTTTAAAATGGGAACACAAACGTTTGTAAACCACAACTTCAGAAACCTTTGAAAACCCACAAAGAAGGGACACGGGTGGAAGGTATTGACATCACAAGGATTCCCAGACTTAAGAAGTGGTATTACAACCGACATTATCTAAAGAGAGGGCTGAATTTCATTTGGCAAAGACAAATTAAATAGATATGTCAGAACAGGCACAAATATTTCAGCACAGCCTTTGCTTTGATAATAAAACTAGGAATGCCATCACTGGCAGTTCCTGGCAGTGATGGTAACGAATCCTGAAGGCATCGCCATAACATGTTCATTCGTAATTCATCTGTACGAAATGATTGTTTTAAATTCAGTTTTTTTTTTTCTAGAACCATCAAAGAGTGGAATATGCAGCCCGATTCTGCTGTTTTGTCAACATCCCTTAATATCTTTTTAGAAAATATAAATAATATTGTCGAATGTGACAGTCGTGAAAAGCCGTAATTGTACAAATACGAACCAAGTTTCTGCTTTCTTGTGAAAGATTCATGCTTGTGTTGCTTTCAGTTTTGTAACTTTTTTTGTGGGTTTTTAAGTGTATGAAGCGGTCTTGTGCAATCCACTTTCCAGGTTAATTACTCTTTGTATAGTGATTATTTTCATTTTTTTATTTTGATATACCCACTCCTGTAATAGCTCAATGGGCTTACAGTATCAATAAATGATTGAATGAAATGAATGAATGAGTTGAGAGTTCCGGTTTTAGTTTCCGAACAGAGCACACCATTTAAAGTTTTGTCACACTGCGGTATGCAAAACAGTCAAAAAACCCTTGCTGAAATGCAACATGTACTATGAGGAGTACTATGAGGTTTAAAAAAAAAAAAAAACATGAGCTAAAGTGCCCAGCGAATGTCTGACACACTTACTGTGGTTCGAAACAGATCCTATCATCATATTTCAAAATGGCAGCGCTGATATTATCTTTCGTTTGTGACCGGGCCTAATTCCAAAAGTGACTTGGTTCTTTTATAAAGTTCTCCTCCAGGTGATCATGGCAGCACGCTTAATCTCTGGTATAAAGCCTTTTGACTATCCTTCTGCAAACTGAAAATATTTGATACCAATACTCACTTGTTAATTTTGTACACAGCCTGTGGTACCGCTGCTTTTAAGGAGGTAATGTTTTAAGTCACATGAAAAACAACTAGGAAATTTGAACTTCCTTGAACGCTGTTTGGAAGTCTTCCATAGCCAACTGGACAGTTGATGTCGACAATTCAACACAAGATTCAATCTTCCTAAGGCAGAAGAGGTGAGATCAATCGCAGTCGTGAAGATGATTGCACAGGTCCAAATATTCGCCATGCGCGTACGTGGACTTTGGTATGTCTTGCTCACGTAGTGGTTGAAAAGACAAAAAAATAAAAGACGTTTACAATTCTCTAATGCCGAATTAAAGCGCAGCGCTTGAGGAGGAGGAGGGGAGGGTCACGTGGTAAAATTTCCCTGCTAAATTTGGTGGGAAAGTTTTCCGCTATATTTAACGGGAAAATTATTTCGCTAAATTTAGAGGAAAAATTTCCCGCCAAGTTTAGCGGGATGATTTTACCCTCGTGACGTCACATGTGACGTCACGTCCGACGTCAGACGTGACGTCACGGTTGACGTCATGAGGGTAAAATCATCCCGCTAAATTTGGCGGGAAATTTTTTCGCTAATTTTTGTGAGAAGATTTCCCCCCTAAATTTAGCAGGAAAATTTTCCCGGGTTGAGTGGCGTCACGTGTGACGCCACGTGACGTCACAGGTGACGTCATTATGGGATACGTCCCACAATGCAACGCGCGGTAACGCCGACGGCGACGCCGCTCAAGCCGGAAACGGGCGCTTAAGAGCTGCGCTCTAAAAGAAATATAAACTAAATGGTGGACGAAAATTGTCAATTGGAACAAGCGTGTCACGTACCATATTCACATCGAAAACGGGCACGTTTGATAAGATAAAATCCAAAGGGTTTCGAGCACAGTTCTTAATTACATTCTGCTGATAAAGTCCTTTAAAATTGATAAAATTCGCCAGGCAGTGTGCTTTATCTCCCTTGAGCGGATTCGTCGAGCGGGCTTGCCCAATCGCGTGCACACGCCGCGAAACAAGCGCACATGTTCGTACCGCCACCACGTGCGGCGTCGGTGCTTGGCAGCATTGAAAAATAATTGTCCTGTTTTGAAATACGCAAGAACAGCAATACCATTGTAAGAGAGCTGTGGAGATAAACATGATTGATAAGCTGATTGGATACACAGTAAGACGCTTATATTGGTACGATGAAGCTCCGTAGCGACCTTGGCGCGACTGGTTCAAAACGACCCTTTCGAAGCTTCGAAAGTTCGAACGGATTAAATTGACGATTGCCATGGCAACCGAGACCGAACAGCCAATCGCCTTGCGAGGTTTCGGTCCTCTCTGTGTTAGTATCCTTTTGCTTCCGGCCAGCAGGCAGAGAAGGCAATGGCGCTATACTTTCCCGACAGCTTTAGTTTCGTCCAGCGGGCTTCCCCCAACGCGCGCTCGCGCTGCTGAGAAGCGACATTCGCAGAGCGCATATTTTTGTCGCGCGGCATCCGGCCTCGGCGGTGGCAAGATTGGTCTTTGAGTTGCGTGTCAATAACGATTTAAATTCGGCTTGCGGGCCCCTCGTCCTAAAGCGATAGCGGCGCTGGGCCCTTCCTCGAACTGGAAATGATGTAGGGCGTCCGTCTTCAATATCCGCCAACGCTCGAAAGAGGAAAATCCCCCAAACCCGTTCTGCTCTTTCCCGGATTCAATCCAGGGTCGGCTGATTGTGAAGCGAGACTCACATACGCGCAGAGGCACTCCGGCTGCTTCAGCGCGCCGCTTAAGGAAACGCATTCGTCGAGGACAGCATACGAGTCTCGCTCATCGCCCGCTAGACGGCCGATGACGTCGTATCACGCCGCATATGTCTCACGCCACGTCCGTTAGAGGGCATCTGAGTGCAGAAAAGGAGCGAGTACATCACCCTCTGAGCAAAATTGCCGATGTCTCCTCCACGTAAGGTACAGGCAGAATAAGCGGAGCGAAACGATAGACTTGCCGCAGGAGCGAAGGAACCTTTGCATGTACTACAGGATTTACTGCGGGGTACCTAAGGGCCCATTAAAGTGTCGCAGCAATCGCTGTGAATTCACGCAGGACTGATCATTTGTCTGACTAACTCCACCGACATTTGCAAGGTTATCGATAGGGTTCCGTGTGTTCGGATAAATCTGATAATCTTCAGAAAAAACACTCGCCGGTAAAATATTTGTCATTTGGGATTTATCCGAAAAGCTAGAAATTTCAAAGTTAGTATGCAAAAAAAAAAAAGAAAGAAACGCCAAGTTTGGTCAGAGTGCAGGTTTAGTCGTTCAGGGAAGAGGCCGATTCAGTTTCCTTCGAAATATTTAATTATTGACCATAGGATGTTTATCGGATATCTCGTCAAGGTTCATTCCGGACAACGGGTTATAGCACTTCTAGGTCACGGCAAAAGCCGCTGTTATGGTTTCCAATCTGAGCAATACTATTTTTGCTTCTTAGAGTAGAAGTCGCGCTTTTGTAAAAGGAAAACGTATGAACTGAATGGCTACAAAAAGATCAAACGCCTTCAGACCACTCGGGATTTAGCCCCGGAAGGAAGTCCGCCTTACCCTTATTCGTGCTGCAGGTAAGTTATTTATTGCACTGAAAATTTCGATGAGACAAAGATTTACTGTCGGATTTGTCCCTCGGTCCTGCAAGCTGTTTTTTGTTCTTCTACATCGAGTGTCTTGCTGTCATTCAGTCCCTTTTGTCGTCCACGAATGACTCTTAAACGAATGCCGGCCTTGAAGATTTGACAGCAGTAATTCGAGTAATGCATAAAAAGACTGACAAGGAAATATTCGCCTTTCTAATTAGATTAGAAGCTGGTCAAAATAATAAGCATATGCAGGTCACTGCATATGCAACGATAACAGAAAGAAAGCTGATGACGCGCTCGCCGTGATTGACACAGTGATAGCTTAAATCGAACAAGAACTGACGATAGTCAATTAGCTAAACAATTACGTCAACCAACTTAAAATCGCTGCTAGGGACAATCATAAGCTTGCCATGCAAATTTCCAGGACTCAAGTCTACCTGGAAAGCAAACCGAAAAAAAAAAAAAAACAAGGTTGGGTAAATTTCGAATTGATAAACAAAGGCCCATCGTAGTATGTTTCAGTCAGTTTAAAATGGAGGAAACGATTATTTTCAGTGCCCCTAAGCTAAGACAAAAAAGTTTCATTCTGCCAAGATTATTCGCAAAAGGTAGTTTATGCCCGCAAGCGCCTGATGGAGCATGCGAAAAACATGAGTTGAGGATACGCTCTGATGAGATGTCCGTTAGAAATCAGTGCTTAACTTTTGATGATGAGTGCGCAAAACAGTGCGCGCGATGAGACAAAAAAGTACAAGCCATTTCACTGCGCGAAGGTGGATGACCAGCGAAGCTGTTTAGCACACGACACAGACGGTGGTGTTTGCCGCCCGCCGTTGCCGCCGCTGACATTCGCGTTGCCGTTCCCGCCGTTGCTCTTCGTAGGCGCGTTGCTCTTCGGGAGTCCGGACTATACGCGGCCTCCCCATTACGACGAGAGAAGAGAAATTGAGAATGGACAACGGAAACTTGTCTTTCTGGTTTTTTATATACATTCGCGTGGACGACTATCGCCACCCCGAGGAGCCGGAGGAAACTAGACACGCGCGACGGGACCGCCACCCAGCGGAAAGTAGACACGCGCAACGGAACCGCCACCCCGGGAGAGCGGAAGGAACTAGACACGCAAGCGCTTGGAACGACGACAAAGAGAGGGCGCTGCGAGTTTTTGTTCACGTACGCGACAAATCCACGGAACCCTAGCCATAGACCTAGGGAAGGTGGCGGTGGGCGCAACTCAAATCCTGGAGAGCGTTTGCAATTTAATGGCGTTCACTGCGCGAGAAGTGAATGCCCGTGGCTCGGAGTCCGGTAGAGGCCATTTTGCAAATTTTGCAGCCCCTGCGCCGCCATATATTGGGCCATTTGAAGCACGCGATAAAAAGTTATTGTTAGTTTTTTTGTTTTTTTTGCGGAAGAAGCACACACAAAACAAGCAACCAGTTGCCAGAAACAGTCAATATAAAAAAGGAGCCGACGACAGCTACGTGGCTGACGCCGCAGCTTGTTCGCCGCGTCATTGCTACACCTCAAAACAAAAGAAAAAAAAGAAAAAAGGAGCCAACGGAGCTTCCGTGGTTGACGCGTCAGCATGTTCGCCGCTTCATTTGTGTACAGTGTACTCAACTGTTAAAAATAACGCGGGAGCGGTGGCCGGAGAGACTGCATGCGTCATCTACCGGCTCACTCTGGCAGCTTATGCCGCTGTTGTTTTCTGGAGTTACACTCCCAGCTCCAAAACAATCGCCGATGCGTGACTCGGCGACAAAAAAAAAAAAAAAAAGAAGTCGCTTTTTTATTTTTTTTTGTTTAAAGAAGGTGGCCTTTATCAGAGAAACTGCTAGATCACCGAGATATGGTAGCCCCGATGGTAAATGCGTAGGTGTGACTAAAGTGGCAAAAACAACAAAACAAACAAGTAAAAATTTAAAGCGTGGGTGATAAAGAAAGAAATGAAGAGGTCATGCGATAGTTGTGTGGGGGAGTGGCGATTCTCACAAGAAGAGCCGCTTTATTCTCTGCCGCATCATTGATTTAATCGCTAGACAGCTCTGATATCAGTTTCGGCCACCGCTCCCGCGTTATGTTTAACAGTTGAGCACACTGTACGCCTCTGGAGACGTACAGTCTCCCGAGGCGTACAGCCTCGGGAGCAAGTTCTCGAGCAAGTTCCCGGCCGTGAGCAAGTTCTCGTGACATCGACTAACAACTTTGCACCCCCCTTCCAAGTGCGGAAAAAACGTAATTCTACGTCAAAAAAAGAAAAAAAAATAGCCGATCATAAATTGCCGTTGTAGCACTGTTAATGCCAAGAGCTCGTGCCGGGAGAAGCGCTTTCACGCGCTCCGGAACGAAAGAGAAACAAAAGCGTTCGGAACAAAATAGATGTCTATTTTGTTTCGAATGATTTTGTTTACGCACCCCACGGTGCGTGAACGCGACACCGATGGCCACCAACTTCGCCGTGACGTGTCGTGCGTGACCTGACGTGACTGTGGATATCACAGGACTGCTCAATTCTTTTTTCAAGCATTTGGCGATATCGACAACGAACGCCCTACTATACGACAACAACTAGAACGAACGTCATCTCGCGGGCCAGCTGGTATAGCTTCGTCTGCAGTCTCAGATTAATGAACGGAGCGGTGAGAAGCTCGCTAGGGGCGCTTCTGTTTTCCTCACTATGGGTAGTGCACGTACTACCCACGTGGTTACGTTTTAATTGTCGTAGTGAATAGAAGCTTGGCATTGCACGCCCTTGCACCAGCGGAGGAAGTTCAGGTATCCTCACTCTGGGTTGTGAAAAAATTCCACCAGGCGGCGATACCCAAACTTCTCGCAGCGAATAGAAAGTATTCACCGGCGGTCATAGGTGTGTGTGCGGCTGCTGAGCGCGTGCTCACGGCGAACTTCCGCAGTTCTCTTGCGACGTGCATTCTGCACCATCAAGATTGCCGCTCTTAGCAGGCTATTAATGTGAGCTCGTTCTGAGCATGCGCTCTCAACCATAGAGTTATTATAATGTACATTAGAGGTTCAACTGGCGCTATTGTCTATGCGACTTTCGGGAGGCAAATAGACCTACTGCTAAATTACCCAAGCATCAAGGAGAATGCAGGGATTGGTGTTCCACGCGCCGCACGTGCTGGCCTCGGCAGTAGTTACTTTTTTTTTTTTTTTAAACAAATGCCTAAAACAAATTGCATCTTGCACGCGCGTTCGTCAACGCTTTATTTTGGTTATTTACTTCGAATCTTCTATAGGGGGAAGGCGTGCGCGTGTGGCGCGTGGAACACGATCCCTGCATTACAGTGGCGTACCAACTTGTTTTTGAGTGTGGGGGGGGGGGGGGGCAAACCAGACCCCCCCCCCCCCCCCCAGCGCCGTGAGGCGGTGGCCGTGGTATCCCTTGGGCGCAACCGGCCAGTGTTTGCCCTGCCCAGTGGCGGCTGTTTCAGGGGGGGGGGGGGCAAAACACATGCCTTGCCCCCCCCCACTCTGAGAACTGGGGGGGGGGGGGGCAAGCGCCCCCCTTGTCCCCCCGCTTGGTACGCCCACGTGCTTGGGTAATATAGTAATAGGTCTATTGAAGCAGACAGCAACCAGCCTAGTTTTCCGGTGCTCCTGTGCATTCCTATGGGAAAGCGCGCTTGCATTTTGTCTCTTCGCCGGAAAATAACATGAATAAGTATTTCGGTTGTACCGTATAGTATGTACCTTTATTAGCATTGTAAAAGTGTAGTTGCTTTAGTTAGTTCGTTTTTCTTCATCAGTGAACGATGTTTTAACTTCGGTATATTTCAGGCCCAAACGTGTGTGCCACAGCAGGTGCGTAAAAACAAGCAACGATTTTAAGCAAAATAACAATCGAAATTCAAATAGAGTGTGTTCAAGGTTCACCAGCGTTCCGGTGACGCTTATATATTGCTAATGTGTCAGTCCCGTTCCTATATGTAAATGACCCCGTCTTGCATCTGTACGAGCGGTTAACATTCAAGATGTAAAGAATAATGTGCGTGGGCTATGAAAGGTGTCTCTTTTTATTATATTTTATGCCGGGCAGCTTTCATCGGGAACTTGTTCTCAAATATATCGAGCGTGCAGGTGATGTTGTGAACGCAGAACAAGCGTCTCCGCACAGAGCAGAAAGAATAAAGCGGTACTTACTTTTTGAAAATCGCACTATATTACGTGGCCTTCAATTTATTTTGATCGTACATGCGCGGGTAGTTACTTATCCAGTTTTATTGCGTAGTCCGTGCCGTCTCTCTTGATTTTCCAGATGTCCTTCGTTCGTTTGGCACGTATATCCCCCATGCTGAAAAGCGCCCACGTCGTGTGCACACTAACAGTGTCCGACTGTGTACATAAGTACTTGTGCAAACCGTTTTAGCACCGTGTTTAATACAATCAATTTGAAACAAAAACGCCGTAATTGTCCAATTATTTCATCTGCCTGACTGAGAAATGTTCCAAGCTACCTAGTACGTACGAATTATTCGGGATATTTGCTTTTATGATCGAGCGCAAGGAGAAAATGCGCTCATTTTTTCCCATAGAAAAGCGTTACCGGAAGTCAATTTTGGACTGGTTGCTGTCTGCTTCAATTTGCCACAGCGCACTAGTGCCATTTGAAACTCTAGCGTACATTATAATCACTCTATGCTCTAAACATCGCCCTGAAATATGGCGTCCAGTGAATGCCCTCTATACAAAGTGTAGATAGCCTCGATTCAAGAGAGAGGGCAACTGACCCCAGCGAGAGCTCTCGCAATCTAATGGCGGACGCCGCAAATTGACTGCGTGTGGGAACGCGTAAGTTGAAGCGCGGCGAAGATAATAGCGGTCGGAGAGGCGAAGTAAGGAGCAGGCACGCAAACCACCTTACGCCGATCGACATTGCAGTGGTTGCCCGTACAAAAGATGCGGAGGCGTGTTTCTACATAGAGAAACTAACTGCAGACGGAAGCGTAAGCGAGGAAACATGCTTCCAACATAATTCTTTTGTATGATGTACGAGCCAATCTAGGCATAGAACATAGCCTGGCAGATAGTCACGAGAAGCGGCCGTTGAAATCGAAAAGGTAGAGCGACAGACAACGGATGAGAGGAGAGCCACCTGACTGGCGCTCCGCTCCAGCGAGACGCCGAAACACACTTCTCCCGAGCGGACAAGTGTGTTTCGGGTCCTTGCCGCTGCAAAAGTTGTGCGCTGACGTCCAGGTTCCCCGAGAAATGGCTCTTCGATGCTCTGTGCTACCACATCCTCGCGTTTTAAATCTACGATCGGGCACTCTACGGCTCCGTCGTTGAACTGCCAGGCTTTGTGAGTATAGAGGAGGCTAGGCATAGAACGATCACAAGGCCGCAGCCCAACGCAAGTGTTTCGGTCGCGCGCGTGAGGAGCGCGTGTCAGGCGAGAGGCGTACCCCACTCCTTGCGGTTCCGGATGCGGACGCCGGTGACGGTGATGTCCTGCGCCAGGTCGACCATCCACCAGGGGCACAGCTCGTTCCAGTACGAGTCGGCCGTGTGGGCGAAGTAGGGCGGCTTCAGGCCGTCCGTGTTGTGCGACCCGTCCACCGCCTTGTCCGGCGTGTAGTGGATGCCGTACAGCTCGTAGGTGGAGCTCTGCTGCGCCTTCTTCTTTAGCGCGTAGTTGACGCCGGCGCCTGAATCTGCAGGGGGGACGGCACAGAGTCGTCAAGGCGACCGCAACTACCTCTGGTCTGAACGAACCGATCTGGCTAGAGTTAAACCGACCTCAACGGGTTAAGACGGAACCGAACGGATCTCGTCGAAGCTAACCTCTGACACTGACGCTGGCGAGCGCACATCGCTCGCTTTCGATCGGGACACACGCTCGCAGCTTAAGCCTGGATCGATCCTCGCGAACACGCGGTCCTTCGTTATTACTGGTGCACGTATTGTTAGATGGAAGCAAGTGACGTCTTCCAACCGCTTCTGCCCGCGTTCAAATGATTGGGCGCCGCCGCAAAGGTCTGTTGGCCTTCTGGCCAAGCGCAACAGCAGCCTTTCTCCAAACCTTGGACCTGTTTTAAAGCAGCCGGCTGAATGACGTCACTTGCTTCCGAAAAAAAGTGCGGCGGAAGAATCGGAGGCAGCTGCCAAGATGGTCGCTGCGTCCCCACCGTGCTGAGTTGGACCGTCCAGAAGCGGATGGAAGCCCACGAGCCCGCTTCCCGTGGTTCTCACTCACCGTTATACAGGGTGTCCCTGTACTTGTTCTGAAACAGAGAAGGCAAAATCACTGCACGCTCCTTCGCTGCACGGCGGCTTCTACGGGCAAACCCGCGAGCCGCTAAATGCGGCGGAACACCTCAAGTCGAGCCTCGCTAACTCCTCCGTGAAAGCCAACCAGAGTTCCAAAATTTCCCCGTGGACTCACACCGCGAGCTTTTTCCAAAATGCAGCGTCCTGATAGCTGCACGAAACAGCCGGAAAGCCGCAAGGCCAAAGCCTGTGGGAGCGGCCCGTGCCGATTCCGTTCCGGGCTGTGCAAACTCGCCATGCCCTAAAGGCGGACGCAGGGGCCGGAAGGCCGACGCACCGACGGCTCTTGGTCGGTGACGTTGCGTCGCATTCGATCCACCGTACAGGACGAAGCTGTCGACATGCATTGCAAGATGCTTTACCTAATCCTATGAATTGTATGCCGGGTGCGCCAGGCCCACGAGGCGCGCTTTGTTGCGGGCGGCGTTCTTCACTCGCCGAGAGACCACGGAGCTTGCTCCGTGATCCGCGGGAAGGACGCCCGGGACAGGGGGTCGCTCCACGTACCGCGGCGTAGTAGATGAACCCTTTAGCCACGAGCGGCTTGCCGTGCGGGAACGGGGTGAGCAGGTCGCACGAAGGCTTCTTGGTGTTGGACATTCTGCGCACGAAAGGGAGGCGGTCTCAGCAGAGGCTCACGCTTTGCACTCGCCAATCGCAGGTCCGGTTTTTTAATGCGCACTCTAGCCGACTCAGATTTCGTGCTCGTCTCCGGCGAGATATGCAGTACAAGTGGAGAGGGAAGAATTGCCACAAAACTATGTCAGTTTGCCGAGCTTCTTTGATAATTATGTTTTATTTTCCACCACGCACACGTACATTGAAATCATCTGGTGGGCTAGTTGGGTAAACATCACTAAAAGTAGCGCAAGGACGACGGAAGGTGACCCTCATTCTTCCTTCCGTCGTACTTGCGCCATTCTAGAGCGCAGCTCTGGGCGCCAGTTTCCGGCTTGAGCGGCGTCGCCGTCGGCGTAACCGCGCGATGCATTATGGGACGTTCCCATGATGACGTCACGAGGGTCACCAGTGACGTCACTCGTGACGTCACCGCGCGTTACATTAAGGGTAAATTTCCCACTAAAGTTAGCAAAAAAAATTCTCCGCTATATTTAGCGGAAACATTCCCTACTAAATTTAGCGGGAAATTTTCCCCTAAATGCAAGGCGAGCAGGAGAGGAGATGTGGAGGGTACGGATGACGAGGAGGGGCATAGCCTCCTCTCCGTGCCTTCCGCTCTTCCTCCTCAAGAGCTGCGCTCTAATTCGGCGTTACAGGGGATGGTATACGTCTCATTTTAGAGCGCAGCTCTAATGGTACGTTTACACTTGCGGATCCGCCAGCTAATCCGCCCAGCTTTTGCCGCTGGGGCGAAACGCTGGGCGGAAAACGCGGCGGCGAGCCGTATAGGTCCGGGATCTATTTCTGCCGCCGAACGAGGCGTTTCGCTGACCGGAAATGACATATTCTTGCGCAGCGCGACGCTGCCTACGTCATGAGTAGGCGTTCTTCCGGGAGCAGCAACGTCCGGGAGAGACAGTCGAGGTGGGAACTCTCGCGCCTTCTCGTCATGTTTGACGGGATGTTACGAGAAAAGCTGCCGCAGCCAGCGCCGCCGCCGCCGCTTGAAGCTGCATAAGTGCATCATGACGAGTCCTCGGCCCCCTCCCCAAGATTACTAACAACGGAGCATAAAAAAGTATTATAGGGAGTAAAAAGTATCTAATTAGTTTAATCATTCAAAGCCGACTTTGGAACAAAGGAGCTTTGCCAAGGCCCTAGAGCGTCTCTCTGGCCGTACCTGATGCAGGCGCAAGGGGGATTCCTCTCGCAGCGGTTCAGGCACTCAAAGACGCGGCCTCGGTCGGGCAGCCGGCCCACCTTCTTGTCGTTGCGGAAGGTGCCCGCCGTGGTCAGGTATCCGTCGCCCAGTACCAAGTGAGCCTGCACGCCCACGATACGCCCTGCTTGTTTTAAAGGCACCGTAGGCGGCACTAGAGCCACCAGATAAGCTACGCTTCAGGGTAACGACACTTCAGCTATCTTGGTGCTTAAAATCATGATTGCCAGTTATATCAAACTTTACCTGATATCTCAACAAAAAAAAAAAAAACGCTTTTTCGTTTTCCAGAAGAAACGTTAAACCAGTTCACGACAAAGCAAAAGAATATCATATCATCTGAGCTTCGTAACTGAGGAAGTCGCATTTTTTAATTGCGACGATGGACAGTTGCGTCTGCTCTGCACTCAGCACCAAGATGGCGGCGCCCACTAGCAGGTCGGGCAACGGAGTCCCGATACTCTAAGCTTAGCTCATTTAGTGACTCTAGGCGGCGCTATGTGCTGTACTCACCGAGTACGCGGCCAGCACGACACCCACGCAGATGACGCTCGTCCAACGGCAGCCCTGCAATCGTCAGCAGTTAATTAAGGCGTATTCACACTGCGGACAAATTAAGGGAACCAGTTCCGCGGACCAGACAAATGTGCGTATCACGATACCTTGACGTCAGTACGAACAAATCCGCTCTAAATCTCACAGTTACCGTGGACCGAAGTAAGGACTGCGAGTCCCCGATCTCGTACAGCTTCGTTTGCTGCTTTCGCTGCACGAGCTACCAAGCAAGATCAGCACCTCCCAAAGTTGGGTACCTTACGCCCCCAGCTTTCGCTGCACTCCAAGATAAGAAAATGCCACCACGAAGCGCACGTGACGCTCAAAGACAAACAAACAAATTAGTTGTTAATTGTTTATACAGCAGGAGTTTAGTCTGCCAGAACATGGCAACATCGCTACCCACAGTAGATTAGCAATTTAGCAAGTGCAGTACGACTGCTTGCCTAGGGTCTTTAACATGCACTACTCACAGTAGTGATACACGACCGCACGCCGGTACGATGCTCATCCAGTTCGAAACGGGCAGGGGTGGGGATTGAACCCAGGATTTCTGGGTTCAATCCCACGCTCAGTTTGACGCTCAATTTTCATCCAGTCAGCGTCTGGCCAATCTGTCAGTGAAAGGACACGAAGATGACGGGCCCCAGCGACGCAACGGCGTTTTTTCTCGTGGAAGAATTCCTACAACTGCAGTGCCTCCAATACGATCGGTACCGAAACAGCGATTTCAAATAGACAACTCTGGCCTCAGCGAAGAAATGCAGCAACGCTTCTGCCGGTATGCCCGCTTATATTTCACTTATATCTTAAAAAAGTGAAACGTTGTATTGAAGAAAAAAAAAGCGACGAGTCTTCAAGCTAAAAAAAGAAAAGGCAAAACAAAATTAAAATGGTCAAGTTGCTGAGGACAAATCTGCTCTAAATCTCACGGTTACTGTGGACCGTAGTGAGGTACGGTTTGCGGAGGGTCTACCGCAGCCTCCAGTTCGTAGGGCGCAACAAGGCTTCAAGCCTGTGCTTCCAAGGGAATTTACAGAAATCTATCGAGCAGGATTCGTATGCCATGTGTAAACCAACGCCAATTTGCTGACTACTTGTTTTACGTTCACAAGGGTTCACGCTCCATTTCAGTTGATGGAAACCACCGACTCATGTGCGCAACAAGGCTACCAATGGCTACTAATAGCGTTGTGCAGCACCGCTGGCGACGCTCTGGATATTTCGGCATTGGTTCGCTCGGGTAGGTCATGTTTTACTGAAATGCGAAGTAGACGCCGAGTAAGGCCGCTAACGCTTGTAATTGTCCGCCACATCTTGCACCGGAGTCACGCTCCATCAAAGCGAAAAAGTTAGGAAGAGTACGTATACACCCGAAAACGTTGCTGGCTCGAGCGCAAGCAGTGATCACATCCGTCACGAGATACGTTCTGTTTAATCTGCCATCGTGCAGGCCCTTTTATAGCCGAGCCCAGGTGGCAGGTCCAGCCAGCAGTGACGTCATGTGATTTCATAACCGATACAGTAACCACGGGGAATATAAAGCCTTAAAGACGAGTCGACAACTCATTTAGCAACTTGTTTTGAGGAATAACTGAAAAGAAGGGGCTCACGATAGTTAAGGAACACGGCAATATGGACGAAAATAATCCCTGGAGAAGGAACAAGAGGGACAAAGGACAAACAGAAATCTCCTAACACAGCTAGGTGGCTGGTGCGCGACCGAAAAAGTCAGCCTGGTCCGGGTATCGAACCCGGGACCTCTCCATTTCCAATGGAGCGCTCTACCAACTGAGTTAACCAGGGGTTAGACGTCAGTAGAGCAAGCAGGTTTTATCAGCTGCCACCAGTCTAACACCAGCAAGGGTGAAAGGCTTGTATTTTGGTGGCAGCCGATAAAACTGTTGGCAGCTGATAAAACCTGTTTGCTCTACTGACGTCTAACCCCTGGTTAGCTCAGTTGGTAGAGCACTCCAGCTGTAATGGAGAGGTCCCGGGTTCGATACCTGGACCGGGCGGATTTTTTCGGTCGCGCACCAGTCGCCTAGCTGTGTTTAAAGATTTGTGTTTTTCCTTTGTCCCTTCTCCAGGAATTATTTTCGTCATTCTTGTCCAGCTCTCTTGCACCTTTGCATTTAATTGCATTATAAGCAATACGGACTTTTAGCAAACCGTTACCGTGTTCCGCGTACCGCACTACCAGAGCCTTTGAGACATGCTTTTAAGCGCGCGCCCGGATGATACCGTGACCGCGGGGCGCGCGTTAAAAGCATGCTTCAAAGGCTCCGGTAGTGCGGTACGCCAAACAAAGTAACGGTTTGCTAAAGGTCCCCAATGACCTATGAATTTATTTTTACTTTGCAGCTATCTTGTGAAACAGCGTTAGGATTTATTTTGGCTGATAGGACAGCATCCTGCATTGACACGGCTTCAGCACGCGCATCGTGCGCAGCCATACATCGTGCGCAGCTGCCTGGGAAGGCAGCTCGCCCTTCGCAGGCGAGCTGCCTTCCCAGGCAGCTCGCCTGGAAAGGGCCCATAACGCGACATTAGAAAGAAAAATGGAGACAAATACTCAGCCTCCGGACGGAAATTGCACACAGATGCGCTTAATAAAATTACCGAAAGCTTCGCGGCAAAAAAGTTTTGACAGTGTGATCGGTAAGTTTGGAAGAAGAGTGGCGAACCACATCTAAAAGTTAAGCGAAAGATGCTTTATTCCGTGTCACATGCAACTGTGCAAGTAATTGAACATCACATAGAGCATCCGAGCATAAACAGCAATGTATCCTATTCCGCCTAAATCCTAATGCACCGCAAGCAATACACGTGTATAGAAACATAAATTATCGATCTACAAAGTCAATCAGCTTTCACAGCATTTTATTCCTGAACGCATTAAACACTTCTCCGAGTTAAAATTTGCCCGTTTAGTTTATAAGTGAGTTGAATCAAAATAACGATCACTTCCCGAACGCGAGATAAATAATTCGATAAATTAAAATAGGAAGATAAATATAAGCACATAAACCCTCTTCCCGTATATTCAACGCTTCGCTACTACTTTTGATCGCCAAAAATGACCGCACGATTTCGCGTCGTATTGGCGCTCAATATTATACGAGGGGCGTTCATAAAGTTCGTATTATCGGCTCAAAAAATTAAAGGAAACGGAACAAAAGAGGCATCAACATGAGCGCGCGTCCCTCTAGTTTCCGCACAGTATAAACATCTTATGCTATAGTAGCTCGGAACGCCGCTAGGGAGACGCAACAAAAATGGCACCGCCCTTCGGTGCCAAGCACAAGCAGTGAACCGTTTTTTTTTCATTTGAAGGGAAGCAATGCCAAGGATATTCATTCCAATCTGGGAGCGTTGTTCGGGGACAACGTCCCAGTTTACGACACTTTTGGTTAAATGGCACAGACGCTTCTAGTGTGGCCAAATAAGAGGAAAGCATTTCAAGGACGGCGACCAAGTGATTGCTGAAGTGGGGTGATTCCTGAACACTCAAGACGAGGAGTTCTATAACAATGGCCTCCGGCATGTGGTGCATCACTGGTAGAATTGGATAACTTTTGGTGGCGAACATGTGGAAAAAGTCTCAACTCCTACTTGAGTTTCATTGCTCAATCTCTATTCCTTTGTGAGAATAATACGAACTTTATGAACGCCCCTCGTATCTGGCTATGGGCTTGCATACATACGTATTATGATATCGGTTAAGGCTTTTAGGGAACTACTTTTGCCATCTGCATTTAATATATTTTAAATTGGTGTTTTTTGTGTGTTTTTTTTGTCGAAATGGGTTCCTGATCTGCATTTTCCAATCAAAAGGGCCGTAAAACATCGTCGATTTTTATGTTTCTTTACGTGCGGTAGGGACGAACACAGTGATTACAAGAAATAATATATGGGCGCATGAGGTTTCAATGAGGTTTCAACTAGTGTCAACTGTTACATAACACACAGTCAAGCAGAAACCATAAGCAAACGCAAAAAGATCCCGCGAGTAGTTTAGCGCTATTGGTTTCTTCCGAGTTAGCCGATTCCGCGGACCTGGCACCGATCTCGCCGGACCAGTAGAAAGCGTCGATAGAACGGGTTTAAAATCTCGATAACCGTGGTATACGACAGGTCCGCGGACCTATTTCATGACGTTTGCCCACAGGATGCACAACATTCCACAGGTCCGCGGACTTGTCCCCGGACACGTTCGTGTGGTCCGCGACCCAGCTCTTCAGTTTTGCATGCTTTCAGCGCCTGGAACACGGCCGATTTCAAACCGCAGAAAACGTTCACCCTTAAGCATGAGACTAGAAGCTCCGCCTTCAGCGCGAGCACGCTGGCTTCCGCAGTGCTTTAGTGACGTGCCTGCGCGTTCAGACTTGTGTTCGCAAGGGCAGAAAGCGCTGAAGGCGGAGCTCGTTGTCTCAGCTTTAGCTTATTCACACGACGGACCAAATCGCGATTTTCGTCCCCGCGGATATTGCAAGCTCGTTCCGGTGAGTGGTTGCGCTTCTCCCCTTTCCTGAATTGGCCTTTATAATTAAAAAAAGCGATATTTTTACTTTTTTATTTTTTTATTTAGTCTATTAATTGGCTTACACCTGTTATACCTCGTTTGGCACAGGTTGGAAAGAACTTTATTTTTCAATTTTGTTTTAACTCTCCACTGAGAATTCTGCGTGCGTGAAGGCATGCGCGTCTACCGACAATCCCACCTGGTGGAGCTCCATCTGGTTTCGATCTATTTTATCGATCCAGGCTGCGCTGTAGCTCTGCCACCATTTCGGACCTTTTCGCGCTTGTGTGGCCGCACACCTTGAGTAACTACTCAATGTCGCTAATTCTAGCGTACCTTTTAACTCTCGCGTGAATGTTGATTCAACCCGAGACAAATAAAAAAAAAGTCTTAAATCTATCTTTAATGAAAATATGGGCTCCCATTAGACATAAGTGGTTGTCTAATTTTTTTTCTCAGAAACGAAGTTAATGTTTGCGTGTCCATTAAAATTGTGAAGAAGTGAGCAGAGGAGCTGCGCGCTCGTAGCTGCACGCTCGGGGCACACGAGACAACTGAACGAACTCCAAACCAAGAGTTGCAAGCGACTCACAACCCAGGAGCAACACAAAGCTCGGACCTTCGTCTTGCGCCGCTTCTGGCTTGGGAGTGAACGATGTCCTTCTCATCTGCAATCAGGGTCATTCTCCCGAAAATTAAATGTTAATGTGACCGTCAAGTAACTTCTGAACACCTTCATCCCATCATTCCTAAAATATAGTTGTATAGCACAGCATCAGGGTGTCATAAAAACAAATTCTTGCAAGTTCTCCTAATTAAAACTATTTTAGAAAAAAAAAGAAAAGAAAAAATAGTTCCGATTGCGTCCGATGTGTAATTTCAGCATTTGTTTTGTACCTGCTAACTACCGCACAAGTTCGAAAGGCGCGAACTTTTGTTCAAGAGATAAGATAACTGGGATAGCTGGTAAGGGTTATCTTGAAACAACGCGAATGTTACACGGACGGAGGAAAAAAGTGGACGATACAAGCGCTTGCATCGTCCAATGTTTTTTTTCTATCCTTGTAACATTCGCGCTGTTTTAAGATAAACTTTTGTTTTATCGAAACCAACTATTATAAGTTTGAATTTTTTTTTTTTTAATGAAGAAAATTGTACACCTACGTCAAATCCAATTTGTGATAGGATATCAGCCTCCAGCGTTGCTAAAGAACTTATATTTTTACGAATTCAAAAAAGAAACAAGTGTGACCGACCTAAATGTAGTGGTATAATGAAAATCTTTATTTTAAAACTTCATCCAGCTATATTTAATTTGTAAGTATGCAGACTGTTTAACACTTTTTCAGAAAAGTGTTACAACGAGAGCTACTCGCCCTGGGCCAAAACCTAACATTTTATTAGCTTACGAATAAATAGAAATAAATGCGTACCTTTTTTATGTGTGAAACTGATATTTTATGTGCTATCTTTTTTTTAATAATATCTCGATGAGAAATAATTTGCAGTGACAAAACACATACGTAGCTGTGGTGTTAAAAATATTAAATTCCACCATGATGATTTTAACCCGAAACTAAAACAAAATTTTTTTTTTTTTCTTTTTTGTTTTTACAGTGGAAGAAGTCCTGTCCTGTCTGTTCCAGATACATCCTCTTCCACTGTATTAAACAAAACAAAAATCTTTTTCCTGCTTTTCTCTTGGGTTAAAATCATCAGTGGTAAACTTCCATCATGGTAAACGCCTGCGCACTGGCCGGTATTTCATTAAATTCAAACTGATATCTTTTTAAAGAAAAATAATTTGCCCTAATTGTCAGTCGTGTAACGGTGAGTTGCATAACGGTCATTCCTATAACGTTCGTATAACGGTACGCGGAAAATGCTTCGGTACGCGTAAAATATTTTCACTGTATACTTTTTTGGGGGATAAATTTAGTTTTCGGTTTGTATAAAGATACTACACTGTTCATCAAAAAGTAGAAATGCTCCCGAAATAAATAATATTGTGTTTTAAAATCATTTAATTACTTTTCGAACAGACCATGGTGGTGCATTTCAAGGAGCTTTTGCAATAGAAACAGCCCTCGCAAGAATATTTTCTAATCTAGGCACGAAATTTTAGTTTATATGTTTCAGGTATGTTATTGCAAATATAATATTGCAAAATACAAACAAAATACACTGTCATAAGCACGAAAAAATAAAGCCGTAAAATAGCTATCGCTCATTTTATTTTGAGTACGTTCTCCAATACTTGTTGTTAACTACATAAATAAACATATGGGAGCTCTACTGTGTTTTATATGAAAATAACAAATGATTCACCTATTATCAACGTAAAATAGTAAGCTAAGTCAGTGTCGTCAAATTAGCTTTTCATTAACCTAAATTTTTAATTTTCGGAAGAATGATCCAGCCACTATATTTTCTCTAAACAGCTCCTGTTCTGCAGCTACTTTGTTTTCGCGACACGTCAAAACCTACATCACAAGGATTAAGCGTAACACGATTAATAATACATACTAATTTCAGAAAAAAAGTATAAAGAACAACCTTAGCATTTTTCACCATAACACCTGAAATCTATCGTTCATCCAGTGTGAGGGTTTCTTTTCGAGCGGTATATACCCAGCAATGAGAATCCCATTTCAGTGACTCGAGTGTGCATACACATTCCGTTTTATACTTGGTGTGCAACGCTGTCAAAGCTGTTGTCGCGGGTATTCACCTTTTGCACAAAAGCAAGCACAAATGAGCCACAAGTTGGAGCCTCGCGCCAGCAGCTTCAGGGTATAGACCTTTTTCGCATAACCTCAAACCAGCCAGTAACTGACGGACCCTCGACCTGGTGAATTTTTGGATTGCCCGCTGACACAGGGTATGCAACGTCGTGCATGAGTTAGTTCCGAGTGCTCCTTTTTACCGTGCTGCAATTTCCGAAAATCTACGGTTGTCTGGCTACTACTGCGTGGTCGTCGGATGGATAAATAATTTTAAAAAGCATAAGAAGAATAGCAGAAAGTGTGCCATGAGCACAAGAAGCTGCAGCGCGAGTGTGGCTGCAATGTCATCAAGCTTCGCATTTTCCCCAAGAATCCTTATTTATAAAGTCAGTCGATTGCGAGCTTGAATCGCGAGATATTCGTATCAGACTCAACGTCACGTTTAAGCTCACGACCACTTCGTTTACGACAAGAGGACCGATTTTAATTCCCGGTGCAGGTGGTCCAATTAGGTTATCACTGCAAGCCTCATGGTATGTGAAAGGTATGAAAAAGTCTACATGCCACCACTCAAGATGGAGCAATCAAATGCCGTGAGCTTACCTGCATAGACTACATTAAACTGCTCATATATACTTCGCTGTGGAAACTCAATCAAAACACCCCACCGTCTTCGTCGTCGTTCTCTCGAGTAGGCAAGGTGGTGGCCTGTGAGTAGCGAGCTGGATTCAACCGGACGAGCTCCAACCAAGTTATTGCAGCCCACCATAGCCAAGTCTAGCCAAGTTCCCCCCATACACACATCGTTGCCTACCCTGATAGCTGTGCTGCCAGAACTAGCCGGTATTTCTTTTTTTAAGCCGCTAGACGGCGTCGTCGGCGCCGCAATTCTCAAGATGGCGGCGCCGTTAAAGAAAAGGTCTATAGAGTTGAGCCAGAATATTTCCTCTCGCATTCTACGACGCCAGTAGTTCCTACGGCAGTCTGCCAACATATGCGAGAAAACATGGTGAACTTGGGCTCAGACTTTGACCCCGTGTAATCCTCCCGTGCGCATCACGACAAACCGAGCGACTTTCCTTCACGAGTGCCCAAGAACCGACGGCGTTTGCGGGGACACACGTGCGTTCCCGACTCTCTCGGCGAATAACAATAATATCCCCCGGAGAAGGGGCACAAGTGGGACAAAGGAAAAACACAAATCTCCAAACACAACTAGGTGACTAGGTGCGCGACTGAAAAGAATCCGCCTGGTCCTGGTATTCAACCAGAAACCTCTCCATTTTCAGTGGAGCAGCATTACCAACTGAGCTAACTACGAGTTATGCGTCAGTAGAGCAAACGGGTTTCCACAGCTGCCACCAGAATAACACCAACAAGGGGGAACATGCCTGATCTTAAGGTACGATGTTGATGCAATTAATGCAATGGTGCCGCGAGCTGGACAAGAATAACAATAATATTGGAAATGGAGAGGTCCCTGGTTCGATACTAGGACCGGGCAGATTTTGTTTCAGCCACGCACCAGTCACCCAGCTGTGTTTGAAGATTTGTGTTTGTCCTTTGTCCCTCTTGTCCCTCTCTCCTGCGATTAATATTGTCATTCTTGTCCAGTTCGCGGCTCCTTTGCATTAATTGCATTAACATCTTTCGGCGGCACTCGCGTCATTCTTCCCGACGCTCACGATGGAAGGCGGCTCGCGAAATTCAACTGCGGGGGCATTCTCACGCTGGTTGTCATACACCCGTTAAGGTGCAGAAGAGGGATGTGTGAATACATCCGCCGCGGCAGCACATATTAGGAGCCCAGATGAGACAAGAAACGAAGAGACAAAGTCTCTAGTTGGCCACATTTTGTCGCCAAAAGCCAGACGGCTGTCAGCGGAGCTCGCCACTCTAGTTGGTGGCAGTCAGATCGTCTCGAACAGCGTTCTTCGGTGGTGACAAGTCGTGCTTGGGGGAGGTGCGGTCTCGAGTGCGTCCAACGTGGATGCACCGAAGTCAACGTAAAGAGGGAACCCCCAGGGTGGCTACCCGATTCCTGAGAAAAAACAGGGATGCTTCTGCGGGCCTTCCGGAACATCCATAGCTGGCTGCCGCGCCCAGTAATTCCTTCGCTTTATAGTTGTGCCACCCACGACGCACGCTTCACGCGTTTCGCGTCGCCTCCGGAACCACTTTGGCCAATGTGTTCGGTGACATCTCAGCGTTTTGAACCGAGGAGTGTCTCCTTCCTTGGGTGACTCTTTTCGTGCTCTACTTCAGCTGCCGGTTTTTGTGCCCGGCAGCCGACGCGGCAGACGGGGACACCTCTGGCGAGAACTTCTCGCGTATTTCCAACACCAGCTCGCGCGATGCAACGAGTCCCGAAGACATCGACGCCGCCCTCAGTCTACGAGCCGAGCTCGGTACACCCGAGCCTTCCCAGGCTCCGCTCGCGGCATCTTCTCTCTTGCGATTTCTACAGAGCGGTTCACGAGAGCGGGTCCTCCGACAGCCGGCCATGACCGACCTCACCCGTGGCGCCAAATATACCCGTGGTCGCGACCAGCGGGGCTGCGCCGGCCCAGTCTGTGAACTCCGAGGGACCCGATGCACGTTGCTCATCCTCCGTCGTCGAGCGGCGCGACGACTAGTTCTGCTGCGGGTGCTCTTCAGCAACGTAGCCGCCAGATCATTGCGATGGGTTGCCGACAACGTCCACGATCCTGTCGACTGAGCCAGGTTGTTTGCCTCGAAGGCCTATTCATCGTGGGACCTCTATACGGCGTCCGTCCGCTGCCTGAACAGCACGCTCAGTGAGAGGCTGAGAAAGGTCCTTCGGGCTTCCAGCGCGAGCTTCCCCGATAACACTTGGGCATTTTGTGAGCGCGTACGCTCGACGACGGGACGATGATGACAGAAAGCCGGTGACCGCGGCGCTTCGTTCTAGCCCTGGACGTCAGTGCATCGGGGGTGGCAGCCGCCTACTTCCATTGGGTAACTTCCCGGAGACCGAAGTGAGCGACTGTTACATCAAA
Organism: Ixodes persulcatus; assembly: GCA_013358835.2. NCBI lineage: Eukaryota > Metazoa > Arthropoda > Arachnida > Ixodida > Ixodidae > Ixodes > Ixodes persulcatus. Next base: position 20,779 of record JABSTQ010011330.1, on the reverse strand, counting down.
CCGCCAGGGCTTCCAGAACGTTCATCGAACAGCCCGCCGAAGCTCACCTTGGCTCGCTGGCGGCCTGAACCGCCACCGAATCTCAGAGACTCAAGCAGCGGTTCTCACGACGTTCAAAAGAACATACCGTCCTTATCGTGAATCTTGCGTATCATGTCATCCCGTAATCACCTTTACTATTGTCCGTTCACCCATAAGCTGAGCCTGCAGTCAATTGCAACAAGCACGAGAACACGAGCTCGCTACCTTGAAACGCTATCCCGCAGACCGAGCACTCGCGCTAGAAATGCACTTCTCAAAGCATTCTGCACGGGCTAGCTCTTGTTTGTAGCTTTGGCTATAGTCTCAACTTAAAGACTAATTCACACAGCACAGCTAACTTTTTTCACGTTTTTTTACGTTACGTATAAGTCAGCGAAACATTCGTGTCTCGAATGTCGCGTACCAGGCTATCTCCTTGAACTGGTTGCCACACTTAACATGAGGCACATTTACGTAAGGTTTCGTAACATATCGCAAGAAAATGGTGCTGTTTGAACCGGCCTTTAGGGTAAACAGAATACAGACGCGGCACCGCGGGCCTCGATGGCACCGGCTGTCGCCTTTTCGTGTGCCTTGACTTTCCCCAGTCATTAAAGATCACTGATATTACACTTTGCTGATATCACACATTAACTGATATTACACATTACTGATACTGCGAATTCACGACGGAGGGCATTGAGTGCCTTCAAAAAAGAGGCCGTTTTTACCCTCTCCGTAAGTATAGAACGGACAAAACTAGCGCGGCAACGTATCCGCAGTCCAGAGAGAGAGCTCAAGTGCAGGCTTTGCCCTCGAATTTCGACTAGTTCGACGAACAGAGTCCGGACGAGTCAGCTAATATCGGACAGTGTCTGGGCCGGAGGAGCATCCGAACAACACTTGGGTTGCGAGCGACTTTCGACACCATCGGAGATCGGCGCGAGAACGCCACACGAGAAGCTAGCCGAGAGTGCGCTTCAACGTTTCTCTGCGCGAGCGAGATCATTGGCATCGCTGCAAAAAGACTCTGTCGCTTTAAATGTGTGAACGTGCACGTGCGTCTACGAACGCATGTGCGCTCGCGCGTCCTGAGAGCTCATCAAAGCTGCACATGCACACGTGTCCCTTGTAACACGCCACAGAAGTTTTTTTGCTTTGTTTTTTTCCGCGAGTATAGTTTACAGGAAGATGTGACAAGATAACGTAATGAAGCATTTGAAAGTAATCGTGGAAAAAATTATAACCGGAGCCAGATGAAAGCAAACCCGAGCTCAAAATGTCCGCTAAAACGGGTGCGTCAAGATTTGCGCCTCGTGTGCGCGTGGAGAGCGCCCTTCACATCGAGTGTCGAAGCAAGAACGGCCTTTGTTTGTCCAGCGATCTGGCCAAGACTGCGCGGCTGATAGACGAGGGTGCAAGGTGTGAAGGCGGCGACGCACAGCATCGCCGCTCAAAAGGACTGAGTGCGCACGGGGCTGAGGCCGTGCGGTGAAGAGAGGGCACGTACCGCCTGGTCCCGTTCCGCGGTCCTGCGGCCTCGGCTGTCCTCCATGGCACGACTGTAGCGCTCTGAGTCGCGCACGGTTTGAGCCGTTGTCCGTTCCGCTCGCTGGACGCGTCGTCATTGGCTGGCGCTGGCGGAGACGTCACGTTCCCCAAACGGGGCCCACGGACCGATCTCGCGACGGTCGATGTACCCTTGGACAGCGGCGTCCTTGCTTGCCCGTTTGGAACGCCTCCGCCCTGCCCTCTCGGAACCCGTCTTTTACAGACCGCTTCTACGTGTTCGAAGGAAGCAGTTGCGATCGAGCGAGCGACTCGTATTCAGGATGAGTCCATAAGCTCAGAGTCGCTGCTGCCACACTGGCTTTGACGTCCTTGAGCTTTTGGCGTATATTCAAGGACCCGGGAATGGCGGAGAACCAATGTGAGAATACCTATCTATACTACTATATTCTTAGGAAATATTGTTCCCGCTATTCCGAAGAGCCCTACCAACGTAATCGTACACTGTGAATGTGGAGCTCGGAGGGCTATAGTTGTGAAGCCAAGAGACGTCTTGCGAGGTGAGTGTACCCAGCGCTGAAAGCACTAAAATGTGTGGCGAGATAAAGATATGGCGCTTCTGTCAGTGCCACCATACGCACTGTCCGGACTCGCAGTAATCACCAAGAATATATCAAGTGCCTGGAATCGGGCGTGGAAAATTTCATTTCGGCCGAGAAAGAGAGGCCGGCGGAAACGCACCCTCAGCACAGCGTAGGGGAGAGTGCCAACAGGTAACTCGTCAGCGGTATCCATCAACGTCACCGGTTTTGATTTTCGAATCAATCAACGTTATCTCAACTCTTTGATGAAGCTCGTGCCGATAGTCTTCCTTTCCAGCGATACCAATGTGGCACCAAAACTAGAAGTAGTCTAGCATTGTGTGTCAGCACAAGAACAGGAAAGTGCTTGAGGTAAGACTGGTCATCACCTCCAGTCAGCTAATCGCAAACAGATCGAGAGGCAGTTAGATTATGAGATCCAATCTTCATTGGTAGTATACTTCTGTCAATTCCAGAACCATGGCGAGAGATGTGTCCACAAGGAATCTCTGCGATCTAAAACAAGCCGGAAATATCGGCGCTTGTGGATAGAAAGCTCAAAATTTCACCGAACATGCATTGCAGTGGTGAATTCTAGATTATTAAATTTTAAGGCAAAGCTTCCTTTGTGAGCAAAATGAGACCAACGAACTTGTCAGGCTCAATTGCGGAAGGGTTCGCAGACGACCGAGTTAATGGTGCTTGTAACGCGTTCCGCCATCTCGAATAGCACACTCTGTAAATTAGATTGTTTCTCTCTCGTCCTTACTAGCACTACAGTATGACCTTGCACTTGCAACGCCCAGAAGCTTCTTTGTCGCGGTGTAATCAAAGATAAAAGCCAACCGTCTCTCCTTTGCAACACCAATTGTAGTCACAGGGACCGCAGTGTTGACGTATTCGCAGGACGTATTCACAGGGGGGCGATGTTGATATGAGGCTTATAGATCGGGCACCATGGCTGCGTGAGCACTCGATAGGGGTGGCTGACAATCGATGCCTCGATATGCATCCGGGTAGTAACTCGTGCACAATGGCTGCCGGAATAATCGAACCCTACCCACGTCTGGAATTCAAGGGGGGGGATCGGTGGCCCAGTGTGCTAGCGCGAAAACCAGCTCGGAGCACGTGGAGCGTAAACTCGCGCTGCGGAACCCGGGGATCCTGGGTTCAATCCCCAGCCTGCCCATTTCGATCTGAATGAGCATCGTACCGACGTGCAGTCGTGTATCACAACTGCGTGGTGCACGTTAAAGACCCAGGAGAGCGGTTGTACCGCACTGACAAAATAGCTCATCTACAGCTGAGAGACAAGTCGCCCATTGAGGCAGACTAACATCATGCTGTATAAAAATACCCACAACACAATTCTTCTGGAATTCAGCACGTTCCCTGTGCTTTTCCAACCCCAGCGGATGTACGCGATAAACACCGGCGGTATATAATCGGCACCACGTGGCCGCTTATTATGGTTGTGATTTGAGGGGGCAAGCGTTTTTTTCTTTTACTTTTTTTTTTGCAATTCTCATTTCAATGAGAAGGAAAACTAGCGCGTGCTATGTAGGTTATGAACGCCACGTATTAAGTTTAGGCAGTATTTAATGAAGTAAAAAAAATGGTTGGACCGCCCCTTCGAGGGAAGGTGATCATGCACTGTTCGTTTTACAATCTACATCACCTCATTAAAATGGGTAGAAATAATAGCTTGAAATCGATCGCTGATTGAGACACTCCTCTGATAAATGTCAGCTTACTTCGATTCGATACGTCGATACTGTAGCCACACAACCAGCTCCACAGGCGGTTGCACCATACATCAGTTTTCAATTTCCGCTCAGTGTGATGCAAGTTAAAGCCTCTATCAATAATGACACGTGGACGACGAGGAGACAGCTTGGAACCTCACTGAAAAATCTATTTTTGGGGCAGCAGGAGTTGAGGCTACCAGAGTATGGCGGCATCGTTACCCACCGTAGACGAGAAATTTAGCCAGCGCAGTACGACCGCTAGCCTGAGGTCTTTAACGTGCACCACGCAGTAGGAATACACGACCTCACGCCGATACGATGCTCATTCAGATCGAAACTGAATCTATACAATAGGTTTGGGAAATTTTTTTATGTGTTTTTTCTATCGCCAGAGAGTCAGCCGGACCAGTGGCACCACGATGTCTTCGATCGACAGGGTGCTCAAGCTGCTCGATTACAAGCTCGGCCGCAAGCTGGGAGACATCAAGGCCCGTTTTCGCGAAGACCGCCGCCAGGCCAACACCGGCGCGAACTACTGGAGCTCCACCACGGGGGTGCTGGACTCCCCACGCCAACGGAAATTCGGCCGGCTCGTCTGCAAGCTGGGCACTCAGGGAGTCCTCGCCAGGCGCTCGAGACTGGCCTGCTAGAAGTCAGCAGCCCATGGCGGCCCAGCGAAGACTTCCGTCGCGAAGGCCGCTGCTAGGCCTGATGCTCTTCACCATTTCATCATCGTCGTCATCATCCACACGATTCCTTCACTGCAGGGCCTACAGTGGCTTATGAATGAGTGTGGTGCAATGGGAGTGGCCCTGGGGCTCAGCTTCAGTTCGCATAAATCTGGGCTGATGGCTTTCGGGGGAACAGAGGAAAACGGGACCACCAATCTGTCCATTCAGAACAACCCTGTACTGTGGGTGGACCGCTACAAATATTTGGGTATAGACCTGCAGACGGGGCACCACTACCTCCTTGAGCACGAGACGAAGGTCAAGGCGAAGAGCAGAAGGAACAAGGGCATAGTGACGGCCAGGGCCCAGAGGGCCCTGGCCGTTGCTATGCCCTTGTTCCTCCTGCTTTGTACGAGTGTGTCACCAAGTTAGCGCTCGGTGACACATTCGCACACATAGGCACGCACTCACACACCCGCACAACAAAAATAGTGTCGCGTTGTTTATTGTTTTGTTGCTTACACTGCTGGCTGAGAGACAATCCACTTTGAGGCCTACCTCAACGACACCGTGTGGCGCCGTCTGCTGTGCGAGCAGAAAAACAATAGCGTAAACATGCCACAATATTGAAAGAAACAAAATTGAGCTTCAGCTTTCAGCCGAGGTTGGGGATTGTAATTGTCTGTGAAGTTATGTTTTTTTGCCAGTTTTTTACGTCCCTCTTTCAGTACTGTGCCATATTTGTTTCTTTGTATTATTTTCAAGTTTCTTTCCTGTCGGTTTTACTTCGGATATTATTTGCATAAGCATTTCGAAGACTGACCTAGCACCTGTGAATACTGTCACCATTGAATCGGGAGCCCCGATTCGATTCTTATATATTTTTGAGCCATTATAATTTCAACTCGATGCAAATAATTTACGATAACATGAAACGCTTGTATGTGAATATGGTCGTATTAGCGCGTGTGGCTTGTAGTTTCATATTAACAGTATAAAAATATTCAGATATGGCTAATTGTCGCATTCTTTATTTGCCTCGTTAACAAAAGTCTGTCAACTAGGGCTGGGCAATTGATCGATTAACCTACCGATTAATCGATTAATGATTTAATCGCGATTAATTTGTTTAACCGGTTAATCGGTAAAATTTTGACGAACCAAAATTAAATAAAAATGAAATGCTTTCACTATGCAGACATGGATGAGCACACGTATATGAAGTGAAACATTTAGGATATGTGCAGAAGGTTACACATGTCCAAGCGACTTCAACGCCGAGCGAGTGTCCGTTTAGCGCAGCAGAGACTACTGTGAGCAATCAAAGGAGGTCGCCCTTCTCAGAGAATATCAACGAACATTTTTGCCTCATGGAGCTGAAGTAATAATGTGTGAGTGTCAGTGTTTTTTAACTGTTCTCAACTGTATTTGAAGATGATTCATAATTAAAATTATTGCGTCGTTTAACACATATTCAGCAAAAAAATATAGATGCAATTTTTATTTTTAATCAATATTATTAGGCATGGAAATGACCGAGACCGATTAATCGATTAATTAATCGATTAAAGGGTGGCGATTAATCGGGTTAAAATTTTTAATCGACGCCCAGCCCTACTGTCAACCTAATTTTACTTTAGCGATTTGGCGTCTTCGAGTACAAACTAATTTATTATTATTTATTCAAAATATAAGAACGTGGACCTCATTACCCCAAACTGTCAAGGTCTATCATTCATTTAACAAAATTCACAAAAGGAAAGCACAATACGTGACATTTATACAGGGATGCTTAAGCCCCCTCAAAGATTGGGGCAAGGAATGAGCAAATGCGTTGCATTCTAAACAACTCGTTTAAAGCTATATGGCCCAAGTCGGGGCGCTCTCACAAATAAGTAATTGTAATGTAATTGCATTACTTTTTAAAGTAATTTGTTATTGTAATGAATTGCTTTTCACGTAGTAGTAATTGTATTTAAACTACTTTTGGAGCAAAGTATTTGTAATTGCGATTAAATTCATTTGTAAGTAATTTGCCCGTGTATGCTCTCCCGACATGAACAGCGAGCGCCGGAGGAGGAGAGGAGTTGCCGGTCTCGGGATGTTCGTGAGCGTGCGCCGGCACAACGGACGACCTCAGCGGCGGCGGCGGCGGGCGCAGCATGGAGTCCCGGGTGCGGAAAGTACAGTGGCCCCTGTAGCTGGGAGCGATCACGTAATGACGTCAATGTTGACGTCACCCGGAGTTTTGGCGGCGGACGATCGCGCATCCCGTTCAGTGAAATGAGGAGGAAGGCACAAAGGTCGAAAACAAAAGAACGACACTTGGTCCACGTTTTCCCACGAGCGCCTGCCCTGGCTTTCGCGCGCACAAGGCGGGCTCAAAGACGCGCTCCTCGTAGAACCTTTTGCAAAAACTAAGGCCGCGCGCGCGAGAGAGAGGAAGGGAGAGAGAGAGAGAGAGAGAAGTCTTGCAAAAGAGGAAAAACCAAAGTTGGAGTTACAGCCAGAGGCGGAACGGTCATCGTTGGATTGGGGGATAACAGCTGATAGAAAATTGTGAAAAAGGTCGCGCGCGAAGTCCTCCGGCTCTACATAGTCGTGGCGAAAAAGTCAGCGTGGAATTCGGCGACCGTGATTAGCCGGCGCTGCGCTCGACCTTGGCACCGGCCAATCACGGCCGTCGATTTCCCTTTTTCGCCAAGTATCCAGATTAGAGCCCCTACTCCTCACTTCTGCGGCATTTACCGCGTGACACAGAAAAGAGCGCAGTGCAGTTGCTCGCCTGCAGCCCTCGCCCGCAGGCCTTCGCCTGGAGGTCTCGTGTGCTGTCTACTATACAACCGGTTGTAGTACATGTGGCATTCCTTTGGGCGCCGCGAACGGCGTTGCCCGCTTTGCGCTCTTCGTGCGCGGCGGGCGTTGTCCGCAGCCCAGCGCTTCGGACGTCGAGCGTTGTCACGGACGCCCTGAGCGCTTGGCTGCGCGCGGCCACGGTCACGAACCTTGTGCCTCGTGCCCCCCTCAGCAAACGTCGGCCTTTTCGATTATTCGCCCGACAGGGGGCTGCGCTCTAAGGCCATCTAACAGCCGTGTTTACGAAGCTTTTGGCTCGATGCCTCCGAGGGCGCTGTCAACGCGGCCGCATCTTCGTTGCCCATTTAGGCCGCTCGAATCGATGGCGCCAGAAATTGGCCGTTTTCCAGCACTGTTATTTGCGTCCGGCCAAGATGGCGCTGTGTTGTCGCAATGTCTAATCTCGCACCATAAAATACAAGATCTCACTTAGCGCACGATATATCTAGCATGAGGATTGTATAGGATGTCATGCCATCTAATAATTACGATGAGTGGCAAGTGCAGCGGCACTCAACGACCGGGCAGAAGCCATCACGTCGCTGCTGCGCCAATCATCCGGCCATTGTTCGGGCACACGACACGAGGGTGACGTCAGCGTTCCACTCGGCTCAGCTCATATCGAAAACGAGTGCTGCGACCAGCAGCCAGTCACACGCGTCCAAGAAACGGCCAAAGCCGATGTCGCGTGATGCGGTCTTGAAAAGGGTCGTCAAAATAAACAGTGATTCGAAGGGATCCCCCCACGCGGACGGCACATACCAGTCCGCCCAAGGTTGATCTTTCGGAGCTATATTTTTTTCAAAAATGACATATCCTCACGACAGTGGCATAGTGGATTATTTGTTCGGTTAGCTACTGAAATACCCAGAACTCATTTTTCGTTGAAATTTTAGAACTCTCTGCGGCGAAACTTTGTTGCGGTGGACAGCGCTTGGCGGCTCCATTTTCAGCGTGAACAGTGCACCGGGGAAGGTAAAGACGGGACCAGAACGCGGCAAATCCTGGGCGCTCACATCGGCGATCCCGAGAGAAAGAACTAGAAAGAGAGCGACAGAAAAGTGAAGAAAACAGACCAAAGGTTAGGCGTGTTCGTTTTGCCGCGACGAGCTGAAGTTGCTCGAGCGCTTGTCAACTTTATTTAGTTTCATACAATGCACGGGTGTTTTCCTGCAAAGTAAGCGAGAAATTAGCGAGGTACCTTACAGGTGATCTTTTGCTGCTTCTTTGTAATTTTTAAGGCGTCAGAACCGCCAACTGCATGGGACCGCCGATGTCCATGTCTATGCCCCGCCGTTCCCAAGTGGCCTATACATGCATGGGACCCTCTAGATCATTATGATAACTCTATGGAATGGGCCAGTGCTGGAGAATCTCTGCTCCAGACGTTTTTGCGTGATTTCGTGTCTACATATGGTACGCGATCCCTGTTCCTACCGCGTTGTTGGACGGATAGCATCAGAAGGTGGTCCGCTGCTTGACTGGGCGGTCGTCGTCGCATAGCAGACCAAAGAACCGTCGACGCCCACGGGAGATATTCCATCGAACGATAGGAGACTTGGCTGCTCCGTGTGAAGGTCATTACTATAACGTCCAGGCAGCCCCTTTCTCCGCTTGCGTCGTGGACAGCGCGTGTTGCAACGTCTCACATCGAGGACGTTAGCCAGCCGCGACGCCAAGACTTTCGTCGAGCTTCAGCGTGTTTTGGGGGATCCACGCGCAAGACTCGTCTTATTCTAGATCGTCCTGGCCAAGTGCCCGCGGTCCGGGACCAATAGGTCCTTCATTGGAGGCATCACATGAGAAACCACAACGTTTTCCACTCGCGGTCAAGCTTTGGCTCCTTGCAAATATGCCGTTTAAAGGACCACTGACACGCTAGAAACGGACATTATTTTTTTTTCGTCCGGGGCGATTGATTAGGGTGTCTGGATACTACATAATTAATTGTTTACATCGAAACCGCGTGGTCTTTTTTTCTAGAGCAAAAAGACCAAGCTTAAACCATGACCTCCGAGATTTTTGGCGCGCACGGCTCTCCTCAGGCCGTTCCATTTGTCGGGAGAGACTAAACAAAGTATAGGTGGTAGAGAGCCAACTGGTCGTTCGAGGTCACGTGGTTTATGGACAGCGTTTGCAATACGAGGTGCGCGCCTACTGCGCCAATTTCTCCCCTGGCAGTTCGGAAGTTTCGCCGTGCCGAAGATTGGAGCACGCACGCGCGCCACCCGAGCCGCTCCGCTCGGGCGATTGTAAGGATTTGATCGCCGATGTTGTATGCACTATGTGCTATGGGCGGAGGAGTGGCGACAGTAGACAACCAAGATGGCTGCCTCTCCTGGCCACGATAAGGCACGCACCGGTCGGAAGCCCGGCGGCTTCTGACGTCACGCACGCGGTCGTAAGGCTGGATCGGGGAAAGGAAACGCCAGGGGCTCCCACAGTCGACACCAGTCAACATTTGTATAATAGGGTAAATGAGTGCCAAGTGTTGGCATGTCATTGGTCCTCAGTGATGCGTGATATTTTATGAGAATGGCTCGTTTAATGTTCAACATTTTTTTTTGTCGTTTATATGACTGCATGTCGACCAATAAAATAGGCGAAAATAATTCCTGTAGAAGGGGAACAAGAGGGACAAAGGACAAACACAAATCTCCAAACACAGCTAGGTGACTGGTGCGCGACCGTCAGTCTTGTCCAGCTCGCTTGCACCTTTCCATTTAATTGCACTATAACAACAAAATAGGGAGGCTTTTTTTAATGTCCTCCTTTAGAAAAAAACAGTACTCGAGCTATGTTTTTGTCGAGTGCCAAAAATTGAGTTAGTTGTGGATTAAAGCATCGGAAGTGTTTAAATGAAACTGTTCATTTTTATCTGCCGAGTGTCCCCAAATAAAACTTATAATCCGCACTCAAATGGCCCACAAACATCAGCGACCTGATACCTTAAGTAGGATTATACTCGAATACGTTGTTTTACTGGTCACATTCGCGCAATGAAATTGCGATGTCCCAACTCCGATTAAAAAAAAAAAATTAACTGACTATGGCAGAAGACACTCTTAGAAGTTTTTTTTTTTTTATTTTTTTTTTTTTGCGTACGGTTGAGACATGAAAATTTAATGCGATAATGTGACCAGTCAAGGATGTGTTTGAGAAAGTTTCCACTTCAAAGTGGAAACTTTCTCATAGCTTTGGCAGGTTTTTTTTTTTTTTTTTATGCCGCTTTTTGTTGCGGGGCACAGGTGGCGAACTTACCCGCGTGGCGGCGACGTCACGCCGGCCACGCGGACATCGCGTGCGCCGCCTTGATAAGGCGGGTCAGAGGCGGCGCACAGGCAGTCGCTGGCTGGACTCAAGCGCCGCCGGTGCTCCCTGGTTTTCTGTTATCATTCTTCATCGTCTCGTCCTTGTCCCATTAAATGTAGTTCCTTGTTGTTGAAACCCTTGGCTCCGTGTTATTCCTCCGCGTCGGGTACGCAGCAAGGCAAACCGACCATAAGTGTTAGGGAAAGAAAACATTTCTTTCTCGTTTTAGAGCGCAGCTCTTCTCCAGCCGTTTAAGTTTTAAACGGCTTCAACGTTTAAAACTTAAACGCTCAAGCCGGCGTCGACGGTGTCGCCGTCGGTGTAACCGCAGGTTGCATTATGGGACGTTTCCCATAATGACGTCACACGGCGCCTAAATTTGGCGGGAAATGTTTCCGCTTAATTCGGCGGGGAAATATTTTCGATAAGTTTTGCGGAGAAATTTTTCCGCCAAATTTAGCGGGCAATTGTTTCCGCTAAGTTTAGCGGGGAAATATTTCCGCCAAATTTAGCAAAAGAATTTCCGTAAAATTCATTAAAAAAAAAAAAAAAAACGTAAAACCGGTAAATTCCCCTTTGTACTCTTCCCTCCTCTCCGTACCCTTCCCTCCTCCTCCTCAAGAGCTGCGCTCTAATTCGGCATTGCAGAGAATTGTAAACGTCTTTCATTTTTTTTTTCCTTTTACATAAAAAGGAAGGAAAAAACAGGATGAAACCGAGACCAAATTACTTTAATGATTAACGAGCCTAGTAAGCAAATGTCTGCCAGATAAGGTCAAATGGGCATTAACCACAACGAGAACATGGGAGGAAACACAAGCACTTGCGGTCGTCAAACTGTTCGCTTTACCCAAAAAGCATACATCAAACGAGCATTGTTCTTCTGTTCCGTATGAATTGTGCAGCAGTACTAAAACATTGCAGTGATAACTTAGTGCTGCTTGAGATTTGTTCGTGTAGTGTGTTCGTGCATGTGAAGAAGACAATTTTTTTTATGTCACCAATCGCATATATCCCGGTTGATGCATTGTCACGCCCTTAGTAGACGAAAACCATGCAACTTGTGTAACGCGCACCCGAGCCACCGCTCCTGCACCATCATATGTAGTACAGGGTGCGGCCGGGAGGACAAACACATTTGGTACGCCTCGCGAAATTCGAATTCCAAACGTTTATATACATACCTGAAATTGGGCACGGGAACGTAGTTTCGCAAGAAGTTTTTACGGCGGTCGTGCATTTCATATTCCCTGGACCGGATATTCGTCGTCTGCACACTGGTCCGTGAGCTTGTTCCCAGGTGCTCATTATTTACATATATCGTTTACAATATTAATTATCGCGATTACCACGCTCATTGCCAGCCTCTACTAGTTTTTCTTAGCGTTTTTTTTTTTTTGCGTTTAGCGAGCCACCCGTGAGCGAGCTCATAAACCAGCGATAAACAGGATGAATAGGACATAGGAAATACGCGGCCTACGATTTTGTTTTTGTTTTTAATATTTTTCCAAAGTAGCGCAGAGTTGGCCAATCATTGACCAATTACTAGCAATGGTCCTTTGGCCAGTGTCCAGAGAGTGGCCAGCCATTGGCCGATGACTGGCCTTTTTCTGGCCATTGGCCAATGGTCACTGGCCACCAGCCATCGGCCAAGCATTGGCCGGTGAATGGCCACTCTTTGGCCATTTGCCAAAGACCATCCCCAGCCATTCTACCTCTGAGTTGAGCCCTAAAAAATTAGACGTCTTGCGAAACTACGTTCGCGTACCCAATTTCAGGTATGTACGTTTTGAACTGGAATTTTGCGAGGCGTGCCAAATGTGTTGGTCCTTACGGCCGCACCTTGCACATACCTTTGAGTACGTGAAGAGGGAGCTTCTGGCAAACCTCAGAACGACGTGCCGACGTTTCACTAGGAGGCTTGTTCAGGGAACCCTGAAGAAGGCTCCTAGTGAAACGAGGGCACGCCGTTCTGATGTTTACCAGGAGCTCCCTCTTCGCGTTCTTCTGCCAGCTTCGCTCTCTTCGGTGTTTTGTTTATACTTTTGGGTAATATAACGAGATAATTGACGACCGGTGGCTGCATGTTAACCCTTACAGTAAACCCATTTTAAATTATAGTGTGATGAAAAGTGTATTGCTATTGTCAAAAATGTAGTAAAAATCTTCTAAAATCGAAGAAGCTCTTATAAACATTGTAAAATAATATAAGTTAATGGTACTACCGCTAAAAACTGGCGTTAAAATTTTCGCTGTCGTTGATCTATTTCGGTATCTTTCAAAAGATCGCTGACTTATGCTTGCTGAAACAAATTTTCAAATATTTCCAAAAGTTCCGGAGAAGCTTTTTTGTTTTCTTTTTTTTTTCTTTTACCGATTTTTAAAATGTAGGGAAATTTTGCATCCCTACACGCAACCCTCGGCACTTGGAGCCAGGCACGTAGCCAGGATTTTGTTTCGTGGGGGGGGGGAGCCGGGCCCCATGCCCCCCCCCCCCCCCCCCTAAATACGTGCCTGCTTGGAGCGTCTCTCGTCGGCCACTTTGTGCCACTCGTCCAAAGGAAAACCCGGGCGCTGAAACACTGATGCAGCGGCAGGTGAAACGGCAGGGATCAGGCGGCTTCACACACACGCACCTTTCATTTCACCGCGCTACATTGTTTTTAACTCCACAAGCTCTGGCACGGCTCCAGCGCGTTGCTCGGAGCCTCTGAGGCTAAAGACGCAAGCACGGATTGGACGTGAGTTCGTCTTCGAGAAGGGAGGACCACAGCCCTCGCGCAGCACGCCGTGGCGCGACGCTCACAAATGAATACCGGCCGTGTCTGACTGATTGAAAGATCGCCGGGGGGTCAGGCGGTATGCACCGAACAACTGGTAACCACGGAGAAATATCTCAGGCAAGAAGGGAAGTCCAAGAGGTCAAAGCGCAAATATCTTAGCGTTACCGAAGACGTCCTCGATAAAGGCGCTAAAATAAACTATCCAGAGCTGAGGAGTTTACGAGGAGGTCTTCGGGGTGCACACAGACAAATTTGTCACTCACCACACACGAGGTAACGTAGCTACAAAGAGGGCCAAGTTGGAAGCGCCGATAGACTGCTTTCAAAAATCCCTGCATGGTAAACGGTGTACAACAGTCCCTTGATACTTATTTTACAAGTAACGAAAACCAATACAAATGACAAAGCACATTCCACTGGAACAAAATGGCGGCATCCGGTTCAAACCTCTGCTGTGCGCCGCCATTTGCTTCCTAAAACCTGCACCGGCACGCAGTCGGCGCTTCAAAGAATGTCGCTATCTTGTAGGAAGCTCTTATCTAGGGACTTTATATAGGGTGTACCACACCCTATTGCAGAGGAGCGGCATGGTTTCGATTTCGATCGCCGCGTTGACGAAGTAGTGCTTCTCACCACTGCATGAAAACAAAGTCAGCGCTCGGCTATCGCACCCATTCATCTTCGTGAGAGCCCCCGTTAAACCCCGACGTCCAGCGGTCGTAAGGACCTGTCTAGACTTAGCGAGTAGTGATACGGCCGGCCGCCTCCCACGCCTTTCTGGCAGCCTGGCTACACCTCCGGAGTGCAGCGCGACCATCCAGGGTCATATATAATTTAAGAAGCCTAGGACATTGAGACGATGGACCAAGTTGATCGTTCCAGTACGCGATTCCTTCTTCTCCTTCCTTTGTTTACCTGCGCACAGACTGTGGTACGTTGGGAGCCCCCTCAAAAAAGTCTTCCAGTGTTCTAGTATTGGCAAATGACGTCTACTGAACGCTGCCGCGTTTCAACTGTTCTGTATGCGCACGCACCGTCTACACAGTGCGACTTTACTCGCGATTTCGCAGTTGCGACGTCCCAAAAGCCTGGGGAAAGCTGCGGTGCCCGTCGTCCCAGCTGCGTATTCGAGAGCAAAATCGCACCGTGTGAATTGGGTACTGCAACCGCAGATGGCGGTTGTGTGTACATCCACACACACGTGGCATTATTCTACCACTGCCTTTGCCCCGTTCGGCGAAGGCTTTCTTTCCGGGGGGAGGGGGGGGGGGGGGTGCAGGGCATGGACGCGAGCATTGCGTCGGCATGAACTCGGCTCGCATAGAGAACGAGTGTCAGCGCTCGGTGAGTATATCGTGCCCAAAGATTGCGACCGCCAATGTTGCTCCATTATTTTGGAAAAGGGTCTATCGTGAAACGATTGCACTAAAAAAGAAAGTAATTAGAGCGATGACGTCAAAGATGCTCGTTTTCAGTTCAGTCAATAGGGGCGACGGCCAGGGCACTCGGAGCGAGTCGAGCCAACAACAAGTGGGGCGCAGTATGCGCAGGACGTCCGGCGCCCCTCCGCGCCCTGGGCGGGACCGGCGCTTTGACGTGATCGCGGACGTCAATCGACCCCCTTGACCTTGGGGCCCTTTGGCCAATTTCCCGGAGCAAGTTCCTCGGCGGAACGACACGGTGTGCGCGTCCACCGATGCGACGGAGCGTGCGATCGTCGTGACGCCCTTCGTTCGATTCTCCATGGCCGCTTGGACGGCCTGAAGGGCGGCACGTGAGCTGCCTGCACCGAACACCTGACGCCGTGTTGCCGTCGCGAGCCGCAGCGGTCCTCCTCGAACGCAAGGCCCTTCGACCAGACCTCAAGGCGCCCGACTCTTGGGACTTGCACCGAGCGCACGATTTGCGTTCGAGCGCACTGCGCTCAGTTGCGGCAGGCAGAACATTGCGGAGACTGTTCGCGCAAATGAGTTGCGACGCCCTCGACCGCAGTCATGAGCCACCAAGATGGCGCATCGCTCAAGAAAATCCCAGGCAAACATGGTGGCACCCGGCGACAGCGCTCATGCGCATTTGGAGCGATCCCACTGCGGCTTCCGCCACTTCTGTCCAGCTTTAACCGTAGTGATTCCCAACGAGCAAAAGCAAGATCCGGCAATCAGAGGCGCGTTGCCGCTAAAAGCACGTGACCCTCCCTTTCTTTTCTCGGTTTCCGATTGGTCTGCCGCGACACTCCGTATAAAGGCGTTGGCAAGTTGAACATGGTTCAACTTTCTTCCTCCCTGCCGCAAGGACGCCGTTCCGCACTGAAAGTTTCAACAGTCCGTAAGGGGCACACATACTTGTCTCGGGGATCATCCCTACCGAAATACGCCAAAGCATAAAAAAAAGATAAATTGTTTTTTATTTATTTATTAAGGCGAAATTTTTACTTGTCCCACTGAGCGAAAAAGCGGCGTATGCGGCCATCAAAATACGATTGAGCGGCACGCGCCGCTCAATCGTATGCTCAAGGATGACGCTGTCCTTGGCGTCGTCCTTGAGGTCGTCCTAGGTGTCGTCCTAGACCTATGACCTTACTTGTCCCATTAGGCGAAAAAGCGGCGCCGTTGTGCCCGAAAGATGGCCATCATCAAGCACGCGCCACTCGCCCTCACGCTCACGCTCAAGTGCGGCAGCGTGGTGTCACCGCTGGAGCGCCGTGCGCAAAAGATGCGCTTCAGACTTTATCTGTGCTCGGTGGATGCGTTTCAGGTGATATTGTTTTTTTGTTGTTTTTTTTCTTGAACAAATCCTCTCACATTTAGTGTCGCAAAACGAGGGCCATCAAATAGAAGGAAGAGAGAAAGGGGGACGGGGACGAGGAGGAGGAGAGGAGAGGGGCTATGGGTATGGTTTAAACATTAGCAGCTATTGTGCAAGGTAGGTTTCCCCACCGGACACCGTGGTGTAAGGTGGCACATCTTTTTTGTTTGTCGTTAGTGTCCATGGAACTGCTTTTGGTCATATCCAGTGAGTCTGATAGGTCGTCGTTGCCTTCTGACGTCGTCGGCTTCTCAGCAAGATCTGCAGGCTGCTGAGTTAACCCCCGTGGTCGTGGGGTGTCTCCATTCTTGCTTTCCTGTGAGTCTTTCCCTTCGTTCTATTTAACAGCTCGATCTTTGTTCTTATTGGGAATTGGAGGTCCGGACTCCGCAGCCCCGGCTTGAGTTGGGAGAACCTCTCCATTGGCGTCCACGACTTCGGATATGTCCATGAACTCTTGCTTGGCATCTGGTTCTGTGCCAGAGCCCCTTAGCACGATTGTATAGCTGGAGTAGCACTCGTTTCTTTCGTGTCCGAATCTGTGGCAACGCGCACACTTTCGGGTGCCACACTGCCCACGTATGTGGCCAACTTTCTTGCACCTCAGACACAAGGGTGGTCGTCCGGACATGACCAGAGGGGACTGTATACCGGCAACTCTGAGAATATGGGGAGTATCTTCCGATGTCGCCGTGTCATGAAGAGTCAATCAGACCTCCCTGTTCAGCGTTTAAATGTTTTCCACCCTTGGCACGCACCACTTCTCTCTCGCAACGATCCACACGGTTCCAAATGGCGACGATGCTACAGTAATCTTTTTATCTACTCTGAAGTTATCATCACGGCCTCTCATGGCGACCAGGAATCGTCGACCGTATGAAGTAGGTTTGTTGTACGAATGACAGAGGAGAGTTAGTCTTCCCTAGAGTCACTAAAGGCACACTAGAGGCACACTGTGGGCGCCGCCATCTTTGTGGTTAGTACGAAGCAGACGCAATCATCATGATTCAAAAGTGCGACTTCCTCAGCATTCGATTCGGTGTTAGGAAGCCCGTGTAATATTGGTTTTCTCTGTAGCGAACTGTTTAAACATTTGTGGAGGACGGAAAAGCGTTTCCTGTAATTTCATATAAAGCTTCAGATAACTGGCAACCATGATTATGAGCCACAATATGGCTAAGTGTCGTTACTCTAAAGCGTAGCATATTATTTAGTGGCTCTGGTCTGCCCCAATCTCCGCTGTACATGAGAAAGGCTAGTTCACGTGCACCACGATTGTATAGATGGGCTGCACCTACGTCATAAACTCTAAGAAGAAAATAAGGCAAAAGGTAGCAACGGCGCGTTTTTCTCCCTTCTACTGACGCGCCCCAAACGGTCACGAGAAGAAGGGAGGGACGAGCGGAACGAGACGTTTTTCTTCTTCTCCAGGCCACAGTCTCGAACTGAAATTTTTATCGGTTCGGTTAGGATTCGGGTTCAAGGCTTTCGGTTCAGTCCCGATTCAGTCCTGGGGAGTAAAGTGCTAAATTTAGAATATACCCTCGGCGTTGTTTTGACAATAGGCACTATTGCAACCCAGAAACGAGTAACTATATAGGGTTACTGAAATTACCAGGTTCGACCTAAAAGGGGCCGTAAAAATCGGCGCCTACGCGTAGCAATTTACACTATTCGCCCTTTCTGTAAAAAGAGAGAGCCAAAAAAATTGCCAGGGTCAACGGCTAATGGCGACGCAGACGTCAGAGTCGAGTGGCGGGGTGCGTTTGGTGCACGTGCTGATAGCCTGGCGCTACCTCCTTATCGAGACTGTTCGTGACGACCGTGGTTTATTAAAATGAACACAATATTTTATGTTATGTACTTTTGGTTTAAGCATAAATGCGGACAAAACTTGAAGTAAAAACAAAATTAAAGAAAACGCGGTTGCATAATGACGGCGTTCTTGCTGCCGACGGATTTCGTCTGCGTGTCGTCTGCTTTCTTTCGCTGGTCGGACCTTCCCTTTCCGACGCTGCTCCCGACGCCATCAATCAATACGTGCACCAAGCGTACCCCGCCAGCGCCACTCGACTCTGTCACCTGTGTCACCGTCCGCCGTTGACCATGACAAGTTTGTTGGCCTTATCTTTTTTACAAAAAGGGAGCTACGCTTTGTAATTTTACAAACCGACCTATGAAATACACCTTTGACGAAAAGTATAAATTGCTACGTGCAGGCGCCGATTTGTACGTCCCATTTTAGATCGAGCCTAATTATTTCAGTCACCCTATAAATACTGGGTGATTCAAGGAGCGGCCAGGCTCTTTAAATCGACCGAAAAATTCGTTTTCTTAACCTATCGCGCTACGACTTTGTGCAGCGTTGCCCACATATGGTGCTTTTTGTTTAGTGTGTGTAAAATTTGCAAAGAGCAAACTTACCCGAGGAAAAAGTAAAGAAAGAAAAAGGCTTAGCTCCTATGGAAACGCAGCGAAGCCACAAATCTTCAAACAATAAGGCGCCCTATGGTTTGAAGACGGGTGGCTGCGCTGCGTTTTCCATAGGAGCTAAGCCTTTTTCTTTCTTTACTTTTTCCTCGGGTAAGTTTGCTTTTTGCAAATTTTACACACAAAAAAAAGCACCATCTGTAGGCAACACTGCACAAAGTCGTAGCGCGATAGGTAAAGAAACCGAACTTTGCGGTCGATTTAAAGAGCCTGGCCTCTCCTGAAATCACCCAGTATATATATACGAAGGGAGTTCATAAAGTTCGTATCATTGTCCCGAAGGAATAGAGATTCAGCAATCAAACTCGAGTAGGAGTTAAGACTTTCTCTACATGTTCGCCACCAAAAGATATGCCCACTTTTTCCAGCGATGGACCACATGCCGGAGGCCATTGTCATAGAACTCCTCGTTTTGAGTGTTCAGAAATCGCTCCACTTCAGCAATCACTTGGTCGTCGTCATTGAAATGCTTTCCTCTTATTTGGCCACACTGGAAACGTCTGCGCCATTTAACCAAAGTGTCATAAACTGGGGCGTTGTCCCCGAACAACGCTCACAAATTGGAATGAATATCCTTGGCACTGCTTCCCTTCAAATGAAAAAAAAACGATCACTGCATGCGCTTGGCACCGACGGGCGGTGCCATTTTTGTTTCGACACCGTAGCGGCGTTAAGATACTATAGCTGCGCGATGTTTAACTGTGCGGAAACTAGAGGGACACGCGCTCATGTTGATGCCTGTTTTGTTTCGTTTTTTTTTTTTTTTTTCAATTTTGTGTGCCGATAATACGAACTTTATGAACGCCCCGTATAGCTTTTTTTTATCATTCGTGCAAACCGCTTTTATTTTTAGGTACCAAAAATATAAAAAAATCATTATTTAATTTCGACGAAACAGCAAAAGAAAGGCTAGATTAACATACAAAACGTCGTGTTTATACGACTCAACATCTATTTGTTTACCTCAGTCGCATATATTTTACCTGAATCGGAAGGTCATCAGTCCGGTAGGTCGCCTAAAATCCCCGTGATATGTACAATAAACTTTGCGTCGCAGTATTAAAAGTTTAATACTTGCTGTGCTCTTGAACTTATGAATTAATTACAATTCATTCAATAATAGAATGAGCACCTCCTCGCCGTATATATCTTGAAATCTAGCTTACGAAATACGTTTCACAGTATATGATGATGACGCAACTGAGCTAAAAGCAATCACACTTTCAAAATGTCACGAAAGCTTTAGGACAAGCCCTTTCAGACAACCTGTTACATAAGCACTGAACGGCATTCAAAAAGCTGGTTTTCCTAACCAATATTTCTTACATTCAGCACCGTGATATAGGCGAATAATCATGCAGAAAAGAGTGATACAAATTGTTCAATCTAATGAATACGCACCTTCGTACTCATATTGAATCTGGCCTAAAATAGCGCGTACAAGTCAACGTTTTCGGCATAGCTTGGTGTTTGAGGTTTATTCTTGACAATATGCCGATCAATTCAATTTGCAAATAAGCACCACCCTCGCTAATTGTTTTTTTGTTTTTTTTTTAATAGAACAAAGTAGAATTTCATACTTTACTCGACACTGCAGCTACTTAATTGGACACTTTCTGAAGGTCTGCGTGCACAATCGTCATAGTTTAGCCACGCACCCCTGTGTACTTTGTTTTTGTCTAGCCCACAGACATATAAAATTGTTCTTCATCAGATAAAAGAGGCAATAACAGACCTCTATGTGTTTGAGAAGTTAAATATATGTCAGGAATGCATAGGTATTTAATTCAACTTCAATATCAAAAATTTGTTAACGCTCTCCCAAATCACTTCAATCAGGATAAAAGCGCTGGAAAAGATTGCATAGCATATTTTTGATAATTTGGGGGCGGATTTACTTATGATGAATATCTGTACTCGTCCGTGTTCTTGTTCTCTTTGCGTTTATCCTTTCTCTGTGTAATCTTTAAGGTGATAGGCCATTTATTGACTTTGTCAAATCT